>OX244268.1:26971337-27304496 GCA_945867215.1 Epinotia demarniana
ATCCGTTAGTTAGGAAGGCTGCTGACTACGTCCCCATCCCTCCCCCCTCCGTCGTTACTTGACGCTCACTGATTAGGGGCCGCACGGTCCGGCGTCCTAGGCACACACTCACGGACCCGGACGACGAAATCACAGCGTCCATCGAAAGATGGAACGCTGCGCTTTCGACGTCCAACACATCGCGTACACTTCAGCGTTCCCGCCGGCGGGGACGTCCACCGCGAGATCGCGACAACACAGACACATATAGTCCGCTTTCGTCCCAGTACCGCCGCATACCGGGTAGAGTCGGTCCGACGCAAGTCGGGCCTAGCTGAGTTTCTTGCTGGACTCTTCTCAGCTAGGCTAGGTTTTAGCGAACCAGCGATAAAACTCCCAGTAGCTCGATACCACTTACACCCCAGATTCGGTTGATACCGTTCAACCAATCTCACTGGAGCGCAAACTCTTAGAGTATTCCAGTGTACAAACTTCCCCGCGTGGTCGTGCCGGAGGCTTCCCCTGGATTTTCCCCAGGCCACCCTCCAACCACGCAGTTCGACCGCTATATTGGGTCCGTCCAATAGGACGCATTATAGCAACAGTCAGGTTCAAAAAAAAAATGCATTACGTGACCTTCAGGTCACGAAAATTCCATGTAAGTATTTAAAATAATAGGTAGGTAATCCCATCACTAGCATAATACCAACAACATAAGTTGTAATACCGATGGGGGCATAACATTTATTTATTTATTGACAAATACATTTACGTGACATTACAGTAATAACCAATGCGTCACAAATCCAAAAACAACAAATAATACTATTTAGGCGACGAAACGGCGTGGCCCCGTTGCATCGTCGTCTCCGGTGTAGGATTCGGCAGATTGCCCCGGAACCGTCGAAACACTACACCCTTCGGCCAGAAGTTAGCACATACGACGGTCTCCTGCAGCGGCCGCGGCACGCGCACCACAAACGAGCTGAAGAGCACATGGTGGCGCGAACGCAGCTGGAACAACCTCAGCGAGAAGCCGGTCTTCTGACGAACGTACTCCACCACATCATCAGCCGTGGCGGAGTAATGCAGGCGCGATACATATAGCGCCTTGCTCGGTGTGGCAACCCGAAGACCGGAACCAACCGGTTCTGCAGTACCACACTCAACTGACTCTTGCGCGGCTTGCGCTTCCTCGACACCGTTGTAAAACCCTCCTTATCCACATCGGTGCACGGGGGCTTCTCCTTTGGAGGAATCCGAACTTCAAGCGCTCTTGAGGGCGCGTCTCTCCGGTCGGCTGCGACAGATCGACCAGCTACGGCATCAGCATAGCGATGACGTGATTTAGAGGATGGGGCGGGGGGAGGCCCGGCGCGGAGGGGGCTCGCGGGCCGTGGAACGGCATGCGCAGTGTCAGCAACATGCAAACTGACCGAGTCGACACTTGACGCCCGTTCATTACTTTTGAAATTTGACCCCGCTGGTGACCGAGTTTCCGGGGCACTATTACGCAAACTGATAATTTCTTTGCGTAACTCGGCAATGGCAGCGCGCGAATCGTCAAACTTTTTCAAAATTTCAGCCATGCCTGCTTTAAGAGCCTCGATTTCCTTCAGCAGGCCACTCACGTCGACATGTTCTGGAATGCAGGACGGTAATCTGGAGACCTCTGTCGCCACGAACTCAGGCAAGTCGCTCTCACGCTCCCTCAGAACATCAACGATGTCCTTAAGGGATTTTTCCCCGAACATACACAAAGATTGATTGATTGAACATAAGTTGTCACTGTCGGGTGAACCATCGAGCGAACACTTTAAGGGTGTCTATTAACACGGCCAAGGCGCCGATAGTTAAGGTTATCGAAAACCGAGTAATAAATTAAGGAACATTCTTTTTTCAAGTAACCGACGCTGATAATTGTTTATTGAAAATTAATATCGCGTCCGACGCAATTAAAACAGGGTCGTTAGTAGATCATATTGAGGTCGAACCAAGGAGATAAAATTCAATTCTTTGTACACAACTTGAAACCATCATTCTAATAATAATGTTATACAATTGTTTGAATAAAACTCACGCAAGTACACGGAAAGGGTCCATATTGGCTGCCATAAAGTTCGTGATCCTATTTTTTTTGTACTAACGTATTGTAGTCATAATCATCGCTAGTCCTAATGTTTTTCGTCCTAACTTTTTTGTTCCTAAATTTCTGTAACTATCATTGGAAGTCATAATGATCAGTTGTCCTAAAATTTTTCTTCCTAATTTCTTTACTAAGATTTTGCTTGAAGTCATAATTTTGTTAATCATAACAATTTTTTGCATAACGAACATGCATCATAATTTTGTTAGTCCTAATATAATTACGAAGAACATACTTCAAGTCCTAATTTTGTTTTTCCTAATGAATAAACGCTTTCGCTAAATAAATAAAAAAAATCGGTTCTGGCGCTTCGCCGGCCGCTGCCGCGGCACGCTCGCTTCGCTCGCTCTGCTCGCGCGCGTAGGGTCGCAGTACGACTAACACTCCTCCTCGCTTCGCTCGTCGTCGTACCTACACGGACCTGCCTTAGGCTACGTCCGCACAGACAGGCGGCTTGCTTAGCGTCTAGCTAGAGTCTTGTGACCTCGTCTTGTACCTTGCGATAAAGAAACCACACGTTTATTTACGTCGATAACGCCAAGATACATTTATGATGAGAAATATTATGAAAAACAAAATAAGGATTAAAAAATTTATGACTGTCATTATGAATTTAAATAAAACGAACAAGTGACTGTTATGATGAAAAAAAATATGAAAATCAATATTAGGATTTGAGAAATTTATGATTATTGTAATTATGACCTCGAGTAGTTATGACTTACGATCGTTAGGAATAAGAATTATTCGGACTAACGATTATTATGGCGTAAAATTTTATGAAGAACATTTTCGGACTTCCAATAATAGGACTTAAAAAAATAGGTGAAACAAAGCGCCCCCACACGGAAAACATCACGCTTAAAACTAAGTTTGTGTATAGACATGAAGAACAAAAATAAATCATGTTTGTTGTATGAGAGCCCCACTCCGATTCACACTTGGTCAGTTTTTTAGTATTTGTTGTTATAACACGCAATAACAATTAGGCAATTGTTGTAACATCTAGGTTATCACGTGCAACACCATTATTTCTATAATAATATGTCCATTTTATCGTAAAACACTATTTTTTTCGCAGAAAACCGAAAACGCTGTAACCTCAAACCTAAAACTGACATTTTAAATACTCTGTATTGTCTTTGGTGGATAGGGATGGGATGCACTTTCATATCGATAAAGACTCGAAGTCAGAGTACTTGGTCGAGACAGTGATGTTGAGCTAGTAATCAAAAATTAAAGCTATTTCAGTGTGCCGAATTTCTAAAAAAAAAACATTGTTTGCCGAAACATATTGTTGCAGACATATCATGCCGCGTTCACATGCTCGCGTTCAAAGCGACATTCACGTGCACGGGCACTGACTTGACTGTCGGTTATTTGACAAAGATCAAAGGGTGAATATGCTCGTGCTTGTGTACCTGTCTGTTCACACGCTCGTGTGCATTAGTAAACATATCGGAATTGGAGTCGTCAGAAGATTAATTTTTATATGTACAACGAATAAGATTCTAGAGAAAATAACAGTTCAGTAGAAAAAAAATGTATTCTAGCTTTTAAATTTCTAATTGGCGCTAAAACGCTTGTCAGTGTCATGGCGTCCCGAGTGACGTCACGTTTGTATAAATAGAACGCACACCTTTGACGTTGACGTTTGCTACCGAAATGTTCGATTGCTCATTGAACAATTACAAGTCTTGCGCGGTCGTGCGAGCGACAAAGCGGAGCCAATGACGTATGAAGACCTGTCAGATAATATGGTTCTATCCCTGTCTTATTAGTCGTTCAGTACGTAAGTGAGAAGAGATGTGAGTGTGACGTCATGCGCTCTGATTGGTGTTTAAAATATCATGGTGGGCGTCCGTATTTTTCAGTTTAATTTTATCAAAATAAATAGTAATCTCTTACTTAATAAAAATATGAGCATTTTTTTTAGTATTTATTTTAGTGATTTTGAATTATTATCGTCATGTCTATTATATAGTAATTTTACCGACTTCGACATTATTCGACATACTCCACATCACTATAGTAGTATATGGCATGGACGTACGTCCATGGTCTATGGTTACTCATTTCGCCATATTTGTTTTTAAGACTTTAATTTATGGATGCACTTTAAAGGTCTGATAGTTACGCGTTGGATTCCGTTATAGTACATTGTGATACAAGTGAGATATGTTGATAATTACATCAGAGGCGGAATTGTTCCCGCGAACCGCAAGTGAGCGTGATAAGAGAGCCGAGGATGTAATTATCAAAGCTCGCGCGTTTCATACGACGTTTTTCAACACATTTTGCGAGGAAAAAATCCTTTTCATAAGATGAAAATTTTATAGGCCTGCCAAGTTATTTTCTTTACTTAATGATGACAACAGAGTATTTTGCAGAGGCGTCCATTCTATTTATCATACGAATCGATATTTTTGATAATAACCAAACACGCATTATAACAATGTTTACAAATATTTGTGAAATAACGTATAATGACGCGCAACAGTTTTTTTTTCGTGATTTTAGCGCAGTTTTCGCGCATGTGTTAAGAGTCCGCAGTAAGCTCGATTCTCCATACAAACGTAGTTACGCTCTCATTTTAAAACTACGAGTTGGATTGTAACGAAACTTTGCATGTTCAATGAAATGAGGTATATCTATGTCTGAAATTAGTTTACGTAGCTTAAGATACCATAATAAAAAAAATACAGCGATACAAATTTAATTTTTTCTTACAAAACTAGTTTTTGCTGTATTTACTTTGTTTTATAAATTGGAACCATGTAAACTAATTACACACATAGATATACCTCATGTCATTGTATATGCAAAGTTTCGTCACAATCCAACACGTAGTTTTAAAATGAGAGCGTAACTACGTTTGTATGGAAAGGTGAAATTCGGCCGAGCTTACTGCGGCCTCTTAAGCCAGACTGGGATGAAATCTCCAAACAGCCGATACAAAATAAAATAAATATTTTCGTTTTATAATTAATGTAATTAATTCATGTAAAATGTAATCAAAAGTGAATAGTTTTACTAAATTAAACGTCTCTATATCATACCCAAAAAGAAATAATCAATGAATTAACAAAAAGGATTTAATTTGTTTAGTCGAGTAAGAATCCATTTGCCGAGAATTAAAAAAAGTTGTACATTCTGTACAACCCGGTTAATTTAAGAATGCACCGTGTTCATGCATATATCTTGCTGTAAGATATTGACACTGGTTTGAGCCAGACCCCCGGTATACGGTGTTCACATGATAGCTTAGTGATGCGAGAGAGCTCGCGCGCCGTCCAGTGGCTCTTAACTCAATACAAAAAAACAACTTGTATGAAATGGGATCATGTAGTGTACCAACTTAACCAAATTAACGTACCGGTTACCATATGTTAAAAAAAGGATGTACCTGGTAGATTTTATTTTACCTATGACTTTAAGAAATGTAGTGATTAAAACATCTCAACATGAAAAATCGATATGAGTAATGAACAAAACTAAAGAATGTAAACAAAAATAGTACAATAGAAATTTATAACATAATAAATGACGATAATGGTCTGGATGGAATAACTTCTGTAATTTATATGTGACAACCCCGCGTAACAAAATGTCAGTCATAGAGAATATAACCACTACGTTTTAAGAGACGTAACTCCCTTGTACTGCTTTCTACAGAAACTTGTATGAAACCAGATCTACTAATGTACCATACACTATGGAAAGAATTGCACAGACTAAACAAGCATACTATCTGTCACCAACTGTCACGCTGACGTGATAGTGCTGTTCAAGTTATCGATAGTATTGAAACGATAAATGTACTAGGGATGTACATGTTTTATCGATATTCGATCAAAGTAGCTTTAAATGATTTACTTTATTTTCTCCTTAATTTGTTTTTAGCTGGTTGTAAATAATAAAACAAGTATGATTCTCAAATATTATTTATTTATAAACAGGTCCATTATTCCATCTGCAATACAATATCAGTATATAATTTTTAGTGGCACCTTGTTTAACATTTGCATGGAAAGTGCATTTAGCGTTTTCAGGGAAATCGCCCACGAAGCTTTTTTGTAGCGTTGCTGTCACGCGTTTTGTGAACTGGCTACTGCATCGCTACTGTATTAACACCATGATTTTGATTTTTGATTTTTTAAAACCGTGGTAACAATTTCCTTCAACACAGTAGATTCTAAAGAATCGATGAGGGTACGTGGCACTTCTTTTTAAAGACTTTGGAGTGGCTTTCGTTTTCTTTAGTTGCTGAAGAAGTTCCTTTTCCCGAGGATTTAAATCTGTAAAACAAGCAAAACAATAAAAGGGTCAGCCGGACTTACCAATTTTTGTCCTATAACAGAAGAAGCAAATAAATAAATACTGTGTTAAACTAGTGCCTATGACAAATCATGGGATTAGGTGGCAAAGCGGACCCGGGGCTCCTTTAGGGGCACAACCGGGAGTAACGCTAGGAGGATGACAACTGTGAACAATAATAATAATAAATATAGAGGGACAATCTTACTCAAATCAACCCAGTCCCAAAGTAAGCTCTAGTAATAGACTTGTTAGAGTATAATGGTCATCAATATACATATTTATTTATTTATTTATTTATAGCCTCTTTACAGAAAATTACAATTTAATACTTAAAACAACAGTAACCACATTTTTTTTACATTTCTGTGTACCTACTGGTAAAGGCCCCTTAAGACAAGAACAAAAAATATTCATGATGATCACTCAAATAACTTGTCTTTACCAGAGATCGAACCCGGGACCGCTAACATGGCTAACTGCGTCCCCAATGAAAGCAGGATGTAATAAATAAAATGAAAGTTTGTTTGTGTATTTATGTCCTCTGTATGTCGACATAGTTGGCTAACTTTGTAGTGACCCTGCCTATGAAGCCAGCAGTCCCGGGTTTGAATCACAGTAAGGAAAAATATTTGTTCCAGAGTTTTCTATGTATTTAAGTATTTATTTATCTACTAAAGTTTGTAAGATTTGTATTGTTAGAACCGTCTTGGCGAGTAGGTAGTGAAAGACTGTGCAAAAGGCAATAAAACCCTTTCTCAAAAGTGAAAATTTTGACAGAGGACCTATAAATGAGTAAAAGTGTTTTACCTTGGTTTTTTCCTGCCATGTGCAAAGGAAAGTCTTCTAGAAGTTCATTAGGAAGTGGAGGCATTGTCAACGGCAGCTTAGGTACTGCATTATTCTTTAATCTTGTTTTTGTTTTAGTAAATTGGCGATTTTCAAAATGCCTGCCACAAATATATCCCAGGTCATGCAGTTCTTCAATTGGTAAATGTATAAGCTCCTCCATGTAAAATAACACTGTGAAGATAATGCGGAGGAAAAAAACTTCAACTCAATGGCTGACTGACATTTTGTTACGCGGGGTTGTCACATAAATTACAGAAGTTATTCCATCCAGACCATTATCGTCATTTATTATGTTATAAATTTCTATTGTACTATTTTTGTTTACATTCTTTAGTTTTGTTCATTACTCATATCGATTTTTCATGTTGAGATGTTTTAATCACTACATTTCTTAAAGTCATAGGTAAAATAAAATCTACCAGGTACATCCTTTTTTTAACATATGGTAACCGGTACGTTAATTTGGTTAAGTTGGTACACTACATGATCCCATTTCATACAAGTTGTTTTTTTGTATTGAGTTAAGAGCCACTGATGTCAGTCAGCCATTGAAGTTTTTTTCCTCCGCATTATCTTCACAGTGTTATTTTATTACAGTGTTTTGAGACAAGACTCTATTAGTTAAGTTACTAGGTAAAATGAATCTTGGCCCCAGAATCTGTGAGATTTGTGGTACACGAGAAAAACGGTGCAGTGGCAAAGTGTTTTTCGCAAGATTTTCCTTACTCGAACATATATGTAAGTTGAATTGCTAGTTTTCTGGTTATACCTATTGAGCTTATTCGTGTTCTCATCTACACGTCTTACCTTGCATGGAGGGAAAACAAAACCTCAACTAATTAAGTTTATTGCGTTTCAGTTATAAGCAGTGGATACCTAAAAGTAGTGGGCAAAGAGGAGCTTATACATTTACCAATTGAAGAACTGCATGACCTGGGATATATTTGTGGCAGGCATTTTGAAAATCGCCAATTTACTAAAACAAAAACAAGATTAAAGAATAATGCAGTACCTAAGCTGCCGTTGACAATGCCTCCACTTCCTAATGAACTTCTAGAAGACTTTCCTTTGCACATGGCAGGAAAAAACCAAGGTAAAACACTTTTACTCATTTATAGGTCCTCTGTCAAAATTTTCACTTTTGAGAAAGGGTTTTATTGCCTTTTGCACAGTCTTTCACTACCTACTCGCCAAGACGGTTCTAACAATACAAATCTTACAAACTTTAGTAGATAAATAAATACTTAAATACATAGAAAACTCTGGAACAAATATTTTTCCTTACTGTGATTCAAACCCGGGACTGCTGGCTTCATAGGCAGGGTCACTAAAAAGTTAGCCAACTATGTCGACATACAGAGGACATAAATACACAAACAAACTTTCATTTTATTTATTACATCCTGCTTTCATTGGGGACGCAGTTAGCCATGTTAGCGGTCCCGGGTTCGATCTCTGGTAAAGACAAGTTATTTGAGTGATCATCATGAATATTTTTTGTTCTTGTCTTAAGGGGCCTTTACCAGGTACACAGAAATGTAAAAAAAATATGGTTACTGTTGTTTTAAGTATTAAATTGTAATTTTCTGTAAAGAGGCTATAAATAAATAAATAAATAAATATGTATATTGATGACCATTATACTCTAACAAGTCTATTACTAGAGCTTACTTTGGGACTGGGTTGATTTGAGTAAGATTGTCCCTCTATATTTATTATTATTATTGTTCACAGTTGTCATCCTCCTAGCGTTACTCCCGGTTGTGCCCCTAAAGGAGCCCCGGGTCCGCTTTGCCACCTAATCCCATGATTTGTCATAGGCACTAGTTTAACACAGTATTTATTTATTTGCTTCTTCTGTTATAGGACAAAAATTGGTAAGTCCGGCTGACCCTTTCATTGTTTTGCTTGTTTTACAGATTTAAATCCTCGGGAAAAGGAACTTCTTCAGCAACTAAAGAAAACGAAAGCCACTCCAAAGTCTTTAAAAAGAAGTGCCACGTACCCTCATCGATTCTTTAGAATCTACTGTGTTGAAGGAAATTGTTACCATGGTTTTAAAAAATCAAAAATCAAAATCATGGTGTTAATACAGTAGCGATGCAGTAGCCAGTTCACAAAACGCGTGACAGCAACGCTACAAAAAAGCTTCGTGGGCGATTTCCCTGAAAACGCTAAATGCACTTTCCATGCAAATGTTAAACAAGGTGCCACTAAAAATTATATACTGATATTGTATTGCAGATGGAATAATGGACCTGTTTATAAATAAATAATATTTGAGAATCATACTTGTTTTATTATTTACAACCAGCTAAAAACAAATTAAGGAGAAAATAAAGTAAATCATTTAAAGCTACTTTGATCGAATATCGATAAAACATGTACATCCCTAGTACATTTATCGTTTCAATACTATCGATAACTTGAACAGCACTATCACGTCAGCGTGACAGTTGGTGACAGATAGTATGCTTGTTTAGTCTGTGCAATTCTTTCCATAGTGTATGGTACATTAGTAGATCTGGTTTCATACAAGTTTCTGTAGAAAGCAGTACAAGGGAGTTACGTCTCTTAAAACGTAGTGGTTATATTCTCTTTGGCGCCGTCTTGTGCAAACTGATGAACAGACTTCTTTGGCTTATGCTGTTTTTTGCGGTATATATAAGCAGTTAAATTTACTGATTATTCAAAGCGATTATTTAGACCTGTTTTTATTATGGATAGGCAATCTTTTTTTACTTTAATTACTTCCGGTGTATGTCTGTATTGTGTTCGTTGCAAGACGAAACGGGTAACTTCTTTATCAATTTAGATAATGTGTAGCCTAAATACCTAATGAACGTCAGAATTATAATTAGGATCTTTTTTACAACGATGGTGGCAAGCAGTCATACGGTCTGTCTGATGGTAAGCAGACACCGTAGCCTACGGATGGACGCTTGCGATTCCAGAAGAATCACAAGCGCGCTGTCGATCCTTTATTGATTCGAGGATTCGTTGCGTTGACTGCTAGCTACAGACAAATGCACCTCCTACTCTCTCAACACAGCCCATCCTCGGGGGGTCTGGCGACATTACTCACCAGTCAGCACCAGGAACACAACACCAAATACTGACAAAGCGAGAACTTAGTGCGATTTTCAGGAGGTGGAGGCACTTCCCCAGTTTATCTGTCTTACAGTTAAAAAATAATAATCACGTAGACGAATTTGTCCATTAAAAATCGTATATGGAATGAGGAACATCATATATGTAAAAGATTAGGTATACCCGTAACTATGTTGGTAGACAAATCATTTTATTGCAATAAACAGTTTGTGTATTTCACATCAATGTGTATTAAATTTACCTAACAGTCTTAAGCTATAACAAAGCCGCCTTTATATCCCTGTTACTTGCACTCCTTTTCCAATTGCTCCGAGTATATTTTTCTCGTTTCATCACGCCGCCATGACCGCCTCTTTTCGGCATACGTCTTAGAGCATCTATAAAGTGCCCCACACCTGCGAGACGATTAACAACGCCACGCAGAAAAGACAAAGGCGGGAAACAGGCAACGTTTCGGAGAGCTACCCTAGTCGCCGATAGCACGGGGAACTCCGTATGTAGAGGAAAGCGCCACGACTAGAGCCACCTGGCGGGTGGTTCTTGAAACTATATCCACGCCGGAAGCACTCCGTACTATAAGGTTTTGTGTAACCCTGCTTTGCTTGGCCTTCCGCCGATTTCGCTCGTTTGGCTTCTATAAAGACTGTGACAAACGCGGCTTTTTGGGGTATTTATATGCGATTTTCTTTATAGTTAGAACTGAAAAATTTATTTTTAGGTAAATTGATGTACGTAGTTAATTTGTGTAGTTAGTGTTATTTATGCCTTTTACGATAAAATGACGTTAAAGATACTATACAAGTACTCAATTCAAATCAGTCAAATTTACGTGCCCTAATTATTTTACTTTAATTTCTTTAATTGTACCTAAAATGGTAAAATACTCGTTAAGACATTTAAATAAAAATGTCGCGGCAAACTCCTCGAAGTTATCTAAGTACTAATTAAAATAAATGTGATAACTTATCAGAAAAGTGCGCACGTCCTTGTAATTTTCCTAAAATGATGCATATAAATACAACAAACAGCAGTACTTTGCCATAGTATTCGGTTCGGTCAATCGCATTAACCTGAAATATGAAGAAAACTCTTTGCCTTGTCTGCGTGGCGCTCCTAATCATAGCTGCGCAAGTATCAGGGCATGAGGGTGACCAACATTCGGGGGCGAATAAGGGCGGGAACAAGCATAAAGGAAAAGTGGTTATAGATTCTTCTACGAATTGCAACGAAGACTGCATGGAACAGGGATTTTCTGGAGGCGTTTGTATAGTCTGAGCTCGTCTGTAAAATGTGTAGGTACTTATTTGTACTTAAGTAGTTTACTTTAAGCCATGAACATTTCCACATTTCCTCAAAAAAGTATCCAAATCGCTTCAAGTGTCAACCTCCGCCTTCTATGACGTCGGTTAAGAATATATTCCAAGAACAATTCAGAAGACGAAGCAAGGACGAAAGCTATTACTGTATCAAGGACAAGCACGTTCAAAGAAGACTATAAAATGTATAGCAGACTGTAATATCAAGAAGCACCCAGAAGAACTGCGAAGCAAGGAGCTATAAGACAATATCAATATAAAGAACAATCTTTCAGACGTTAAACAGAAGACGCGAAGAGCGAAATCAGCGAACGGCTAAGCAAGGTCACAGAAAATCAAGTCAGAATGAACTTGGTTTGGCCGGCCATATCGGCCGAATCACGCGGCGGCATGCATGCAGTCCTGCCGATATCAGCCCGTGCCGTGTAGCGTTTCCTTATGCATGAATTTACCACAGATTTCAAGTTGAACTGAAAAAACACCCTAATAATTCGCCGCAACGTTTGAATGAGACAGCAATAGCCTCACAGGTACATTTCATCATCTTCCTCTTTGACGTCGGCTTCTTGATGCCCGTTTCAGTGTTATTTTAATTGTATCGCACAAATTTCTTTTATTATTTCTTCTGTTTTAACATGTTCTTTTCAATTGTGAAATGTTATACCGTGATTAGAAATTATCTCTCACTTATAATAAATCTCTAAATTAAAAAAAGAATCTGCCAGTATCAAACTAGCCATTTTTGTGTCCCCCGATGATTTCACATTCCCATGAACGGAAAAATATGTAACTTTTTTCATAAGCACATTATTACTCTAGTTTCCGTTTAGGATAGTTTTTATCCGACTGCGACGATTAATTAATTTTCGGAAACATTTGACCTCATTAAATTATTAATTTCTTCTGCTGTTAATCGTAGCCGCCATATCTGTCAACTGTCAGTGACGTCAAAATGGCGGGCTTGCCATAACTATCGAATATTAATAATTTCGATCCGGTGTTGTGATGATAGACCTTCACGAAACGCATATTAAATTCTAAAGCGTAAAAAAATAATCGATTCTGATATGGAAACTTATATGCGATAAATTCGTATTGAGGCGTAATTTCAATAAATGTATCAACAAATTTCAACAAAATAACGTCAAACGTCAAAAGTCTGACTCTCTTCCTTTTTTTTTAATGGCATGGCGATAGCGCTGTTCTTGCGTTCAGCCAAAGTCTATTTGAGTTTCTGCAAGATTGAGTCACACGCTGAGTATTGAATTGTCACGATACTGCATGGCTATCACAAGACGGCGCGCGAGCTCTCTCGATTTTTCTCGCACTATATGTCTCTTTCTAACTTATCTGATAAGAGAGAGACGGATAGTTGGAGAAAAATCGAGAGAGCTCGCGCGCCGTTTTGTGATAGCCGCGCTGGTTTGTCAGTATTTATATTTATTTGTATTTTTATTTTTTGACGACCGGTTAGCCTAGTGGGTAGTGACGCTGCCTACGAAGCTGAAGGTCCTGGGTTCGAATCCTGGTAAGGGCAAATGTTTGTGTGATGAGCATGAATATTTGTTTCTGAGTCATGGATGTTTTCTACGTATTTAAGTATTTGTATCTATTATATATATCGTCGTCTAGTACCCATAAAACAAGCCTTATTGAGCTTACTATGGGACTAGCTCGATTTGTGTAAGATTGTCCCCTTATATTTATTTATTTATTTATTTATCAGCAATAAACAGTATGTATGAAATCAGTATAGAACGGGCCTTTTATAAACATTAATTATGAAGCGCGTCAGTATTAGGCCTGCAACACACATTATTATGTTGGCAAGGGCGGGAACATACACAAAATTTGCCAGAATGTGATACTGCAATCTGAAACATTGCAATATGAAAAAAATAAACATATTGCTTTAACATTTTTAATAATTTCCTTTATTAGAAAGGGACTCGGACTCGCGTTATATAGTTGTAGAACTTACCTAGTGGTTAGGTATAGTTTGGATAATATAAATTGGCCGTCTGTTGTCAAATTAAACAGAGATCTTTTGTTCCACGTAAACACTTACCGGTCAATGGGTACTCGAAAGGATTATCTACCTATTATTAATTCCTAAACACATGTTTACCTGAGAGTCGGAGTGACTCAAGAACTCAAGATCATTTCAGTGATCCATCACGTTTTTATAATATAACATAACACAGTGTTAAAAATATGTAGAAAAGAAGATCAATAAACATTTAATACTGCAGCGTGTGTCCTACCTGTTAGATCTATTGCCACAGACATCTACTAAACTTTTACCCCATTATTCATAAAACTTAAAATACCTCTGATAAATAACACGTGTTTTGTCCCTATCTTAATAATTTAAGTATCAGAGTGACAGGTTTTAACGTCGTTTTAACTAAAATATATAGGTTTATTGAAAGTTTTACATGATAGGTTAAAATTAGAACTGCATGTGCCTTATTTCCAAGAGAAGAAATGCGTTAACTCCTACATTAACATGCAAACGAAGTCGCAGGTACAGCTAGTAACAAATATTGAATGTTTGAATAGTTTACAATTTTATTATAAACTTCTTCGATTCAATTTCGAGTTAGCTCACATGGTAGCTTAGGTAGCTCACATGGGGAAGTACCGGTCTGCGCGCCCCACCACACCGCCCGGTACACGGAATAAGGAGGCGCTACACGCACGAAATCGGCCGACTGCTGTAGGCTGCCGCGTCATTTCGGCCCGAGTATCAAGGTCACTCCAAATCAAGGTCACTCTATACTAGATTTTCTGTGACATTGCTTGGCTGACCGCCAATTTCGTAGGTGTATCGTCTCCTACAAAATACATGGAAATGCCACGTGAGCTGTCTTCTAAAGGCTCCTGTACACATTACGCCATCATTAGGGCCCAGGGTTTACTAGTTTACAATTTGTAAAATAGTAATAATGAATGAAATGAAATGAAAATTTTCTGACTATTCTGACAGGCAACCAACCACACTGCGTGTCAAAACGTTTGGAAATTAACGGTTGCTGTTTTGAATAAAAAATAGAGTAAAAATGGTGCTCACGCGTCTAGAAGTGAAGAAGAATATTCGGTTGTTACGGACTGATTCATTCAAGGAAAATGTTCGAGTAAGCAAGACCACTGTTGAATACTTAGTAAATTCAGTAACGAGCTTGAATAGTACCTACTAACAGAAACGTACACCTACCTCTACCTTTAACCCTACTTTTTTCACATACTACATATACAGTTTGTGCAATTTGGACTGGATGGGATGTGGTGCACAGTACCATATAATAACAGACGCACGCGGAATTTCTAAAGCTTCCGAGCATACGAGTAACTGTGCATATTTTTTTTCCAAACAGTAGGTAGGTAATTCTTTAGTTTCTTAAAAAGGCGTAAACATTGTTAATTTGTGCAGACTATTTGCCATCTATTTGCTAGTAACGTAGGTGTTTCCCAAGATTTCACACTTTCCCCATTGTCTTCTAGGATACAGTGACACAACCCGCGAACGACTCGACCCGCGCCATAAACTACCACCAATAAACGAACCATACAATCTCAGTACATTAACGCTGCGTTGTCAGTAGCTACAATGCCAAATTACCAACACAATAGAGCAGCGCAGACCACAAATCACTGGGTTCTTATTTAGGATAACGTACGCTACGAATAGGGTTGCCAGGGACTAAGTTGGAAAATCCCTGAAGCCCGCTTCACGAAGCTATAAAGCGGTTTTTATGCCTGGCTAAATGCAGTGCAACTGGAGGAGGGGAGATAAACCATTTGGCTCTAATCAGTGAGTGTGTGTGCAGTTATAGTGCACTGCATTTAGCCAGGTTTAAAAGCCGCTTAAGTTACAATTCTAAACTGGCAACACTGGTCAAATACCTTGTAATTTATTACTCAGGCGCCTTAGTGTTACCACTGGTAAAATTGTTGTTATAATTGTAACCTGTACCTTTGTGAAATAGGGGGACCCTCGTTGTTGCACAGAAATCGTGACACATCACACGTTGCAGCGTAAGAGTTGCAACTTGATATTTTCACAGTTGACAAAGCGGTGTCCTGGTGTCTAAAATATTTAGGTACCTATGCTCGTTCCGCTTGCGCTACGAAACTATTGACGGAGGATGTGTTTCGCCCACTAATCCAGCACCAATACAGCACTAATATGTTGGTCACGTTATGTCGTTAATATAGCTGTTACCTATTCTCAGCCCAATGACCTCTAGTTTCCTCTATGAGTAAGATGGTATGCCACTTCCGCAAATACGCCCATATTGAGACGAGGTGGCATGCGGACACAACTTGGATAACGTAAAGAGGAAGAACTAAAAGTATATAGCAGATGTATATAAAAAAGGTTTGTATTAAGTTTTGTTTGTTCAAAAAATATATTATACGAGTATACCTCGAGCATCGCAATTATGTATCGGACGCTGGATGTTGCTACGAGCATCCCGTGGATTTCTTTTTTTTTCACTTTGATTGGAATTTTGTTTCTGCTTAGTCAAAAAGTCTCAACCCCCTAAGATTTCCCTACGGCAGAAGTCCAGACAAATACCTGACACCTCAGGAAAAATCCTGACAGCTGGTAACCCTAACCACGAACCACATGTATTCATGAACCCTAGCACATCATACTTACGGTCTAAATTCCCTTGCATTTTAGGAGTGTCGTGTTTCATATGCAAGACATGTGCCGAGGTGTTAGCTGCTCGCTTATTTACCGGGATGCAACGTTCTGCATTTTTAAGCCCCATGTTGTTTGGTCGTACGTGGATTGTCTTAGAACGGGGACAGAGACGTGGATAAAGGTGCGTTTATATCAAAGTATTACACTCAAAAGAGCCTTATTCGGAACGTTATAAATATTTCAATATGTTTCGAGCACTAACTTTGACACGTAAGCTTAGTCGCGAGTGGAAGTGAGCGGACGGAACATAGAGATACCTACTTCTTACAGGTTGATAATGAAATACGTAACAGATGCCAATTGACGCATAAAAACAGGCCTCCTGTTACAGATATCGAATTGAAGGGTAAGTATTTGTAAATTTTGTGGTAAGCAGTAGCGCATCCTAGTCTTACTAGCGAAAACTATTTTCTAATGAAAGAACTACTTAAATTTAGTAAAAAATGAATATTCTTCAACCAGAATTCAAACTTGTGACCTTCTGGTACACGCGGCCAGTCACTCTCAACTAACTGGCATTATTGGATAATGGTCGAAGAAGAGACTTAGAGTTTTTGCCTATAGGTACATTGAGCAGCCGACCACTGACTGTCAAAGCGGTGTAGAAAATAATGGGAACCCACTGCACAGTCATCCCAACCTTGTTACCTTAATAGCTGATAGTGATAAGAGAGCTACATCGATAAGAGTCTATCTCTTAATGTGCGATGATGAATAAGATGATGAACTATTATCTGATAATTCTGTAATCATTGAGATTTTATCCAAAAAGGTAAACCGGATTATGGTATTAAAAAGTTGTTTAATATTGCACAAATGAACACTATATAAAACGATTTCCCACCGTATCCACCTTTCGACTCACCCCAACAAGCCACAAGCGCTTTTGATCATAAAAGTAATAAGCAATATCGTTCAAAACGTAATTTCTATTTAACTGATAGATCATAAGAAATCTATAACTAGTTCTCATACGAACTTTTCCGAAAGTACCCGGGGCTTGGTCGATATCGCTCGATCGTAGATCTGCGCGCGAGATGCTGTTCTTCATATAGAAGATATTATGTTTGTATGGATTATGAGGGCGGTTACGCCCTTTCGGATGGATTGAGAGGATAATGACTCAATTATCCGCTTAGAGGAGGCGTGGTTCTGAACAGTATGTCTTCATTACTAAGACGGGTTGGGTTACTATGGAGCCATTTATGGATATCAATGCATTTTCAAAGGCTCGTCTAAACTGAAATAAAGACCCATAAATTTGATGGAATCTTACGTAGCGTAGAGTGTGCCGTTGTGGGAGCGTCGGCCTTCACTTAAATACGGAGCGAATTTTAAAAACGTCTCTATCATGGCCGTGACCGCACGGTTCGCACGTACGCGAATCATTTGTGACCATTTTATTGATTCGTGCGTATCGCAGCGTGTGCCACAGTCGGACAGCGTCCAGAGAAATATTTGCGAGAAGTATACTACCTAGGTAAAGTCTGCTTCCGACTGCAAATAGTTTGAATTGATAGGCCTCCTCTGATGAGAGGGTTTGGGCAATAGTCTCCTCGGAAGCCCAGCCCAGATTGGGATTTTTTCGATGCATGCAGATTGTAACCTCACCACCACAACAAAATAATACAACGATTGAAAAATAGCAGCGAAGCTAAAACCCATTCAAGGCCCATGATCTACATCGGACTCATGCTTCTACGAGTGATTTCCGCGACAAGAAAAATGCTGCTACACAATACGGCGTAATGTAAGCTGGGATACCTAGTTTAACTGCGTTCCTACGCAAGATCGTTCGTATGAAAAGCCTGTTCCATACAATGTTACCATCAGGAAGAGCTGCGCGTGACCGCTTCATAGGACTATCGCGCATGCGCCCGATTTATTGGTAATATCGATGCGATGCCGTGACGGCCATTACGCCCGCCATTACCCCGCTTTACCGCCAAAACATCACAACTCACGACTTCAGGTAAATCAAATTAGAGTAAAATAAGCTGGTGTAGGGTAGACAGTGATTTTGTATTGGTTGTGTAGTTGGGGTTTGGTATTTGCGTGAGATTTATCAGGCTCTATTCATCTGGAGACGGGGTCAGCAATTGATTTTTAACGTTTTGAAGCTAGTTGGCGCATGTTTGGGCTTTAAAGGTTGTATTACGCAGATATATATATAAATACCTATATTATATATAAATATATAAGCTTTATAAATAAAAGCCATGTTTTCAGCGGATTGCGAATTGCGATCAGGATAAAATAAAGGCAAATGACATTGAGCAATCAATACAAATAATTTAATATATGAAAGTAGTAATTACTAATGTTATAAAGAGGAAACGTCTGTGAGATTGTACTTTTGTAGCTTTGTAAGTTTGTTTGTTTGTATGTAATGAGTGAAATACCAATTAAATATCCGATTTCAAACATTTTTTTACCTGTGTAAAGAATGGACTTTCCGATTGTTATATATTACGCGCCCGCGAAGCCGCGCGGGTACCTATAGAATAGGTACATACCTAGTTTAGCAATAAAATATAATATAATAACAAGGACTATCTATATATGGACCGACCATCTTCGTACTACGCGCCGTAATCCGTTAGTTAGTATCATGCTACGTCGCTAGATGTCGCTGAGAGTGTCATTTAATTCAAAAGTCGTAATTTTTCATTTTCTACGTGCGCACAAGCGTGAAGTAACAACCTTCGAGCGTTCAGCGACTGTCTAAGTGATACAGTACATAGTCAATAGATGGCGTTACGTGCGATGTTTCATTCATGTTTCATTACTACGTTCCATTCCATCTGACTTCGTTATTTTTTAATTGTTTTATTTGTACATAATTACTAACAAATGAAATATATTTCAAAGTTCGTTTGCCATTACCTTTTAGTTTCAAAAGTTTGATCAAAAGAATATTTTTAGAAATGAGTGCAAGGCGATAGTGATAGTAGGGTACTTATATCGCAGCTGTATGTTTTTCGATTGTGATGTATATTTACTATGGTGGGTGGGTGAAGACCCGTACTTGAATGAATTTACTAGTTTTATTCGTTGATGTAGATTGCTTATGGTTTCGAGTGCGCTCAAGTTTCGAGACAATGATTCTCCATCGTAACGTAGAAAAACATATTGGTTTTATGGTGTCTTGATAAATGTAAATATGTGTGTCATTGTAGTGTGTGTAGAATTGTGTAATACATTTGTAGGTGGGTTTGTGACCAGGAGTACATGCGATATGAGATAGTGTAATTATTACATATTGAGTCAGTACATGCTGCAGTACATATTTTTTCGTATAAGAAGACGTGTTTCGGATACCAGGAAGACATAAGTTATACGAGATCAAAACTATTATGTATAAAGTTAGGGGATGGCGACCGTGGCTTATAATACAGATTTAAAGTGATTCTGCTACCAGGAGTACATAGGTTGTATACAGTTTCTATAATAACAAGTAACGAAAATAGTCGATATTTGTAAGTGGCTTCGTTACCAGGAGAACATGCGATATGAGATGGTATATTTATTACATTTAGAGCCGGTACGTAATTTAGCTTACGAAGGGCTGTATCTCGGGTACCAGAAACACATAAATAATAGAAGGGCAATCCTGTAACATCAAAAAATATAAATTTAAAAAGACTCTGCTACCAGGAGTGCATAAATTACACACAGTCATGACAATCACAGATAGCACACATAGTGAGTACTTCCAAGATGTGACACGCGTTCGCTTTGTAGTGTAGCTTACATTTTTGTTTATGGGCACAAAAATACATAGAATAAGTGTTATGTAGTACAATGTATACATCGTTTAATTTTAGGAAAAACTGTGACATACATAATATTAATACTAGAAATAAGCATAAGCTCGCGGTGCCCACCACTAGGCTCCAAAAAATTAAAAAATCATTCATGGGTAATTGTGTAAGGTTTTATAACAAACTTCCTGGAAACGTAACTGAGTTATCTATTAAAAGGTTCAAGAACTATGTGAAGCGTAAACTTATTTCGAAAGCTTATTATAGCACACAAGACTACATGAATGATAAAACTCCTTGGGACTAATTTTGACTGAATTTATAATTTATTATTCCCTTAGGGAATTTTTGACATTGTATTTTCAATTTATTATTTTTGTTTTATTAATTTTTTGACATAAGATTGTTTTTCTAGAAACATTCTAGACTAGTATTTTTTATAAAAATGTTTACCCCGTATAAATTTTACTTTATATGTTTAATTAGCTGAAGAATATGTTTCTACTTGACGATTTGAAAGTGCTTGTTACTGGGCCTATTTGAATAAATATAATTTTGAGTTTGAGTTTGAGTCATGTTTGTAAGAATAGGTTTTGTACTTGCGCCTCACTTATTATCTGTATTACACGGGATGTTGCACTTTTCCGTACAAATACACGTCCAAAACTGGTCCAGTAATAAAGGTAATCTTTAGATTTAGCAAGGTCGCGTGCGAGAAAGCGTAGCCTAGCAGCTTTTGGGGTAAGTTGTTCTGTCACATATATCGGGCTATTTTCCTGTTTGGTGTGTCCTAGGTGTTTGGCACAGAGTTTATCACCAGGCTTATTCACGTTGTGCTGTTTGCACTTCTGCAGGAGGTCCGACTTGGTGACTAGCTCTACGATGATGGGAGCGTTTTGCCTGTCCTCTTGCTTGGCTCGCACTCTATATATATAGATATAGCGGAAGGTGAGATCACGTGACCAATCGAATTGGAGAGTGTCATGACCATGTCCACCAAATCACCGCGGGTCTCTTTTTTAATTTTAGGATTTTTTTTTATTACGATGGTATTATTCCTATTTTTTCTTTGCAGATCTTCTACTTTCTCCTCCAGCAGGTTGATGTATTCCCTATCTTCTCTTTTCTCAATCTCCAACTTTTCTACTTTCTTCTTTAGTTCGTCTGTTTGATCCGTCAGAAATGCAATAGATTTTTCGATGTTTTTGTTTGTCTCTTTAATTTCTAGGGTTATAGTTTTTAGCTCTTTTTGTTGGGACAGCATGAGTTCTTGAATCATCTGCCTCATCTCCTCTTTAAAGTTTTGGAGTTCTGTCCCTGGGCTGTCGTGGCCTCTTTTTTGGTTACGTTGAGTGACAAAATTGAGTGGAGTTTGGGACGTGTCGTTGTAACGTTCTATTTACTCCGAGAGCGTATTGTCGGCGCCACTTACACCCTCCATGTCCGTGCGCGCATGTGTGTTTTCACCCATCATAATCTTGTACGAAGTACCAGGGAGTTATGAGTTATAGGAGCTTTATTATCGCGCAGGTTGCACGAGTGAGACGCGCCGGTTGGACAATACCTCCCGCCGCGCACTGAAGTACCAGGGTAGCAGCACTTCGCAAGAGACGACACTTTACCACAACTTCGCTTACAATCACACGGTTTCAAGTTATGCGCTCCTATTATTTGAACACTAATTAAATTGTTTAAAATTCATATTAAATTTGGAAAAATAAACGCCATCTGGTTATTTTGTGTAGCAAAATGTAGCGAACCTGCGAGCAACCTTCAGCAATCAATGGTTCCAGAGGTAGTGCCATCTATTAGATTTGATCATTACTACGTTACTGACGACTAAAAAATATAATCTTTAAAAATTGTGTATTGAAGTGATTTTACGGTTTTGAAATATAGCAGAATGACGTTTGCTCTTAAAAAAATAAAAAAACACGGAAAAATCTTGGTGATAATAACATTTTTGTCACTTCCAGGCTACGAAGCAGCGCCATCTAGTTTTAATACGGAATTTTGAGCTTTTTCAGAGTTACGTTTTTTTGTATGAGATTGTAAGTCCATATATAGATAGTCCTTGATAATAACAAAAACTCTACGGCTAACATTATTTCTAAAAGTTACAACTCTTCTACCTTTTAGCTATTCAACACTTGAAAGCCGCAGTTGAAAACAAGAAAGATATATTTAGCATAGTTACCTACGTGCGTCTATCTTGACAAGGGACATTTAATTTATCATAACCCAAGGGCTCAAAAGGAAATAGCACCAAACTATTCAGGGTCAGCGGACAAAAATATTCCGAAGTTGAACTGAAAATGGCGGGAAGGGTTATCACGCCTGCCACTCGAAAGGAGGGTCAAGCGACTTCAATCTCCGGCTTCGATAGCGCGCGATTTGAATTTTGATTTTGGAATGTTTAGTGGCGTTAGGAAATACGGGCTTCTGGTTGATGTGAAAACGATTAAGCTTAGTGAAATTGAAGATTCGGAAAGAATCATGGTTACATTTTATTAACTCACACTTTACATTTTATCTTGGACATATTTGTTTGCGCGGGACCAAATGCGGGTAGTTCGGAAAATCCGCGCAGCAAGAAGATGTTGCTACCCGCTCAAGCCAGTTGTCCCGTGAACATGGACGTTGGGACTTGCGACACATCCGAAACGTCGGGAGACCTCAGTGAGGTAAATAAATAAGTTAATTAAGTCCCGTTTAGTTTAAACAGGTTTATCGAATCGCATAGAATAAGAAATGCAAAGACATACCTACACCTGCATTATGGCCACTTTATGACTAAAACTTTTCAGGTTTAGGCAGGTAGGTACTTACCTATATAGGTAATACTTACCTATATAGGTAATACTTACCTATATAGGTAATATACACTGGGTCTTCTCGCCAAGACTTAAGTAAGTATTTCAGAAATGTATTATTGTAGTACAAGATCGACATCACTAATTTATTTTGAAACTTAGTTTATAGGTCGTCGAAAAATAAAAAATTAAGTGTAGGTAAGTACTTATTAGAGTTAGTCTAACGCCTGAAGACCCGGTACGACCAAAATTTCAAAGCAAACAGTTGAATTTGATATTAGATTAGCGACACTTGCAATTCTGGTACATATACATCTGCATGCCGCACATACGAAAGCAGATATTTTTGCATTCTGATCCTTGAATGCGGGTCTCATGTGCGGAGTGCACCGTGTTATTCAGGACACTGATCGCATTGCCTCAGGAAAACCATTATAAGCCCTGTCCAATTACTCATAGTTGGCAAATAGGTCAGGGGGTCAAGATATACAACGGACACAGTACACTAGACAAAACATTTTCGAATAGGCGACCTGCAACGGCGATGCGACGGTCGCAGCAGGAATAAATCACGGCTGATTTATTTTTATTCGGTTGGCAACACTGAACGTACATGAATCCCTGCAATGCCGTTTCCATTCTTTATTTACATTATTTTCATTGGAATATGTTTTTTTTGGTGTTCATTTGTTTAGCCATTAATAATTATTTATGTTAACATGTTAAGCCTTTTCAGTTACGGTTATGGAGTTATTAGATCTTAGTCTAAGTTATATTAATATCAATTAATGGCCAATTCCAAAAGCCTAAATATAGGCAATATCACAGACATTTTGTGCTACGCATCCCCGTTATTAACATTAAATTAAAACACTTACCTATAGGTTACGATTAAGCGAGAATAACATTTTATACATACCTACTTGGAAGCGAATAAATACTTAAATTATTTATTACCAACACTTATAAGTTATATCATAACATTTTATAGCATGTCGAAGTGTGGCTTGTAATTTTAGAGCCTATTATTCTATCCATACTAATATTATAAATGGGAAACTGTACATGTGTGTTTGTTGGTTTTTTTGTCCGTTTTTCACGGCAAAACGGAGCGACGAATTGACGTGATTTTTCAAGTGGAGATAGTTATGAAGGGATGGAGAGTGACATAGGATAGTTTTTATCCCCGTAATCATCCCCTAAGGGGGTACAATGGGGGGTAAAAGTTTGTATGGAGCTGCGATATAAACGAGTTCCACGCGGATGGAGTCGCGGGCAGAAGCTAGTGCTAAATAAAGTAATTCTGGCTAGCCTATTCTAAACGCCTACTATTAAATATTAGCAACGTATTGCCTAGCCTAAGCCTAAGTAATTGAGGACAGAAGAGGAAGAATGATAGGACACCTACTACGGCACGACGACTTGATCAGAATGATAATAGAAGGAAAGATAGAAGGAAAGAGAAAAAGAGGAAGGCCTAGAAGAGCATATATGGATCAGATAAAAGAAAAGATAAAAATATGGTCTTATAGAGAGTTAAAGGCAAAGGCAGAATGTAGATCAGATTGGAAATTACTCCACCGACAAGAGCTAAGCTCTTAAATTTACGATGATGATTGCCTAGCCGACTACTGCTATAATAAAGCAAGTAATTTGTGTTGATCCGTTGCTTCCCACCATTTATCTCACTCGCCACCAACGACATCATATTTATATCATAAACACAATGTTAACAGTCCAACGCATTTTGCTAAACAAATACACTAGCTAAAGTAATTATTTGAGCAGCACTAGCGCCGTAATGGCGGCGCTTCCGGTGCGGCCGCCATTAGTGGCCATTTCCTCCTCACTTCCGGTCGCTACGAGCGCCACGTTGCGGTTTTTTCTAACATTACAAAATGGCCGTTTTCATTTTGCTCGTAATGATGATGTTATCATTTTTTCGTCCTATTATTTTTTAAACGAGTTTCAGACGGTAAAAGGTTTAGGGATAAGAGTTGTCCCACTCGAATTAAATTGTCTGACGACTTTAATTTATTATGATTACTTCAATATTGTTGGATATAAGGTGCTGGTACACTTGACCATTCGCTTGTAATGAGCATTCTAGTTAATGTTACATTACAGCAAATTACAGGTCCCTAAATAGCTCGCAAAATACGCAGGAGCATTATAGCGAGCGTTCTAGCGAAAATACAGTACCTAATTTGGATTCAAGCTTTTTCCCGAGCCGAGCAATTTTGTTATTTTTCAGTCACAATGTACATTGTAGGTATGTATATGAATTTTAGGTAGGAAATATTAATGCCATGAAGAACTATCGTATTATATACCTACCTACTAAATACACAAAACAAAAAAAAATGGATGAAAAGTCGAGTTTACAATTACATTAGATACTCCCTCTCAAATAAGAACTCTAATGTCAAGGGAATAAGGATCTGCGTAGATAATTTTGAGCCTGTTTGTTTGCTTAGCTACTTCTGATGCTGACGTACTAGAGCGTTCACTGAAATAATCGTGAAAATGTTTGAAATTTGGGTATTTCCATCTCTTTCCCACTCACATTACTTGAGTGACCCCTGTCGCTTCGTATACATGCATCCCTATGCATGTATACGAACTTCGAGTTTCGATTTTCGTGGTAGCGCTGCAGCATCTTTAACAATAAATAAGTCATACTAGAATACTCGGAAAACATCAAGCTTCAACTTATAGATGTTATTCGAAAGATTTTAAAATACATAAAGATGAAAAATAGTCGCTCGCATCCACGTGCCCAGCGCAGGCGCACCTATCGACTAAACTAAACTAAACAAATCGCAAAACGAATAACGGCCGCAACTCCAAGAGTGTCACCCGCGCGTTTTTGACCTCAGAAGGGTGTAGGTGTAGGATCGGGGTCATGTCACTTATGTACAAACTTTTGACCTAATGTTTGATTAGACCTTTCCACTAGACCTAATCCATGTTTCTTCGAAACAGCGAACTTTTCAGGTAAAATAGAACTTATTAGTTTAATAGCTAAACCTAGCCTAGTTTATTTTACAATAATCCTATAAATATGAAGCATTTAGAGGTAACTTTGTAAGGTGTAACAAGGGAGAACTTGTAGAATGTATTGTGTCCACGTATGTCCCTGAACCTTGAAGCCATGATAAGTACCTAGATGTAATTAGAATTGTTTTGCATTGTATCAATAACTCAGCAAAACATGTTGCCTTTTAACTGGCCCTTGAAGTGATCAATCAGAAGTGTGAAGCGGTGTGGGGCTGCGGGGCTCCCGCCGCTCGGCTTTGTTTGTGCACCCATTAGCCCACGAGGGGGCTCGAGCCCCGGCCGTGGTGACAATGACAACTGAGTTAAGGACCGCTTACTTAGATCAGAGTAAATACCTACTTATCAAGCTTATTTTTTACTAACGGCTCCGTGAGCTGTAGAAGAACAAGTCTTTTTTCTGATGAATTTCGAAATTATTGACTCAACCAAAATTTATTATAAAAAAATTCACAAGAACCGATTGAGAAATGTGACCTGTACAGGAGAACAACGAGACCGCGGGACAGCGTGACATCGATAAAGACACCGGACACCGGACAAACGATTTTCGGCCCAAGCTGAAACATAGAACTTCGTTCGCTTCGCTCGCTCGTTTTAAGCAGCAATTACTATAAATTTTAGTACTGAATGATATGATACAAAAATACGTATTTTATAATTTTTGCTGTAGAATCTTATACCTACTTGTCATTAAAAATTCACCCTGTATATTAACAGTTGTGGCAATTTATTGTTTTCCAGGGCGACGCATATATTTTTGTATGATATTGAATCGATATGAGTACCTATTCCGTTGGCGCTACGACGGTAATCACGTAACGTTTCGAACGCGCGTTAGCACAATTAGACTGTAATTTTTCCATTTAAAATATCACGTTTAGATCTACCTAACGTACGTACAATGCATTACGAGGTCGAGCTGCCGATTTGACCAAACCAACCACAGTAGGTAGGTAAGGCTCTAAAATTAAACCCAAAATTGTATTAATTTGATTATTTTTTGGAGAAATATGGACGAAGGTAAGCTAATATAATTATTGAGGGGAAGAGATTTTATTCTTAAACATTTCGATGTTTTAGTAGTTTAAAACATGGGAAAAATATATTAATATATTTTTCTCGTACTTACATTTAAAAAGGCGATACAAAGTTCACGGGGTCAGTATTTTTAAATAGGACAACTGATAATCTTCCGATATTTCATATTACATCTCATTTAATCAAATAGGAACACATTGAAAATCACTCAAAATCATGCATTAAAAATAAATTCAAATTCAAAATAAAAAGTACAATAAGTACAAAAAGTCTCATTAGGATAGAGATACATTATCATAACTATGGCAACCCACACATGCCCAACTGCAAGGAATTCTCGACCATTTAAAACTATCGTAGCAATCAATCGTAAAGGTGCTTATCCACCACCTTGTCGTGTCAAATATAAGCGTTAAACATGTCTTAGCACATCTTTAGTGGATATTCATATTCACCCTTAGTCACATTTAAAACTTACAGTTAACATCTAACAGTTATTCTTAACAACTCTAACAGTCATTTTTAAAGACAGCGTCTGCCGTAAGTCTAATCTGCATTTTTAAGGGCCATCATACTTGGATCTTTGAACAAAATAAGAATTCGTGCAGTTGGGCTAATACTTCTCAACACAACACAACCATTGATTTGTACTTTTTTACTGAATACAAGGCTCACTAAAGCCAAAAGTCTTACAACTAAGAAGCGCTAAGATGTGATCAAACTCAAATATAATGTCATAATACTTGTCAACCTTAGAATAATCAAAAGTAGCCAAAATACTCCACCTTGATGAATTCAGCTGCTCTTTCAGCGATCATCACAACGGGAGCATTTGTATTTCCCCTGACCACTTTTGGCATGACGCTGGCGTCTACCACCCTCAGACCTTTCACCCCAATAACCTTCAGCTGCTCGTCAACTACCCTCCCCATAGCGGCGGTCCCTACAGCATGCCACGCAGAGGTCGCCATAGATTTTGCCCTACATTTAACCGATTTTTCATCTCCTGAATCCTCACAATTATCAATATCTAACTCCACAACGCGAGCGTTCATGTTTCTAAAATAAGAAGTATTTGCTATCGACCAGGCTGTATGCAAGGCTTTAGGGAATCCTTCCAAGTCCGTTTCATCGCTGAAAGTACCAGAATATATCAAAGGAGGCTCCGCAGGGTCTGAAGAGTTCAATCTCACCTTACCACGAGACTTCGGTTTCAGAAGAACAACAGCTAATGACAATAATTCGCGAGTCTCCAGCTCTGATTGTAATTTAGTGCAAATTTGGTGTTGGTAGCCTAGTATGTTCAAGCAGTTGTCGTAAAACATGGATCTCATGGGTATGCAGGTGGGGTAAATGGCAAACTCTGGGACGGAATTATCTGTTTTTCTAGCTATGTACGCCCCCATGCTATTGGTTCTAGAGTAAGCACCCGTGCGATCATAGAGATACCTGATCATATCCATGTGTGCCGCGGCCTCGTCTTGGTAACATGTTCCATTATCAGCTGCTAAGTAAGTCAACACCATGACGTGATCGTGAAGGTTATCGCCTACAGGCAACTCTTGTATAACCTGAATGCCCACGTTTTCCAAGTGCTCTTTCGGTCCTATACCAGAGAGCAGCAGTAGCTTCGCAGTGTTAAAAGTTCCTGCGGAAATCAACACCTCATTATTAGCCACGAAAGTAAACTTTTCTCCGTTTACAAGCACTTTGACACCATACGCTCTGTCGTTCTCAATCAAAATCTTCGTCACCAATGCGTTTTTTACTATCTTTAAGTTGTCACTTCTTGCTTTGTTCAGAAGCGCGGTTAAAGAGCTGTCCCGTTGTCCGTCCCTGATGGTGTGCGAGAATCTACCCGCTCCAAACAACGCCGGGTAGGTCATATCCTTCACCATAGCGAAGCCTAGCTCTTTGAACGCTTCCAGAAACTTATCAGTCACGTGCGTGGACTCATTCAAGCCAGCGACCTCAATTTCTCCGTTCCGGCCATGATACTTCATCAATTCAGGATCGTTGATGATCCTCTCATCAGTTAAATACTCGGTCTTCTTGAAGTATTCTAGGACTGTGCTCCATTTCCAGGATTCACCAACGATGGAGGCCCATTCGTCGTAGTCAGCAGGGAAGCCTCTGGCGTAAACCATGTCGTTGAGGGAACCGCTGCCACCGAGCATCTTGCCTCGCGGCTGGAGCTGCCGCCCGCCGCGGAGCGCCTGGCTCGACAGCGCATCATCCACGCTTGTAAAGTTCCAGTCGTATTCGCTGCCTTTTAGATACCCGCGGAACTCGGGTATCTGTGAACGGGGAGAGTTTAATTAAGCTCTGGCGATGGAGGAGTCTTGGTTCATTGATTGATGCACAGCCCAGCACACAAACACATCTCAAAAACACGTGTCAATTGAATTTCTTCCTCCGTGAGGACTAAGCAAACCTTCAATGGAATTAACCTGCAGAAGAGTATATTGTGAAAGAGGTCTCATATAAAAGACCCGAAAGAAACAGAAGGGGCAGTTTGCGCGTGGGTCTGGGCGAAATAGGATGCACGGTAGTATACAGCTATGTCAGACCAATTACGGACAGATTTGCTTTGCCTTAAAAATACTGTCCAATCGATAAATCAACTGGAGTCCTTAACTCAGGCCGTGTTTTTTTTTGGACCGGTTCGTTTGCTGCAGCCTGAAGGGCTGTGGCTGCTGGTCTTGGCTGGCCTGTGGGTAGTCTCCACTACGGGGCTACCCGACTGCCGAATATGTGGCAGGCTGTGTGGAAGAAGACTGGTACTTATTTGGTATTCAAGTATTCTGGATCACTATACCGTTTCTTCGTTTTGCACAACGAGTAGGCTACAAATGCGACGGTAAGTAAGTATGTTGCCGTACTTTTGTTATAGTTTTTACTGCCCTGCGGATCCTTTTAGCCTTTTATTTTGAGCCAATGGGCTTTATGCGCCCCCTAATTAAGTCTACACAGAAAACAGTTCCATTTTTAACCCCCGACGCAAAGATAGGTGTTATAAGTTTAACGTGTCTGTATATCTGTCTGTGGTAACGTAACTCCCAAACGGATGGACCGATTTGAATGCGGTTTTTTTTTATTCGAAAGCTGATGTGATTCTGAGCCACACCCAACCAACAGCCAACTGCATAGCCAACCCTAACCCTGGTCAGGGCGCACATGATGATTAAGTACTATACTAACAATGGTCTCCTGGGGCGGGTCCCCGCCAGCTTCCAGCAGCAGCACCGAGCCCCCGAGCCCAGACAGCCGCGCCGCCAGCGCCGAACCCGCAGTACCGCCGCCCACCACCACGAAGTCCCATGAAGATCCATCTAGAATATACCAACAAATTCAATAAGCAAAAATCGGTACCTATCATTATCAGGCTGACATCATCATCATCATCGTCATATCAGCCTAAAGACGTCCACTGCTGGACATAGGCCTCCCCCAAAGAGTGCCAGAGTGACCGATCCTGCGCCACCCGCATCCTTATCCAGGTCATCAGTGCGCCTTGTGAGGGGCCTACCCACGCCGCGCCTTCCGGTACGTGGTCGCTACTCGAGAACCTTTCCGCCCTAACGGCTATCGGTTCTACGTGCTATGAGCCCCGCCTACTGCCACTTAAGTTTAGCGATTCGGAGGGCTATATAGGTTAACTGGGTTCTACTGCAGATAGCCTCATTTCTGATGTGATCACGCAGACATATACAGATCAGATCTATATTTAAAGTGGAACTGGCAAATTAGTGCCCATGCACAATATCTGTGCACCTGTGGTGCATCTCTTCGGAATACGACGCCCCTGCTAATTAAACCCCTCCCGCTTCCCCTTTAAGGGTGAGTATCAGATGTAGCGGAGCGAAATATGAGGAAAAAAGCCACCTGCAGAAAGAGATGCGTGATCGAAGCTATTGGTGATTATTTTCCTCGCACACCGCTCCGCTACCGCGCCCGGCTCTGGTGGGTACTGGGCCTTGCCTCCACGCCCTCGCTTAAGCGTACAGCTTCACACCGCACCTATAGCGCCGGTATGACGTCATGCAGCGAGGAGAACATTGTGACCGAATAGTACCTACGTCTAAGCTTGATACCTCGTTTAAGGATTAGTACGGTACGCGAAATGAATGCACCTTCGATAACTCACAAGGTCGCGATGTTTTTGTTAACATTTAGACTATAATGAGTACTACTAGAAGTTAAAAATTCTAGTGAATTTTGACGTTGCTTTAGGTATTATATAGCGTTTTCTTAGCGACCCTTGTAAATCCAAGGATAAATTATACAAGTGGTATTTTTCTTCAATGGAGTATCGCATTTTAGTATTATAATCTCCCATTTAATTTTCTAAAACTTTCGTCAAGTGATAACGTCGGTATAATCCGACCCAAATAAAATGTTTATATTTCCTATAAAAGATTATACAAGTGGGTTTGGATTACTGAATACTATTAAAAACTATCAAAGTTAACCAGAGTTTGAATTAATAACATATTTATCAATAGCTTAATTTTATACGAACAGTTTAATGTTGAAATCCTCCTAATTATTTAAAAATAAATCTCAAAAAAATTCAAGTCGACGCATATAATCCAGCTTTATCATAGTAATCTATTGATAAAAAATCTAAGTAATTCATCAATAGCTCCTCGTTTTATTCACTTATCAATTATTTTTCAAATTTGAACTCACGACGATCAGCGCGCGAGTCTAGTGCGCCGACGGCGAGAACGTCATGACCAATCACAGCACGCCGTTGCTTGTTTCCTACGCGGGGGCGTCCCCTCTGTGCTGACAACCGGACATCGACAGTTCATTTGCATTTGGAAAATGTAATACGACAATGCGCGTTAAAAGTTTACTTTGAAAATGAATGTGTTTAATTTGTAATCAAGTCTTGAACTTTGATGTTGTAGTGGTTAAGGAGAGAGGCATTGCGCGTCTAATAAAATTACGAATATAGCCTTTATATGTTATGTAGTTATAGTAAGCTAACTAAATCAATACTTAATTAATGTGTAGTACTCCATTATTGAATGGATCAGCTCACTTGAAAAATGTTATCTTTTACCGAGTTTAGCTATTGTTATGTTTTACTGTACAAAAACCTCCATGGTAAAGCTGTGATGATTGTAAGATTACAAATACCTAATCTCTATGGTAGTAATAAAAAAAACAATTATTAATGACTCCAGTATTATGCCTGCATCACACTGGCGCGGCCTAGTAGTAAACTTGTCCACCGCTGTCAAATTTTCTATTGTCCGCCACCGCTGGCCACGCCAATGTGCAGGCCTTAAACATACAATTTTATAGAAACACTCCACTGACAAGCTGTGATGATTGTAATGATTACGAATAGTTTATATAGTTAGTAATAAACTAAATCAATATTTCATTAATGTTGTACATATTGCAAAAATATGTATCGATAATATCCTCTCATAAATAAGTACCAAAACCTTAATCCACTCACATAAGAGTTATGGTTCATATTTATGAGTAAGTTGTATGCACTATGCACCTATATTTTTACACTTGACTGTACTCGAGTGTTAAGTGGAGCTCACGTGAAAAAATATATAGTACGGCGGAAATTGGGCAATATTGATAAAAGTCGTGGACACATCTTCTATATACCTAACACTGGTATGTGTTCCTTGTTCTCTCCAGAGTACGAATCTACCGGTTTTAGTTAAGGGAAAGGGGCCAGGCATAGTTGTGACGTCACAAAGATGGCGGTCAGTCTTTGGATGGATGACCGCCTGATGTTTGAGTGGTTAATATAAATGCGCGTTTCCGTGCTTTGGAAGGAACGTTAAGCAGTTGATCCTGGCTGCTGTCTATGACAGTAGTCGTTAAGCCGAGTTAGAGGCCTTCGGGCGGCTTAAGAACTTCTAACAGGCGAGTTGCCCATTCACTTGACAAAGTGGGGACAACTGTCACTCGCGTCCGCAGGAGCTACCCACCCCAACCCTGCACGTGTCCCCTGGGTGGTACTAAAGAGTGGCAAACTTTAAAGGCCAAAATAATATATGCCATACGATTAAATAAACAAAGATGGCGGCCGACGGTCATCGATTTTTGTTCAAATCTCGGGTTCTATTGATTCGTGTGAGGTGTCATTTGAAAGCATATTAAACGTACTATAATTGTTTTCTTCAAATGTAAAACGTACAACAAACCGTTTGAAATAATGGATTATTTTACCTTAGACGTTTGCTTACTTAACATCATAATTCGAGAAAGAGATACTTTAGCATGATTAAAGTCATTATAAAAAATATCAAGCATTTTATTAGCTTGCCAAAAATATGCAATTTGTTTTAGTTCAATAATAATTACATATTATGGCCAATTCCGTAACGCAAGTCCGCGGCAACCAGCATGCTGTGTATGTTTGAAATACTTTGAAAGTAAATTTTTGGTGTTCCCAAATGAAAGGTACTGTAGTCGAATTAATAAATTTTGTGTTTAACTGTATATTAGTACGCGTAGATTAGTTTTTATAATCGGTTAAATGAGTTATTTCAAATAAATCAATCAATCAATATCATTTATTTGCCGGAATACAGTAGATACTTATATAAATAATACAAATGTCAATAAGATTAAACACAACAGTGTATTCAGCCCATATGCAGGGATGCAAATGTCTTGAGTTTCATTACATAGGTGTGTAAATAATCAATTACACCTAGGAGCAAGTTATCAGCCAGGTGAGCATAATTTATTTTGTCATTATGTTTCAATAAAAAGCTATTTTAAATTCATAAATGCGTTGTCTGTGAGCCGCGAGCTTTCGCCAAAATACAGCCCGACAACTAGGACCCAAATTGTCGACATGGCCATTGGAGACATTTGGACGTGGTGATTTCTTACATTAACCTTTCTAGCAACAGCTTTAGGTAAACACAATTTTTTCTCTGGAGATGCATATAGATATTTATGGTTTGTCGACTGATATATATTCTGTGCTATGGAACTGCAAGTCCTTGCAGTTTTTCAGGCAACAAGTTCGAACAGAACCGTGAGCGGCGAGGCTCGCGAGGCCGCAGACCGGGCTCCACGTAGGCCCGAAGGCCCGAAGCGTCCCTCCAAAGCGCGCTCTCGGATACTTTACTCCTGAGTTCACGGACAAGCGAATCTGAACGTGTGCGTGCGTCCCTCCAGAGCGTGCTCTTCACACGAGCCCGAAGGCCGAAGACCCGAAGGACGAGCCCACGCGGATATTTTACTACTTCCAAGTGTATTACAAGTGAACCCGAGGGCTTAAGGTACGAAGCGTACCTTCAGGGAATGCTCTCCACGCAAGCCAGAGGGCCAAAGGCCCGAAGGGCGGGCCCACGTGGACACTTTATTACTCCTAAGTGTCTTAAAAGCGAATCTGACGGCCGAAGGCCCGAAGGAGAGCGGCATAGCACGCGAGGCGGCAGGCTGAGCTCTGCGTAGCGTAGGGGCGAGGGCCGAAGCGTCGCTTCAGAGCAGGCTCTCGCAAGCAACGCAAGCCAGAGGGCTAAAGGCTCGAAAGGCAGGCCCACGCGGACACTTTATTACTCCTAAGCATCTTACAAGCGAATCTGAGGGCCAAAGGCCCGAAGCGTCTCTTCGAGTGCGCTCTCGAATACTCTACTCCTGAATGTGTTACAAGGGAACCTGAGGGCCAAAGGCATGGCACGCGAGGCGGCAGGCCGAGCTCTGCGTAGGGACGAACGTGTGTAGCGTCCCTTCAGGGTACGCTCTCGGACTTTTGTTTGGATGTTTGTTACTCAACCACACTTATTTGGATGAAATTTTGCACGAAGATAGTTCATAGCCTGGATTAAAATAAGGGATAGTTTTTATCCTGGGCCCACGCAGACCAAGTCGCGGGAGAAAGCTAGTTGTCTAATAAAGCTGCTTGCGTTGATTGTTTTATTATTTATTTTCAGTTAGCGACCCGCCCCGGCTTTGCACGGATACTATGTCATACATGTAAACCTTCCTCTTGAATCACTCTATCTATTATAAAAAACCGCATCAAAATCCGTTGCGTAGTTCTAAAGATTTAAGCACACATATGGACAGACAGCAGGAAGCGACTTTGTTTTAACTACACTAACAGAGATTAACAATCTCACTTGAGAGCAAAAAGAAGACGTAAATTAGTGTAAGGGGGTCACCCCCCACACACATTTTACGTCTTCTAAGAAAAGAAAAAGAACGCTTCAGAGCTCTCGCCTCGCCTTCGGCTTGGGCTACAAGGTTCCTGAGGTAGCCTTTATTTTACTGCTTTAGGTGCGTATCATGACCGTCTGACTCGTATAATTACTCAGAAAACAAAACAAGAGTGTCTCAAGGCGCCATGTCAGTGCTACCTAGCTGAACCGTGGGAACTAAGATTTATACCTACACTTTGGGAACCGAGGTCGGTTCATTCAGCCAGTTGGTTGGCACACGCGCTCACGGCCGGACGCTGCTTATGCGCACAATTAGGTATTGAAAATGACTTCGTTGCGAATAAAGTCGATTCACTGCAGCGTTGTGGGGTGTGACAACAATAAAACAAATAGACATTTATGGTTTTTTATCTGCCGACTGACGATGACAGATTAGTAACCCTACCTACTTACTTTATATAGGTACCCAAGTACTAATTATTGACCTGGTACGAACTAGTGAGTTTTAACAAGGACGTTTACGGAACATTGAATCTTTAATACCTATTTCAAATACGTAATTATTTTGTAAGGCCTGCTTGAGTTTCGGTAATTTAGTATACCTACCTCGAGCCTCAGACAAGTTTACTCCGCCACTGCCATGAAGTCCAAATTATTTAGTTGTTTTCGTAGATTTCATGTTTATGTTTATCCCTGTATAACAGCAATTAGTATAATAGTTTACTTCGTAAGATTCGCACGGCAGCTTAAGAAAGGGCGAATACATCGTCGTTGGTTGGTATAGGGACTTATGACTTTTTGAAAGGGCTGGAATTCACTCGCGAGGATGAAACACATAATCAGAATATTTTAAAACAATACATTACAACAAATTATGCCTAGTGTCTACTTTCAAGTTTGTAATGCTACTTTTAAACTATTACGTTATTCTTATACATACGCTGTAAATAACGAAGATACGTAGGTACCTACGTATCTATATGCCAGCTCTCGTGAATCGACCTGTACACCAACAAAATCTATATTGTTGGAAAAATTATAAAATTACCTATCTTTTTCATAACATCTTTGATTGCGCTAATGTTATTATTTATTGAGTTACAAGCGTGTTTTATCAGTACTCATGCTAACGCGCACGGTCAAACAGTCATATGTTGTAAAAAGATTTTGATGGTACGTCATAGGGCTCGAATAAACAATTATATAAAGTTTAATATGCTTTCAAATGACACCTCACACGAACCGATCAGTAAAATAGAACCTGAGATTGGAACAAATCGATGACCGTCTGCCGCCATCTTTATGACGTCACAGCTATGTCCGTCCCCTCTCCCTCAACTAAAACCGGCAGATTCGTACTCTGGAGACAACGAGGAACACAACCGTACGAAAATTGTGAAGGAGACGACTTTTTGCGATATTGCCACCGTACTAACACTGAATATACTGAAAAATAATTTCAGTGTGCTGTGATGATTATTAGATTACGAATAACGTGCATAGGTGACACTAAAATACATCAATACTTGTTTAATGTGTGGTACTCCAGTGTAGTAATAGAAGATTGTTATCGATTAAGTATGATTATACAAAAAACACTACAGTGTTAAATTTATAAATTAATCTTAATATGATGACTTTTTCGTCTATTAACTATACATTAATAAGCATCATTGATCTAAAGAGTACCTATCAACGTACTTATGCAATTACTTATTCAATCAAGCTAGGTTGAACCATTTCAACCACCACCACCACCACCATGAGTGACCGCTATGTCGATCAAGTAACGCATTACGCACTATACTACGTAACGTACGCTATGTAGATGTGAATGTCATTTTTCTATATGAAAAAGGACAGCTGAATTGTCCTAACGCACGTTCGAAACATTACGTTATTACCCCTCAGATCTCTAGCTGACCCACGGCCCGCTTTCTTACAGTCGGTTATAACGGGTTTCTTCGATTTCGGTTAAAACCGGTTTTGCATTCCGTACTCTCAATCAACTGAGCTATCGGAACAATCCACCTCGGTCACCTTTTTTATCAATCAGTTCATTCTTACAAGGCCTTAGGGAGACGTGTACCGACATCTGCCTAGATGCGAGATGATCTGCCTAGCAGCAATTTGTATGTAATCATATTAAATCCATTTAGTTTTAGTGGTAGCCCTACGCTTAAAAAAACCGCAAATCGATGTACAGTTTAGCCGTTTGGCACACACATACTATAGGGCAAAACAATTTTTTTGACCCCCAGTTCCTAAAAAAAATTCCCTTAGATATGAGGATATCACGTATCATTTGTGGTATATTCAATTTTTAAAAAATCAGCCATATCGTGTCTGGAGGAGCCCAAACTTGGTATGTTTGGGGGAGTGCCGAAACCTTTTTCTTTTTGTATGGGATTTTTTTTTCTCAGAAACCTATCGTGTGTAGTATCATATGAAAGGGCTTTGCGAGGCAATTCTAAAAATATGCCACATCATTACATTTTAGCCATATTTTTTAAATTAATACAAAAATAATTTTCGAAACATACCAAGTTTGGGCTCCTCCAGACACGATATGGCTGATTTTTTAAAAATTGAATATACCACAAATGATTCGTGATATCCTCATATCTAAGGAATTTTTTTTTAGGAACTGCGGGTAAAAAAAATTGTTTTGACCTCTAGTATACGAGTGCCAAACGGCTAAACTGTACATCGATTTGCGGTTTTCTTATGAAATTGGGCTTGTGGGGCTTCCACTATTTTGTTATTATATTTGGTAAGGTTGGCCTTAAATATGATAAAAGAGAAAGTTTCGCCTTAATATGAACCAACGTGAATGTAAACTTAACACGCAAAACTAAAAGAAAGCGTTTACGTGACGTATGTAAGAAATGTGCATCGAAAATCTACATTTTCAATAACTCCGGATTTTTGTATTAATTAATAAAAAAAGTCTTCTTCCACATCGATGACAAACTACTTTTCTGAGGGTTATTGGTAATTTAATAATTTATTGTTAGGCCCCAATCGGACTTTGAAAGATTCTTTGAAATCGAATGAGTAGGTAAGGTACCTATTTTCGGAGATTACCCCCAACCTGCACCCTAATTTAACTGCCTACTACTATTATTAGACAGATAAGTAATAACCCTGTTTATACTTTCCGTACTTACTTCATATTAGTAACATCAGGGGCCCGTTTCATGAAGCAACAAGTTACAAATACAAGGGAAAGTCTCTATTCAATACCGTTTCATAGAAAGAGATTTCCGCTTGTAATTTGTAACTTGTTGCTTCATGAAACGGGCCCCAGATCATTATGACATCGGGACCTGGAAAACCTCTAGTAAATAAGTACAACAACTCTCAGTCTACAAATAAAATTAAAGTTAAAGAAAGTTTAATACTAATAACCCTATATAACTTTCTTTACTTGCTATTATTGGTTAAATAAAATAGATAATTATGTCATTTCAACCGAAAAGAACTACTAAGTAACTAAATATAATGTACAATCAAGTACTTAAAGTTTGTACCAACAAGTTTGAGCGGACGCTCGGCCTTGGCGAGGTACTCGGCCGGCAGCACGCTGCACACGAATCGCGCGAGTCGCGCGCGAAAGATTTAAATTACGGATAATAACTGATAAGCTAATACAATTTAGAGCTATTGACGAATCCGTTAGAATTTGTGTTTATATATTCTTCGATAGAACTAAAATGAATTACACCGACTTGAGAATTTATGAGATTTCTTTTATGGTAAGGAGAATGGTTTCAAGATATTATTCCTAATTAAAAAAAATGCTATTGATAAATATGTTAGAAATTAATGGGGCCATTTTTTTAAATACTTTTGAATACACTTTAGTAGCCACTAGTCACTTGAATATTCTTTTAGGAGATTTATAATATTTTAAATCAATTCCGGTTTTGCTAACGTAATCTCTTGACAAAACTATTAGAAAACGATATGTAAGGTTTGAATAATCAAATGCGATGCATTATAGGAAAAAACTATAACTTGTATAATCTTTGCAAAGTTTTACAAGTGTTCCTTACAAAAAAATTAATTATTCGAAAACCAAAATCAAAAACTGCTAGAAAATATTTTTCGCTGTTAGTACTTAATGTACTCTCGCTGATAACAAAAAAAAATCAAAGTTGGGACTTATGTTAGTTTGACGACAAATTATAGTGTTCGCGTACCGTACTAGATAGGCGACGCGTGCAGCGGCACGACCCGCGTGCTATAAGGTGAATTTTATAAAAATGACAGTTTATACCTATCTCTTAACGCTCGTTCAATAAGTTACGCTATTAAAATTCATACTAGTTACGAATATAGGTACCTGTAGTGATAAACTATAGGTACTAGTTTATCTTATCTTATCTTATCTAGATGAGGGCCCTTTCGGATGCACTTCGACCCAGTGGGATCTTTTGTGCATTTGCCCTCTCCTTACGTCTACTGCCAACTTCGCTCCATCATTTCCACATAGCGGATGATGCAGCTCAGCGGAAGTGCCTTGAATTCCTTTGATTGCGGATAGCCGTTACCGAAGTAATTCATTCTTTGTCTGGCAAGGACATGACTTTCACACAGTAAGTGTTCCATAGTCTCATCCTCCTCGCCACACATTCTACAGTCTAAGCTGTCTGATAGTCCCATCTTGGACAAGAGATCCTTGACCCCGAAGTGACCTGTGAACACCCCAGATATGATTCTGAGCTGCTTCCTACTGAATTTCCAGAGTTTGTTAGTCCAGCCCGAGTCGAGCTTCTATGAAGAGCTTTGAGTGCCTTAAGCCCGCCTCATTCCTCCACTCGTATTGGTGTTTGGTTTTGGCGTAGGCTTTAAAGGCCGAAATTATGGTTCCCTGCGAGAGTCCCACAAATGGTTCTGGACCTAGGTACTATTTTAATACTCGTAAAGAGGAAAAGTCTGTGAGATTGTATATTTGTAGGTATCACCAAGTCCCCTTAGTAGGGTAAGTAATCTCCAAAACAACTTATCCGATTTCAAAAATTCTTTCATTGGAGTATAGAACGGACTTTCTGGGTGGACATAGTCTATATACAACCCCGCGGGTTTGCCTGCGGGCTTTGCAATACCCGGGCGAAGCCGCGCGAGCAGCTTGTGTGTAATATAAACCGGTGGTGCAGATAAATGTCAATGGCGTGAAAAATTAAAAAGGATAATAACTAAGTCGTTAAACGACTCCTGCGCATTGTGAAAGGTCATGTCAGTGACAGCGTCATTGACCTCCCCTAACGATGTCCGTCTGAAAAGTATTATCAAGAACATAAACGGTAGGTAAAGCGATAAGGGCAGCCGGCTTGTTGGGAATGCGGTTAGTATGTAGGTAACGGATGAGTTGGAATCAATGTAGAAAGATCCGGATCAGTCTGTCAACCAATAATTATTTTTTCACACCTTTCGTTCGGAAAAGTAAGTTTTGCTACACCACGAGAGGGACCAAAACGCTACTTTTCTGTTCAATCTACTTTTTTAATTTATACATTGGCATTGGAACGTTTGTACGCAATGTGCCAATTGAACACAGATGTTAATAAAATAATCGATTGTAATTTCATCGTAGTCGATTCAAAACGAACTTATTTCAAGTTTTAACTATAACAATGTTGTATAAAAATTTATAAATATTTCGTAATATTTAAAAATTAGTAATAAAAATTAAGATAATTTAGATATATTTTAACAATAGCTTTTTTTAAATTTCCTCATAGTCGGTGTGAAAAATAGTATGTGTCACTCGGTAGCAAATTTATTTTCGTCTCGGGCGTAAACACTTGTATCCCTCACTACGCTCAGGATTCAAGACACCGCCCTCTGCGTAAATATACTATTTTTCTCCCTTGTGACACAAATAACTAAATAGTTTCCAGCACGATTGACTCAAGGCGACTCTAGTTTGGTTCTCAATTTAAAACGGCATATTGGAATAACATGAAGTATTTTATAAATACACAAAGGGATCTGCCATATCTAAGTCAAAAACTAATAGTTTCTAATGCTATATTTTATAGTAAAAATGCAATAGAAAAAATCAAGTGATTAGAGACTTTGCACGAATATTATTTATTATTATTTATATATTTATTATTATTCTGGCGTGTTAACTACGTTTTTAAGGAGCATCCTGGCGACCCCTTAAGATAGGTCCAAATTCTTCCAGACCGAGATAGCAGGTAGAACTACTGCTCACGTGACAAAAACCTGATTCTAACGAGGTCTGGGTCCTTTTAGTCTGACAGGTCAAATGGCAGTCGCCTCCGCAACACTAGTGCCGCCATTAATCTTGGACTGAGTAACCAACGAGCCGAGATCCTTCAGATTTATTTCAATTTATTAACTGCATGGACTGTCCCACTGTTGAGCAACGGCCTCCCTCTCTTCCACGTATCCCAGCGTGAGCTGGGCAGCCTCCCACCAGTTTTGGTGGGAGGCAAAAGATGTCAAGTTCGTCTCGCCATCTCCGACCAGGTCTGCCGCGACGCCATGTTCTGTTTTGTGTACCCACTTTGTGGTGATTCTAGTCCATATGCCAGAAGGGGCATGCGGCAGATACAAATGGAAATAACGCTGCGATGGAGGGGCTACTCACTATCCACTGAGGCGTGTGGCAGACATGTGTCTGGTACGAGGCACTGTGAGGCCGCGAAGAACTGCAGCGCCGCCGCGACTGCCGAGCCCACCGCTCCACTCGCGCACGACATCTGCCAAATAAATGTACCTAAATAAAGAGAACTCTACATATTTTGTTACTAAACGGGACTTAATCGCGTGTGTGAACTACCCGCACTAAGTTGCGTTCGGAAAATCCCCGCAGAAAGAAGATGTCGATACCCGCTTAAGCCAGGTCGTCTTGATCAAGGATGTTGCGACACATCCGAAACGTCGGTTGAATGAAGGGTCGGCACTTAGATTTGCAAACTATATAGGCTACGGTGTCTGCTTACCACCACGCACGCCTTAAGTTGCTTGCCTCAAACGGTATATCTGATGTACGCGACGACATAGGATTCATGGGCGAACGAGGGTGCAGTGGGGTACGAACCTGTCGGAACAAATACCTACTTACCACATAGTTTTCCCCCTTTCTTACAAATTTCTGTTACATTATTTCATCTATGCGTAAAACACAGCAAGTCATAACATGGCCAGAGCAATAATGCCAACCTTGTACCTGCTACAGAGACTGTATGTTTTCGACGAGAAATAATAATATATGCATTTGCAATTACCACGCTATTTGAATTTGACATTACACTGATCTACATAACATACGTACATGTAGGTCTAAGTCTACATTTGTATATTAGTTAATAGATCAATGAGTAAATGAAGATGCAACTCCCTGAAAGTATCTAATCCTGGCGGCGCCCGTGGTAAGACTGCAGACCTCCCCAGGCTAAAGTTACCGCTCGCTCTGTCGAAAGTAACGGTATTGGCAGGCAAGCTGGCCTGGCTGATGGTAAGCCGAAACCGAAATTAAATGCTTGCAAATTCAGAAGCAAGGCTGCCGTGCTTACGATAACAGCGTTACTCCATTCGAAATATAATTCAAATGTGTCATCATCATATCAGCCGAAAGACGTCCACTGCTGGACATTGGCCAACCCCAAAGAGTGCCAAAGTGACCGATCCTTCGCCACCCGCGTCCAGCGGATTCCCACGACCTTCACCAGGTCATCATTCCACCTTGTCGGTGGTCTACCCACGCTGCGTCTTCCGGTAAAAAACCGGTTCCGGCTCAAATGTGTAATCGATTCCAATTAAAATAAAATAAAAAATTGAATAATATTACTGTTATCATAAGCACGGCGGAAGAGCGCGATATTAAAAAAACATCACAAGAAAAAGTACACATTGCTACTTACGTAGTTTCAGTAGATATTTATATGGTTAAAACCAAAAGTAAGTGTGAACCGACCACCGTATACTAGTTTGCACTGTATCAGGATTCGCCATCCTCTGAATAATTACTTATGCTTTACAATTCGTTCAGTATCGTTGTATAAGTAAACTGGAATCTACAGAATTTAAAAATACAATACCTACCTAATTAAGAAAGTAAACAAAAGTATTCCACTGTTGAACAATTGGCAACTCGTATGCGGCGGTTGTTGGGCCGACTTAAAGCGTGTGTGCGTGTGTTCACAGCCAGAGACAATCAGACAGACAGGTCGCTATTAACTCTCAATACGGCATCCTCGCGGGCTCTAGCGACCTGATCACGACCTCTAATTATAAGCCTATTTCATTTGGAAGATTTTTGTTACGTAAGCAACATCAAATAGTTTACCGTATTCAAGTTTTGAGTAAATCCTCGCTAAATTTATTAGGTATACTATTTTCCGGATCACTACCGTACACCGTGGCACAGTCACAAAATAATAAAACTAGTCGGCTAAATAAAATGACCTTGACCTAAGGATTATTAGCGAGAGGTAGGTAACTAACGTTTAGTGTTTTTAAAAGCCGCTTGAAAACGTTCACACTTTTATATTAAGTATATCGTAAAAAATATATGTCGTGTTGTTACGTTGGAAAGCAAGTGAAAAGTGACGTATCGAAGTCAAGGCTACCTCACCGTCTGACTGATAAGCGCAGGTCATTAGGCTATCCGCTGATTGTCGTGATCATTAGATTGTTTGCAGTTCAATGATCCCCATGTTACAGGTGCGGGGTTTCCTTTGAGGGGAAGGGAACCTTTGTGAGGTTTTTTTTTATGTGATAGGAGGCAAACCAGCAGACGGATCACCTGATGGTAAGCGATTAACGCCGCCCATGGACACCTGCAACACCAGAGGTGTTGTGAGTGCGTTGCCGGCCTTTGAGATGGGTACACCCATCTCAAAGGCTGGCAACGCACGCTCTTTTCTTGAAGGTTTGGAGGTCGTATCGGTCCGGAAATACCGCAGGCGACAATCCATTCCACAGGTTAGCTGTGCGAGGCAGGAAGTTTCTGGAGAAGCGCACAGTTGAGGACTGCCAACCATCTAAGTGGTGAGGATGGTAATGTTGTCGCGTTGGAGGAAGGCGAAAAGAGGCGGTAGGGATTAATCCGAACAATTCCTCGGAGCACTACCCGTTATACATGCGATAGAAAATGCAGAGCGAGGCCACATCTCTACGCAGCGCCAAGGAGTCAAGCCGATCCGAAATATGCTGGCAGTCGACAATTCGAGTTGCTCGCCGTTGGATGCGATTCAGAGGGAGAAGCTGGTATTGGGGTGCCCCTGCCCATAGATGAGAACAGTATTCCAAGTGTGGGCGGACCTGCGACTTATAAAGCTGCAGGCGGTGGGCCGGTGTGAAATACTGTCTCGAGCTGTTGAATACGGTTTCATGTTTCGCGATTCTCCCGAAATAAAAACTCGCATACCCTAGCGGTTCCATAGAAGATTAGAAAAATTGTGCGTTGGGTACCTAATCTTCATGCCATTTCAAGGAAATTCCTTTTGAAAGGTAGATGTTGGGATTGAAAATAATAAATAAATATGAAAGAAATAAAGAAAAGGGCATAAATTCACTACACAAAAGAGACAGACACAAAAGTAGATATACAATACCATTGACACATATAGTGTGCGTTTCGCGGTATTAGGGGACAATCTGCCACAAATCGACCTAGTGCCATAGTAAGCTCGCTTGTGTCACGGGTACTATAGCCGACGGCACCGATATACGTACTCAATAGTTAAATGTAAATACTTAGAAATCATCCAAGAAGGAAATAAATAATCATATATTATATAGTTATGCACATATGTCACAAAAATACCTATAGTTGCCATTACCAGGATACGAACCCGGAACTTTCAGCCACGGTGATCACGTTAATTACAAGAACTACAAGACTCAACACAACTATAGTAAAGTAGAATAGTTAAGCAAATGTCGCTTAGAAAACTGAGATACCTAATGTTTAGAACACACTAATCACGGTTTCAACCTCTTTACAACTTGAACACAGTTAATTAAAACAATAAACTTTCAATTAAATAATGACATAAACATACCTCGATAGTCGCAACGCGGATGGCGACGCCCAAGTCACAGATTACGACTGACGTCGTATTTTATCTAACCAAAACTACCCACTAACTTACTTTGAAAAGGCATTTTTTCTACAGGTACACATTTCTTAAATCACTTAAATATGAGTCTTAAACACGTTATAATAAAACATATAATGGTTTATGGGATTTGATATTGTATTTTTTGTTTTGAGCGCAGGGAAAACCCGCAATATGCTGTTCTTTTTAAAATTGTATGAGTCAACTCAACGGGGTTCTGCCTTTTCTCCGAATTTGTTATGTCCGAATTTCACTTGCCAACCAACTTTTCGCCGATGATTCACTTTGACAACTAACTAATGGCAATTTTTTGTATGACAACGTTTCATTTGCTAGAATTATTTCATACTTGTACCTATTGATAAAGTTGCACTATAGTAAGTTATGTAACGCGTGTATAAAGATATTTTAGGACCTACTTATAGAGTATTATATATATATAATATTGGATATTATGATATTAAATTTTTGAATACGTTAGCGTATATAAAATGTACAAACATGGAGTGACGAAGGCAATGTACAAACATGGAGTGACTTACCCTTTTTCTTCTGTATATAAATGACATAGCATCTATCCCTATACAGAATGCCGAAGTCTTGTGTTATGCCGACGATACAGCTATCGTTTTTCATGGACAATCCTAGAATAATGTATACGACCGTGTAGAGCATGGAATCGCGCTGGTGTCTCGGTGGCTGAGGCAGAATCTTTTAACTCTAAACACGACAAAAACTAGGTTTCTCTGTTTCCATAAGACTTCTGCCTCGGCTCCAAGATCCGGGCGGGATCTTAAAGTCCACAGTAGTAACTGTACTGAAACCACAGCCCAGATTTGCTCCTGTAACAATATGACCAGATCCAGTACAGTCAAATATCTTGGGATTGTTATAGATGAGAAATTGAGTTTCAGAGAACACGTGACTGCTGTTTCTGGTCGTGTCAGAAAGTTGATGCACACTATGAAAATGCTCCGGGAGTCAGCCGATCACAGCACATTAAAAACTATTTACTTAGCACTTGGACAATCAATAATAAATTACTGTATTCTTGCCTGGGGAGGAACAGTCAGCGCCACCGTCCTAAAACTAGAAAGAGCACAAAGAGCGGTCCTGAAGGTAGCTCTAAGAAAACCAATTAGATACCCCACGAACGATTTATATTGTGACGCAAAGGTGCTCAGCGTCCGGAAACTATACCTGATACGGGTGGCAACACATGTACACAAATCAGTTTTAAATTTACCCGATTACAATAACTTACTTCAAAACCGTATCTTTAAAATTCCTGTTACCGCTGTTAAAACCTCATTTGCCCGTCGGTGCGCATTTTTCTTATACCCCAGGATTTACAACCGTTTAATCAGCCTATATAAATTTCACGAACACTCCGTCCTCGAGGCAAAGAACATACTGTCTAAACACCTTATGCACATATCATATATAAAGAGACAAAATTTTATAAGGATACCTTATTGACATACATACTCGCATACATACATACACAGACATACACTCACATACACACACATACACTCATTTTAGAATATGTTTATTTTGTTTTAGTAACATTGTTAATAGTTAAGTACTAATGTTTTATTTTTGTTAAGTTAGAGAAATGTCTTTATTTTTAAAAATTAGCGCACTGTTTATATAGTACTTTAAATTCAAATTTGTATTGATACTGTTGCCAGTAGCCGTTAAATTTATTAAGTTAACCGTATTAGTACCTATATTTATTAAGTTAACCGTATTAGTACCTATATTTATTAAGTTAACCGTATTAGTACCTATATTTATTAAGTTAACCGTATTAGTACCTATATTTATCCCCCACGGGACAGGCAATGCCTAGTGTGGGGGTCAGCATAATTGTAATAGGCTATGTTTTTAAGAAATAAACTATTTGTATTTGTATTTTGTAATGACAAAAAGAAAATATGGGTCGGAGGGGGAGGTTGGTTGTAAAATCTTGCTTAGTTTAGAATTCCTGCTCCGTCTTCGCAATCTAAGGCTTTGATGTGTCTTCTGGTGCCTCTCACTCTCATGGAGACAGCTCGTATTTGAGTGATATTTGAACTTTAACTTTTAGCCAGAAAAATAATTGAGAGTACGGTTTTTCCCATTTGGGTGATAATTTGGATGCTGTTTTTTTCAAAAATATATATATTCAGTCCCTAAGGCTCCATCACATGAGATTACTGATGTTGTAAATGAGGTAAGATAAATAGTTAGCTTCTCCGACTTCTGAAGAGGCGGAATCAATGTACAACTTAGTTAAGACTATATTAAAATTAAGAAGTAATTAGAATAAGAAAGCCACTATGAGGGTGGCATTTGTAAAACCCTCGTTAAATAAATAAATAAAGATTTAAAAAAAAGTTTCATTTGGTAGAATTATTGTAAAGTAGATTATTATAATGTCTTAATTATTTTGGCATACCTATCATTTGGCAAATCATTCATTTGGCAAATCTTTCAGTTGGAGAAACAACTATTAACCGAATAACGTTTCGTCAGTGCAACAGTTCCCTTTTCTTACATTAGCCAACAGTTTACTTCAAAGAACAAGGGAACAAGACAACATAACATACTTAGTTAGACTTTTATTCAACGTGTATATAAGTTACAAGGATGTAAGGGCGGATGGGGGGATGAAGCCACCCACAAAGGGGGTTCGACGGTGAAGCCCCTCGCGGTAAAAAAACAACAAGTAATCGTAACAGTGATATTATTTGTAGGTTAGGTTAGGGTTAGCTTGTGTCCCTTAGAGCGGAAATAGGCACCCCGCGTAGCGGGGTGACGTCGACACGCTGGCGGTTAGGTTAGGTAAAAATAATTGACTGGTGTTTGTTTCAAAAAACACATAGATACATACATATTCCACCGAGCAACAGTCCAAAAGTAATGATGTAAACACTTATCTCCAATAATGCGATTCACTCGGGTAGCTTCATTGTCATAAAAACAAGTGGGTGCAGGTTGCGCTTACCCACTTTATAAATAATTATGTTACATAGTTACTAAATGAAACCTTACTAAATAAAACATTGGGTAAGCGTTATAAGTACTACGATATGTATATTAGTCAAACTGAACCATTCTGCTACTCGAAAGGTCGCATTCTGAAAAAACGACTTTATGAAAAAAAGGCCAAGCATTCAGTTGGCAAAACTAAACCTTTTGATAAGTTGACACATGATCATTCGGTGAAATGGAATTATGCGAAAAGTTGGTTGCGAATTGATAATCGGCAATACAATTTTCGGCGACAAATTAGAGAACCCAACTCAACACCTGCTCAACACCCAACCATCGGCAAGATATTTGAATCAAAATTCGCCGCGTTACGTAGCTACAGGTACGTACCTTTAGCCAATAGGCGTGCTGTGATTTGTTGGTCAGGTAGGTACAGAGAATATTCTCACACACATTTTTTTTTATCAGTTGTGTAGTTCCATAGGATCCACCCCACTTCCAAACTTTTCCTCTCAAATTTTTCCTCTTTATAATATTAGTTTAAGCGAGCACACAGTCGAACGGAAATGTTTTGTGAAAGCGGTCAGTTAAGGAATTCTTACCTAATGATATTATTATGATGATGAAGAACTGTTAGGATGACGGAAGACTGTCATGGCATGACGCAGGTTATTATTTATATGCTGTAACATTCTTAGTGATGATATCTGAGGACTTATCAGATGCTTATATTGTGATGCGTGTATTGTAGTCTGGGATACAACCATGTTACTAGTTATTATAAACGATAGGTACTTGAGAAAAAGAAAAGAAGATAGGTACTTTGGCTAACATAAAATGTGTGGAGAGGATAAATTCGAAGAAGAATGGTTTCTTAAGAAAATATCTAAATATTTCCAGTACCTATAATCTAATTTGTAGTCGGGAACCATAAACAACGTTGTTTGAATTAACTCTCTTCTAAGACTTCTATGTGTACATTTTTGCTTTTGCTCAGGAGTGTAAAATAAAACTCCTTATATAATAAAGACTGAAAGCGAGTGACTAAGAGTTTTATAATAATAATAATAAATCGTCCTATAAGTATACGTCCCACTGCTGGGCACAAGCCTCCTCTCATGGATGAAGAAGAGTTTTGCTTCAAACCAATTTCGTCATGAAATTAACCAAAACTAAGAATGTTTAGCGCAGAGCATAAAACGAATAGTTCCAACGGAAATAGTTTTTGAACGAGATAGTTTCAGATTATTTCCTTCTTCATAACAGATATAAGTTGGGACCCAATAAATAATAAATAAATATAAATAAATATAAGGGGACAATCTTACACAAATCGAGCTAGTCCCATAGTAAGCTCAATAAGGCTTGTGTCATGGGTACTAGACGACGATATATATAATAGATACAAATACTTAAATACGTAGAAAACATCCATGACTCAGAAACAAATATTCATGCTCATCACACAAACATTTGCCCTTACCAGGATTCGAACCCAGGACCTTCATCTTCGTAGGCAGCGTCACTACCCACTAGGCTAACCGGTCGTCATACCCAATGAATTTATTTTTTATTTATTTAGATAAGTAGTATCCTTTCGATGCCAAATAACCGAAGATATTACATATTATGATATGTTCAAAACGGAGTATTACTCACATTATTGAATAAACAAGTAGCGCTGCTACGACACGCACGCGTTCTTCTTCTTTCGCAGCGCGTTGCATGCGGTAGAAAGGGCTGGCCGCGTTTACGCTCGTTCGGCATAAACAGGGGTTTTCTCTCATACTTTTTTGGAGATTCCTCCACTCCGTACGCAAGAACCTCCGTACTGAAGGCACGCGTTGGGGGAATTTTATGTGCATTTTAATAAGGTTCTATATATATAAAGGATGGTCAGAACTGTGTTGGCGTTTGTACTGTGAACTAAGCCAAGCTAGCGGTCGGACTACAGCGCAGAGCACGCGCTACTCCAGTTTGACCGATATGCAAAACCGAGTGCCAACAGATACGGGCCTTATCGAGCCCTGATAATGCTCAACAGTGTTTTACAATGTGCAATAGCCACAATCACAACTGATTTCCGAAAATATTATGATTATTAATTTAATTTAGAATAGTTGAAAAACCCGACATTTTCATTTCAAAGTTTAACTCAAAAGCGGCTGAACCGATTTTGTTGAAACGTTGCTAAGAACCATCTCGACCACGTCAGCTTTCGGCAAAACACCGCATTAAAATCGGTCCATTCATTTAGGAGCTACCATGCCACAGACAGAGACACGCCAAACTTAGACCCCCATGCCTAATGACGAAAAACCAATACATGTATCTCAAAAAATTACAAAGCTACAACCGTTTTAATGTTGCTTGTTAGAGAGAGGAAGCTAGCTAGCTAGGGGATCGTGAGGTCACGATCCTCGAGCACCATAGTAAATGACAATCGTTTCATATAAAGGAGTGTCTCCAATTCTCCACCCCTATTGGTCAAATAACAAAATGAACGCGCCGCCATCTACACGCCGGTCGTGCTGAGGCGTTTCTTTAATTACAAATTCATTTTAAAGCACCTATGTAGCGCCTCGGCCGAAAATGCAACTAGTATTTTCGAAGTCCGAGCCGAAGATGAGTAACTCTGTCGTTCCCCAGATGCCTTCTGGTTATTGTTGTAGAGACAACAATGTAATATCAATGAACTTCGTTTCTCGACAACCCATGCGATCCCGGGGAGTTAAAATCATAACAGTTCAATTAAATAAAAATATATTTATTTCATGAATAACTTCAATAAAATGTTATAAAGATATGTTAACAATTTATATAATGTCCTTAATTAATACTTATCCATAATATGGTAAAATAGGTGATTGACGTATATTTGTCTGGGAGTATTTAATCCTTATCTTAAATGCAGCCGGCATCTTCTCATCAGTCCAAATTCTCGAATTTCTGAAAGAGAATATTAATTTGAGTCAATAGGCGCCGGTTTTACTATTTGCTAAAGACAGAGTTGTATTGTGTAGCATGCTAAAGTCACAAGTGACGGAAGATTACACTTGAGCATTCACTTGTTTTGTATGACGCGCTTTATATATGTCGCAGTGAAATGGCCAAAACAGAGATTTGAACAAATCCCTAAGGGATATGATCAAATCACGCAGGATGTTAAAATGGCGAATCCATTTTATCATTTACAAATCAGTAATTTGATCAAATCTCTGGATCTGTTTAGTGAAATGACGAAATCCGACAAAAAAGGCAACTCGTTTTTTCATTTCACTAGATTTGTTTAGTGATTTGATAAATCCCTGAAACGCGTCAGTGAATTGAAGAAACTAACTCGCAGATATTGGCTCCTAAATCATTAGTCATTTAAACGGTTCTGGGACTTAGACTCGGATAGCGGATAGGTTAGAAGATGGTGGCGGGAGCTCTGCTCCCGCCACCGTCTTCGTGGTTATTTTTTTTATAAAAGAGCGGAAAAATCTTTGTCGCGTTAGTTTCGTCAACTCACTGACGCCTTTCAGGGATATTATCAAATCACTCAACAAGTCTAGTGAAATGAAAAACGAGTTGCCTTTTCGTCCGATTTCGTCATTTCACTAAACAGATTCAGAGATTTGATCAAATTACTGATTTGTATTAGGTAAATGATAAAATGGATTGGCCATTTTAACATCCTGCGTGATTTGATCATATCCCTTAGAGATTTGATCAAATCTCTGTTTTGACCATTTCCCTGCAACATATACATAACCTCTTGTGAATGGGCTTATAAAGATGTCACGACTTATTGTTAGCAACGAAATAAAACAACAACGTGATTAAACACGCTATCCAACGAAACCCCACACTATGGGTTTTAACGAGCGTAAGAGAGGTACCCAAAAAAAAATCTACATTTTATTCTACTGTTTTGTCTGTGTGATTGAGCTAAGCCGAAGACGGACGGACATAGCGAAACTATAAAGGGTTCCTTGTTGCTACAGAAACCTAAAAATGAGGCAATGTCTCTCAGCATGCAGTATCAGCACCTTTAAAAGGCATGAGTATAGAAAGGGTGAGTAATGATAGGTATGACATCATTTGGACACTCACATGGCACAGACCGAAATGTCCCAGCAGAGCGGGCCCCGCGCCGCGGGCGCTCACCGAGGTCACGCGCCGTCCCGCCAGCGGGACCGAGTAGTATCTGGGAACACGATATAGTAATCAATTAATTAAAAGTAATTTTAAGCGTAACAACAGGCGTCCATAGGCTGGTGATCATCAGGCCGTATGCTGGTATTAAACAATGAAAGACTACACAACATGTGGCAGATGTTTAACTTTTCAACGATCGAGAACTAATATTCTTCGCTAGATGACATTGCATTACTTCATAATCATCATATCAGCGGAAAAACGTCCACTGCTGGACATAGGCCTCCCCCAAAGAGTGCCACAATGACCGGTCCTGCGCCACCCGCATCCAGCGGACTCCCAAACATTACTTGTTAACCAAAAATTTAGAGAATTTTCAGTATCAAGTGAATATTCCTGTCACCAGCACGAGTATAACAGATGCCGTGTATTCCTTTGAACAAAACACCCGTCTCATTCCTACATGTATGCGAATGAGTGTGGCGGAAGGATGACAGGAATAGATGAGATAAAATAAGATTTATTAAAACAACTCACCTGACTTTCCACCCGTAAGCATTCTCAACCGACACATAGAACCCTGGCTGATGCAGCAGCAAATACCTCTGCAGGGCTTTGAACTCCTGTCCCGTCACCGCCGGCACCGCCACACCACTCGACTCGCCACTCCCCACTAGAGTCACTCTAGTCTGTCTCCCGACCTCATCTTTCACGTTCAAAACTATATTCAACAACTGGTCCTCGTGACTTGGTAACGTTTTGGTCACCACGCAAGCGACTAAGGAGTCCTGTACGGCGAAATCGCAGTGGAAAAGGCGGATAAGTTTGGAGTTTTCGGAGTTAACTAGGAGACATCCGCCGCCGGTGAAGCTGTCTTCTAGCCAGAGTTCTAGGCACGCGTCCTCGTCGGTGGTCAACAGTTGGTAGCGCTTGGGAGCCTTTTTAGACGCAGCATCAGCTGGTACGATTACAGCATTCGTTTGGTTTTCGGAATGTGTAGTGACTTCTGACTGAGCCTTCTCTTCTGGCTGAATCGGTTTGGGCTGATCTGTCGTTTCTGGCTGAGTGGCAGGTTCGTTCGGTTGGCTTTGGCAGAGTTTGTCCTGGCAGAGGGCGAGGAGGTACCCGTGGGGGCCGAGCGAGGCGTTGGGCTGGTACTGCTGGTGGCGGAGATTGTACCACGGGACTGGACCTAGCACCTGAAATAGTACAATCTGATAACTAAAGACTGCCTTTCTTCTTCTATTATGTAGGATATATTCATGTAAACTCTCAAATGTCTGTCTTGACTAAAAGCATTTTGTTCTAGAGTCAAGTCATGTAGCATGCTTCTTCCACTGTGTTCTGCCCCAAATTAAGTCCATCAGCGGCCACCCCAGACAAGGACACTACATGTCGACCACGACCACTCTGACAAGAGCGACACAACCGAGAAGAAAGACCTGGGTTCTTGACAGGTCGGTGTTCGGGGAAGACCGCATACCACCCCAAAGCGCGACCACTGTTCCAGGACCTCGTACATCCAAGTTTGTCACTCTTTAGCACCCAGGGAACACGAGCAGGGCTGTGGTAGGTAGCTCCTGCGGATGCGAGTAACAGTTGTCCCCCCTTTGTCAAGTGAGTGGGCAACTCGATTGTTACAAGTTCTTAAGCAGCCTGAAGCCCTCTAACTCGGCACGACTACTGTCATAGATTTCAGCCGAGATCAACTGCTTAGCGTGCCTTCCAAATCACGGAAGCGCTCATTTATATCTAATATATAATAAAATATTCAAACATCAGGCGGTCAGTCTTTGGATGGGTATCCAAAGACTGACCGCCGCCATCTTTGCTTAACCTGCGTTATCGTTTCCGACTCGCAGGCGCCGCTAGGCTATGAGCGCTTCGATGTCTCTCAATTTTATTGGAAACGGCAGACTGTCCCGAAGCGCGCGCTCCCTCAAAAAGTAGGTACAGACGAAGGAATCTTAAGGTCTCATAGGATCAGCGAACGGGCCTAAAGACCAGGTACTCTGAATAAATACTGACCTCTCCATACAGCCGCCTCTTCCGCCCCTGCCCCGTACAAAACGAGGTGGTAAAAGGCAGGGTGTTGGGCAGTTTGGTGTTCAGGTAAGGCCAGAGGCTGCCCCAGAGGGCGCGCTCCCTCAGCAGGAAGGTGCGGAACCAGGAGTCCGTCGGCTCCAGGGCCTCGTGGCTCCAGGCCGGGGCGAAGATGGCGAGCGACAGCTCGTATTTGTGGACTATCTTGACAGCCTGGAAAATAACGTTTTTAACATTTTCTCACGCAAAGAGAGGGGTGTTCCAAGTTTAACTTGTCTGTCTGTGGTATCGTAGCTCCCAAACGGACGAACCGATTTTCGTTAAGTTTTATTTGTGTCATAGATAATTTTATTAATTTTTGGTTTTAAGCAGTAACGCTGAAGGAACTGATTGAAGGATTTGGTGCCCGAACCAGATTGTTCCGATAGCTCAGTTGGTTAGTAGCGACGGGCCATGAATGCCTGTGGTCGCCGGTTCGAATCCGGCTCGGAGCATTAAATTTTTCAATTTTTCCTTTCATTTAAAAATAGATAATTTTATGTTTTATAAAAATCTGTTTATGTTGTTGTCGTTTTTGAGATATCGGACTTTGAAATGATAATGTTGGGGGTTTCTCAACTTTTCTAGTTGCAGTTATTTATTGAATAAACAGTTTTTTTTATACATGAATTTTTGTATTAGCACGAAAAACTCCCTCATCTTATTATTCCCGGCTGCACCCTCAGTTGCGTCTAAGTAAAAAAAAAACTAAAACGTTGACTAACCAATCAATGAAATTGAATTTGTATGTACTAAATATTATAACCTCCTCCCAACACAATTATTGGTATACTTACTGGAAGACGCCAGCAACCGATGCCATTTTTTTATATAGATGTAGGGGAGTTACGCCTAAAACGGGTAAGCTAAGAGAGATGTGAATTAAAACATACTTAAAAACGTAAATGTACCAAACATTTTTATTACAAGGAACGTCCATCTAATATAGTTTTAAAAAATAAAAACGAACATAATCATTCTCTTCAATAATCTTAGAAAAACATAATATAGAACACCCTTCCAAATACCCGTTTTGCCCTTATGGGGGGCCTAAATCGGGTAACGCGTCTGGGCAAAACGGGTAAAGGGTAAATAATGAGATCAATCTACAAAAATAACATATTTTTAAAGTTCTACAACTTCTTTGTAACATAATATCACTTATATTTGCTAACTTGAAGCCTCTTGAATGTTTAATCAGTCTCACATTTTTTTTAAATATTTCTTAAAACTATGAATCATCTTTGGAACAAAATACTAACAAAAAAACTGAATTATTCTTGACAGGCGTCACAGTAATAATTGCCTCTGCCAGAATAAGAAGTGCACGCTTCATGAGCCCACATATTACAATCATCACACCTGATCCAATCTTCTACAGGTGGATGAGTATATAACTCAGCACAGACTAAGCAAGAGTATTCAGCTTCATCATTTTGACTGTTTTTTGGACCACGTTTGGATCTTACCTCTCTCTTGTTAGTGTTACTACAAGAAGCTTTTACTTCCTTCGATTGTTTCTTCTTTTTGCCACATTTATTTTCATTAGTGCTGGGTTCAATTAAATTTTTCTTCACTGCCTTGAGCTTAGTGTTAGTAGGTTTCTTCTTCTTATTTTCTCTTTCTCTTTGTTCCTCTTTTACTGGTGTACTTGTTAGAATTTCAGCCTTTTGGGCTTTACGTTTTCGTATAGATACATTCGGTGTCATTTGAGGGAGTGGCCTGATGTCTAATGGAGTCTTATGCCGTTTTATTGGTGGTGATGGCTGTATACGGTCATTTACTCTGGTAATTTCTGGAGTCAAAGGTCTGTTGACTTCAGTAACTTGCAACCTCAGTTCTGTCTCAGCCACTTGTGGTGAAGAAGTGTCAGATTGCATCTCTGGTGCCGTTTCTTCAGTTTGTCCTATAGCCACTGCTGCTGTACTGTCTAGTGCTTCGTTTAAAACAGACGGTGTTTCTGCAGCATTGGCGTTAGGTATTTCAATATCCGATTCATTGGGTTGAATAGTTGTTAACTCCTCATTCCCAGTTACTGGTTCTGGCCTGTCTGTCAAAGAAGATGGCATATAATCACTGTCGTCAAATATATGCCGGTTGGTTGGCCAAATGCCAGTGGAAGAAAACCCTTTGATTGCGTTATGGGCACTAGCCGCTTTCATGTAGGCTTCACCAAACAACCTAGCCACGTCATACTGTGAAATAATGCGCCCGACATGGGTTCGCTGAAACAGCGAAACAGCTTGTTCGAAATAATTTTTAAATGGTCCGTAGACACACGTATCCAAGGGCTGTAAACGGTGCGTTGTGTGTGGCGGTAGAGACACAAAAATCACATTGTTTTTTGAAGCATACTCCAGGACTTCCAGATATTTATGTGACACGTGATTGTCCATTATTAAAATTATTTTTTTGTCACCAGTTGGCCTAGTCATAGCCACAAAATGTCGAAGCCAGTCTAAGAATGTTGGCCCGTTTATCCAGCCGTTGTCTGTGCAGCTTGCGACTGCAGGTGGAGCGCCATCTAGAAGTCTAGGCACCATTCGCTTTCGCCCAAAAATTAAAAATGGGGGTATAAACGCACCTGCTGCGTTGCAACAGCAAACCACTGTTGTGAGTTTACCACGCTCTACACTAGATATCACACCAACCTGTTTTTTTCCTGATCTACTGAGAATTCTAGGCGGCTTGTTGCTATTCGTCTGAACTCCAGTTTCGTCGACGTTGTAAATGCGCGTGGCGTCGATTTTATGTTTATCGATCTCTCCCTCTAGCAAGTCGAAGAATCTTTGTACTTGTGGCTTGTTAAAACCTCTAGCGCGTGCTAAAGAGGTTGGTTCTGGACGACGTAGAGCTAAATCAGGATGTCGTGTTTTAAACCCACTGTACCAATCTTCACCTGCCGTTCCATTTTTGAATGGGTGTGGGACGTTGTTGGTTTCTGCATATTGGCACACGAGCTCTAAGAATTCTTTCTTGGTAAGTCCAAAAAACAAACCATCCATTTGAAACACATATTCGAGAAGTTCAAGTTCCTGACTGTCCGTGAATATAGTTGTGTACCTCCCAAGTTTCTTCTTCGGGCATCCTTTTTTAATGTGTCTTTGCAACGTGGATAAGTTTATACCGTACTTCTTAGCGGCACTATTCACTGAGGTTTTACTAGCTTCTTCCATAGCAAGTTTCATGACTTCCTCGTCCCATGATGCATTAGACGTTTTTCTTTTATATTTATTAACCATCTAGAATAAAAAAAAAATTAAAACTTCATCTCCACCACTCAAACCACTTACACGAGAATACTAGGGCAAATCGGGTAGATACCCGTTTTACCCCTACCCGTTTTGCCCAGAAGCATATTTTTATTTTCAACCGCCATAACCTCAAAACAAAACGCAAGACCAAGAACGAGTTTTCGAAATTTTGAAGCAGATTCCTTGCAAATACACAACACAAAACTTAAGTAAACATATTCCATACAGTATTTGAGTATTCAGAGTTACCAAACTTCAATTTTTTTTAGTAAAAACAGCAAAAAAAATGTTTTTCGTCTTACCTTGCAAGCGCTTGCGCCACAGCGGGGAGCCGACTGCCTGTGATTGGGCGACAATCACGCCACCGCACCGCACTCGTACATTCTCACTAATAGTCGTAATACGCACACTAACAAGCTTACCCGTTTTAGGCGGGCTACCTGTTTTAGGCTTACCTCCCCTACTCTTACGCTCCGGTAGCCTAGCGTTTCAGGCATGCGGCTGTCAAGCGGCGGTCGGGGGTTCGAATCCCGGCTCGTACCAATGAGTTTTCAGGAACTTATGTACGGAATATTTACCGTTACCTTCCGGTGAAGGAAAATATCGTGAGGAAACCGGTCTAATAGCATCACTAGTGCCTATGCCAATTCTGGGGATAGGAGGTATCAAAGCGGACCCCGGGCTCCTTTGGGGCACAACCTGTAATAATGCTAGGAGGATGATGACCGATGTCAGGCCTTTAAATACCGTTATTTTTGTATAGCGCTATCGTTTATAACGGTATTTTCCTAAACAGCGTTATACTCAAACCAATATTTGACGCGCTGTATAACGGTATCTATTATAACAAGTTATAACGTTATAAATGTAATACAATATATAAACGCTATAAAATAGCGTTATGGGCTACCCCTTTCTCGCATTCAGTATCGTCTACCCGTACGATGTCACTCATTTTAAAACCATATTATAACGTTATTCAACCGTATTTTATAATGTTATCATGGTATTCATTATTAACCGACGAAAAAAACGGAGGATGTTCTCAAGTCAACACCTATAGATATATATATTTTTTATGTATGACCGCATAACTTTTTAGAGAGTAGTCCGATTTTGATAGTACTTTTTTTATTAGAAAGGGTATACCTCGAAGTTTAAGTCCCACAAAAATTTTTAATAAAAATTCCAACCCTAAGGGTAGAAAAACAGGGGATGATTGATTGTTCACTTACTGATTGAAATGTATGACCACATATGCAGAGAGTAATCACAAATATTGCATGTAAGTAACTAGTGATTAAGTTAGTAATTAACTAAAGGTCTCCATTGCTGTTCAGCGAGGCAATGCCGCTAGCATTTTGGGGACCTTTGGTTCGGGCTTGACGCAGAGCGGGATGTACTCGTAGTATTACTTTTATTTATTTTTACGTATTTTAATTTTATCATTCTTTACACCATTGTATTCCGACTTGATTTGTAATTCATATTATGATAATGTCCATATTGTTATTTTAAACTAATTGTCATATTGTAAATCACTTTTCTTAAGTCACATTCAATAGTTTTCGGCATTTTAACGGAATAAAACACGTGCTAATGACATCTCACTTTGACAGCCATTAACTAAAGTAACCCACAGAAAATTGAAAAATAACAACTTTTTAACAAAAAAATTAAACCGCCGAAAAATAACTGAGGAGCAAAAAATAATAAACCTTTCTTATTTAGTTTAATAGCGAAGTTCTTAAATGAATCTAAGTGTACCTAATTAATTTTGAGTCGGCGCCAACTTAAAATTACTTAGGTACACTTACGATTCATTTAAGAACTTAGTTATTAAGGTTAATAAAAAAGGTTTAATATTAATATGATTGTTTGGCGCCGACTCAAAATTAATTAGGTACACTTAGATTCATTTAAGAACTTGGCTATTAAACTAAATAAGAAAGGTTTATCATTTTTTGCTTTTCAGTTTATTTCGGCAGTTTAATCATTTTGTTAAAAAGTTTTTTTTACTACATTTATAACATACACATAACGAGTAGAATACAGATTTTGTTATAACGTTTTGTACAAAAACTAACAAAACAGTATAACCGTTTTTTTGTTGATATGTGGTGTTACCTCCTGCGTGTTGAACTGCCCGCCGCCCAGGAAGTTCCGTCCCCACACGTCGAGGCCCACGAACACGTCCCGCGCACGCGCGCCCGCCGCCGCGCGCGCCGCCCACGCGTGCCGCGAGCCCCACGCGTAATTTGTGAAAATACCGTCGCACACGTCGAAGAATGCTCTGCGAACGGTACGATAACGATACGATAACGAAAATTATTATTATTCCAAATGAAGAAAGGCAAAAAAAGCGGCCAAGTGCGTGTCGGACCGCGCACAACAAGGGTTCCGTGCCTATTAAAAAGGTCGTATCCTTACTGAAATCATATGGCACTTACATCCTTTTCTTTAAGTAAGGCGGTTTTTTAGAAATATCACGAAAACCTTTGAACCGATCTTGTTCAAAACAATTTGCATGATTTTTTTCATATTTTTGAAATACACGGTTCAAAAGTTAGAGGGGAGGGCAGGGGACACAATTTTAGTGACTTTCGGGGCGATTATCTCCGACTCTATTCACTTAATCAAAAAATTTGCTGAGAAACCTTATATTTATTTTGGAAGGCCTATCGATTGATGGACGGACAAGGTGGACTGATGACCTGGTAAAGGTTGCGGGAGTCCGCTGGATGCGGGTGGCGCGGGATCGGTCACTTTGGCACTCTTTGGGGGAGGCCTATGTCCAGCAGTGGACGTCTTTCGGCTGATATGATGATGATGATGATGATGATCGATTGATGTGCCACACGTGGGCATGCAATTTTTTTTTTTTAGTTTCAATTTTATGTATGGAGTGCACGCCTAAAAAAAACTTTTTTTGTAATTTCATTACATAACTATGTAGCGGTTAACAAAATACACCTATCCTCAAAATTTTATTCAAATACACCCTATAGTTTTCGAGTAAAATGCCTGTGACATACGGACGGACAGACAGACAGACAGACATGACCTTGCAAAAGGTAATTAATAGCATTAATGAACTATAATAAAATTCTATACTACAATCCCAACACATCATTTGGAAATGACAATGACAATGAATGATATTCACCTTTCTGTCACACTTATAGAGATTTGTATGCTACCAGCTCGCTCGCACGTGGTATTATTATTACCATAGCCTGTCCAGAGTATTGATTGACTATGACTATGAGCATGATTTTTTTCATATTTTTAAAAGGCATGTATTTAACGCGGCGACAAATTATTCTGATTTAGGGATGTATAAAAAATTAAAGGGGGTAGCAAAACTAATAAGTTGGCGACTAATTGCGGAGACTAGTATAAAGTAAAAAGTAGCAGCTAAGTAATCAATTTTCGGCTTTGTTTCAATATAAACTAGCATCGAGTTATTGTTTTGGCGACTGAATTAACTAATTAAGCGGAAACATGACAGCGAATAAAAATTTGAAAATGGCCTACCCTAATTGTTCAATGGAGATTGCATATAAAATAAATCAAGGTCATAAAAAAAATACTTTGTGCGACACTTTAAGAGCTTTAATCAAAGTTGAAAATTGCATGTATAAATAATAATTTTGGCCCGTATAAATAATATTTAAACGCCATACTAAACATGCATTCGGATTCATCTTTGTTAATTTGCTGGTTTTTCCGCTCTTTTGTAAAAAAAATAACCGCGAAGACGAAAGCGGGAGCAAAGCTCCCGCTTCCGTCTTCTGTCCTATCCGCAGCTTATCGCCGTTTTCATTAAATTATGGTTTCGAAAACTAAAAAAATAACTCCCCATTACTTTTATATAGTACCCATTTTAATATTTAAACTGCCAGCAAATCAAAGCCCAAAATGCTTTTTTAGATGGAGACCTGTAGTTGCCACTAATATAAAGTTTGTTATCTTTCTGCTAATATTAGTCGCCAAGTCATTATTTATAGTACCTCGCCTATGATTTCAGTAATCTTGTTTATTATTTCTGCTACCTTAAAGTAGCTGCCATTATTTGAATTTTAAAATATCCTTAGTTTAAAGCTCATTTAATATAAATGATTGCCAAAATATTTAATCGCTGACAAGTTATTATTTTAGTTGCAAATAGTTTGCTGCTCTTTAATTTTTCTGTCGCCGCGAAAATAATAAGCCTTTTTAAAATAAACGGTTCAAAAATTAGAGGGGGGGGGACACAATTTTGGTCACTTTCGGGGCGATTATCTCCGACTCTATTCACTTAATCCAAAAAATTGCTTAGATACCTTATATTTATTTTGAAAGGCCTGTCGATTGATGTACCGCAAGTGGGATTGCAATGAAAAAATAATTTTTGACTTTCAGTTTTATGTATGGCCCCCTAAAAACCCCTAAAAAAAATCTTTTTTAGTAATTTCATTACAAAACTATGTAGCGGTTAACAAAATACACCCTATCCTTTTTTATTCAAATACACCTTATGGTTTTAGAGTAAAATGCTTGTGACATACTGACGGACAGACAGACAGACAGACATGACGAATCTATAAGGGTTCCGTTTTTTGCCATTTGGCTACGGAACCCTAAAAATATGCCTACTGACGAAAATCCCTTTCGGATATCTCAAAGAATTACGAAGCTACAACCGTTTTAATATTGCTTGTTAGAGAGAGAAAATGCGAGTGTGTGACGTCACGTTGCGCGAGGCTGCCGGGGGGCCGCGTCGAACACGATGGGTCGCGGCACGTTGCCGTCTATTAGTGACGTCACAATCTTCCAGCGTCATCGTTTCATATGAAGTTGCGTTTTGTGAAAAAGGGACAGAACATACCCCTTCTTAAAACTTTGGACACTTATAACTTCGTGATTATTTTATTGAATTATTTCTCCATTTGACTACATTTTTAATCCTTTTTCGAGAAAATATGACAATATGACATTGTTGATTATTTTGTAATATAAAAACCGGCCAAGTGCGAGGCGAACTCGTGCGGGAAGGGAAGGGTCCCGTGCCATTATATATGAAAATGTATAGACAACGTATCTACCTCTTTTTAGGGTTCCGTACTCAAAGGATAAAAACGGGACCCTATTAAATACTAAGGCTCCGCTGTTCGTCCGTCTATCACCAGGCTGTCACATGAACCGTCATACATAGACAATTGAAATTGTCACAGACAGATAATGTATTTCTGTCGCCGCTATAACAACAAGTACTAAAAAACAGAATAAAATAAATGTAAAGGGGGCTCCCATACAACAAACATGATGTTTTTGCCGTTTTTATAGATAATGGTACGGAACCCTTCGTACGCGAGTCCAACTCGCACTTGGCCGAATTTTTACAATATCTTGTTAGTTTACTATCCATTTAGCTACACTTCGATATCAATTTTACCAAGATATTTCTATTTATAACTTTTGATAAACTATATATATTTGTATGATTTTAACTATAATGAACTGGCTTATCTATACATATAAATGCCTTTGTCCTGACTGACTCACTCTTCAACGCACAGCCGAAACTACTGGGACTAGAAACTTGATTTTATGACGTAGGCAACCGATAAGACGGGATTTTTGGAAATTCCATCCCTAAGGGGGTTAAATGGGGGTGCAAAGTTTGTATGGGGGAATCATTATTTTTTTAACTAGAGACTTGAAACTTTGTAGAAAGTTTACTTATTAAGATATAAAAAAAGTTATTTCAGTGTTTTATTAAATTCCACCCCTAAGGAGGTTAAATAGGGGTGCAATGTTTGTATGGGGGAAACATTATTTTTTGAACTATGAACTTGAAACTTTGTAGAAAGATTACTCATTAGAATACAAAAAAAGTTGTTTCTGCGTTTAAGTAAATTCCACCCCTAAGGGGGTTAAATAGGGGTGCAATATTTGTATGGGGGAAACATTATTTTTTGAACTAGGGCCTTGAAACTTTGTAGAAAGTTAACTTATTAAAATACAAAAAAAGTAATTTCAGCGTTTAAGAAAATTCTATCCCTATGGGGGTAAAAAAAGGTCGAAGGTTTTGTACGGGGAACACTGGATTTTTTAAAGAGATGTACTCTTCATTAACCTGTCTCCATTTCTCGATTTCCAGTGCTGAGTTTAAGATTGTTTTAACAGCCTTACGATATTTAACTTTTTTTTAAATCTCACTCATAATAACTAAGATCCCCATTTTCTAGCTCCAAATTCATACTATGCTCTATATCTTGCAGAGTCATTTTTGCCAAAGATTAAAATTAGATTAAAGCATCAGGTAACTGACGGAATAAGTATTAAGCATTCTGCAAACAATTCCCGTAATCTGATTGGAAAATCTTTAAAAATTCTTTAACAATCGCATATCAGTGTCTGCCACTGTTTGAAATGTAATATGTCTAGACCATTTTAACTAAGAATAAAATTCACTTACCTATTTTATATCTTTGTCATCATCAAAAATCTACGCGAACGAAGTCGCGGGCGGCCGCTAGTAATAAATAAATTAATTAATTTTATCATGAGGCAACTACCCAATTGGTTGTCTCTAGAAGTTACAGAAGTTGGGCTGGCCACATTGCCAGGCAGTGTTGCCAAGTGGACCAAAATGGTATCGGATTGGGGGCCACTTCTAGCTTCTAGGTAAATGAGGGTCAGCCGTCCACCAACTCGATGGGTTCACGTATTACTCGGATGATCGCGGGCCAATCCTGGATAAGACTACTTAGCTCCGGATCGAGACAGGTGGCGTATTTGAAGAGTCCACGGTTTATAGCCTGGATTAAATTATAGGATAGTTTTCATCCCGGGTCGACGCAGACGAAGGCGCGGGCGGAAGCTAGTAGGCTATATTTTATCCCGTGGGTTTGCCTGGGTTCTCTGTCACACGCGAGCAGATTGTATATCATAAGTGTTTACTTGTTGTGTTCGTTGAGCGTGTTCTGCCAGGCGAGGTCGCCAGTGACGGTCACGCTGTCGTACCAGATCAGCACTGAACCCGGGACCTCGCTGTGGAGCAGCGCGTGCAGGTACTGCACGAACTCCACTAGCACCGAGGGCTTCGATATCTGAGGGAACATTCGAAATAAAGCAAAAAATAAGTATGTGGGGACAATTTTACACAAATTGATCTGGTCCCAAACTAAGCAAAGCTTGTACCATGGATACTGGACAACGATAAACATACTTATATAGATAAATAAATACTCAAATACGTAGAAAACATCCATGAGTCAGCAACAAAAATTCGTGCTTACGAGGATTGGAACCCAGGACCTCTCGATTCGTAGGCAGAGTCACTACCAACTAGGCTAAAGTGGTCGTCAAAAATCGGAGCGGCTACCGCGAAACGTCGACTTCGGTCAAATGGAAATATATTTCGCAGTACTGGTCTAACTCCAACTAGATCTACTTTTCGCTTTGGGTTGGAAGTTCAAATGACTGTCAGTCTCGTAAAAATAGAGCCTAAGCCAAATTTAGAATTAGGTGCCTAAGTGGAACCCTCTAGTGTGCATCGGAAAAAACGCTGGGAGAACGATTACGATGGAGGTCGCGCCAAAAGATTGAAAAACACTGCCACACTGTTCAATGCCCCCAGTAAGTATAAGAGACCCTGTCTGACGTGTCTCCATATACGAGTAGGGGTGTAGACACTATATTATAAAATAACCAATAATGTCATATTTTCTCGAAAATAGATTAAAAATGTTGTCAAATGGAGAAAAATCAACGCAACAAATAATCACGAAGTAGTGTCCAAAGTTTCAAAAAGGGGGATGTTCTGTCCCTTTTTCGCAAAACGCAACTTGATATGAGACGATGACGTTCGCAGCTTGTGACGTCATCATCACTAGAACACGGCAACGTGCCGCGCCCCGTCGTGTTCGGCGACGCGCTCTGCGGCTGCCTCGCGTATTGTGTCGTCACACACTGTTTGCATTTTCTTTCTCTAACAAGCAATATTACAACGGTTGTAGCTTCATAATTCTTTGAGATATCTGAATGGAATTTTCATCACTAAGCATATGTTTTTGCCTTCTTTCTTTTGGAGTCAAAATAAGTTTCGTGTCTACACCCCTATTACTCAATTCAACATTATTCAAGTTTAATTTAACTTAAAGGTTAATATATTCACAGGTATTGGTATTGGTATATGTATTGATATTTATAAACCTTATTTTCCACATTGAGCAGCCAGCCATCGAACTTCAGGGTCTTGGCGATGGCCACCAGGTTCCCCGCGAAGCCCTTCCAAGCCGCGGGGTCTCCCAGCAGCTCGTCCCAGACCGCGGCACCCGCGCCCCACTCCGTTATCAGCGTGCCTGTACACAGAACAAGCAAGTTAGAGAACCTATTATCACCGTGCCTGTAGACAGAACAAGCAAGTTAGAGAACCTATTATCACCGTGCCTGTAGACAGAACAAGCAAGTTAGAGAACCTATTATCACCGTGCCCGTAGACAGAAGAAGCAAGTTAGAGAACCTATTATCACCGTGCCTGTAGACAGAACAAGCAAGTTAGAGAACCTATTATCACCGTGCCTGTAGACTAAACAAGCAAGTTAGAGAACCAATTATCACCGTGCCTGTAGACAGAACAAGCAAGTTAGTGAACCTATTATCACCGTGCCTGTAGACAGAAAAAGCAAGTTAGAGAACCTATTATCACCGTGCCTGTAGAAAGAACAAGCAAGTTAGAGAACCAATTATCACCGTGCGTGTACACAGAACAAGCAAGTTAGAGAACCTATTATCACCGTGCGGGTACACAGAACAAGCAAGTTAGAGAACCTATTATCACCGTGCGTGTACACAGAACAAGCAAGTTAGAGAACCTATTATCACCGTGCGTGTACACAGAACAAGCAAGTTAGAGAACCTATTATCACCGTGCGTGTACACAGAACAAGCAAGTTAGAGATCCTATTATCACCGTGCGTGTACACAGAACAAGCAAGTTAGAGAACCTATTATCACCGTGCGTGTACACAGAACAAGCAAGTTAGAGATCCTATTATCACCGTGCGTGTACACAGAACAAGCAAGTTAGAGAACCTATTATCACCTTGCGTGTACACAGAACAAGCAAGTTAGAGAACCTAGTATCACCGTGCCTGTACACAGAACAAGTAAGTTAGAGAACCTAAGCAAAGAGATTTCGTCTTTGGACGTGCACAAAGCAGAATTGTTATTTTTTTTAATCGGCCAATTGCGTGTCGAGCCACGCGCAGTGTAGGGTTCCGCAGTTTCCTGTCTATCTTAGTTACATAGACACCCACGCGCCAACTAAAGCCATAATTTTTGTTCTTGCAAACGAATCACTGAGATGAAAAAAAAGACAAGAGTTTATTCTACTGTTTTGTCGCCGTGATTGATTTATATACCCATGCGGAATTACAGTTTTCTAGTAGTAAGGGTTAAGGGTTAAGGGGGTAAGGGCCGGACAAATGTATGCTTACCACTCAAATGCAGACTGGCTTCTGCCAGAAGGGAACAACGTTTCATGTCCAGATACATGTACAATAAAATTAATAGCATATGTATATCCCCTTTCCATTTTATGGGTTTTAAATAACTAAATGTGGGGTTTTCTTGTCAAGTTAAACCCCTTTTTGTACACGCAAAATAGGCACACTGGATGTCGACATGCGTAAAACGCCCAGTATAACTAACCGACCCCTTTTTGTATTGATCATCTTCTAGGCAAGTTGGATTGTAATATTTGTTCTAACTAAACTATGTTATGAAGCCTTCAACCAATTTGCTTATAGTATTACTGATTGCAGATAAATAAATAAAACAAAAAAAAAAAAACTCTGCAATTTTGTCTCCTGGCTAATGGGACAGAATAACGAAAAGAAATTGTTGATTGACCCACCTATAACTTTAACGCCATGGGCGTGCCCCACATTGATCCAGCCCAGCGGTGGGATTGTGATGAAGTGGTGGCTGAAGTAGCAGAATATGTCCACCGCTGCCCAGTTGTAGAATGTGTACGCCTCGTGGTTGCCGGTGCCATCTACAATGCTAAAATTAAATTAATAAGGTTAAGCCGGTATTACATTGTGCTGAATTTTGTGTGAGGATCCTATTGTTAAATACGATTACAGCTTCCTAAGTCATTCAGGATGCTAAATTCAGGACAATGTAATGCCGGCTTTACTCAGGTGACTAACTAACTCTGCAAAGTCTTATAAAACTCATCATAATTTAATGACTATAAATTTGTGATAATTTTTAGTGAAAAACACATTTTCTTCATGCATTAAAAATTCTTTAAAACAAGATCAAAAACATTATGTAGTCAAAGTAAAAAAATTAAGGAATAATTTGGGCTAATAAGGATTTACAAGTTCCACAACAGAATTTATAAATAAATTCATAATCACAATCAGACACGATTTTGGAAATGGTTATTAACTGGGCAATATTTTTCCTTGTAAAAAACACAGACAGCGACTTGTTTTTCCATAGCTTACTCAATTATGGAACAGTTTTTTTTTCCTGTTCATTAACCTCTTTTATGCCGCGACATTTTTTTCTAATAGTTTTTATTTGCGGTTCCGCGTTGCGCCATCAGAGGGCTTAAAAACCCGTTTTTTAATTTCGTTTTCTATGAGGCCCAATTTTTTCTTCATGGCTAAGTTGGTTGGCAGACAGAACTTTATTTTCACAGATACCTATCAAAAGTTCACCAGTATTGTATTCATGAAACAACAACGCTTAGCTTCTTCCAGTTTTATTTTACAGTTGGGTGTCTACAAGCTAACTTATGTTTTTTTTTTCAGTAGGATTTCATGTACCCTGCCTGTGTCTGTGTGTGTGTATGTTTGTCTTGTCTGATTGAAATGATATGAAATTAAAAAAAATGTAAGGAATCATAACAATTTGAGCCTTCTTTCTTAAAACCTTTACTATTAGAATGCATTTGTCGTTTCTCAACTAAACTAACAACATTTCCTAGGACCTTTAAAGGTTTCATAGCACAAATATCAAAATCAATTATTTATTCTGCAATTAGGCCACAAGGGCACTTTTATTTGTATAAAAAATAATCTTACAATAAAATAATAATAATCTTACACAATAATAATTTAAAATTTGCAGAATAAGGACTGATATAAATGGTTAACAGAGTACATGTCACGAAGTTAATTAAAACGAAACAAAATTGCAAAATATGACTATTACATTCAATATAAGGCGCAATATCACCAAAGTGGCAAATTCGTGTCCGAATAAATTAAATCATAGAATTTATTAATCTTTTTTTTTACAAAAAATCCCCTAAAAACATCATTCCGGGAACGCGTCTCCAAGCTGCTGTGTAAATATTAATCATATTTGCTGATAACAACAGTTAAAAAACACATAAAAAAAAATCGATAGCATTATAATAGAGAAAATTATATTTTTAAGTTTCTTAGTAAATACAATGATATGTTTACAAAAATTTAATTCAAAGTATGGCAGATTTCTTTAAGATAACATTTTTCGGCAAAATGCAAGAAACAAGGCTACTGGGTAATTATTTACAGCACCTAAATGCAAATGAAATTTTTGCACCATACATCAATTCAGCGTCATTCCGGGAACGCCAATGATTGTAAAAAAACAAAAGTAATTTACAAATAGCACATTATTTCTTAGAGATTATTTATTTCTTAGAGCGTCATCATTTACTTTTTAAGCAATTTTATATAGAAACGGCATTCCGGGACATGAGGGTGTTCCCGGAATGACTTTTTGGCAGTAATTAATGATAAAAGCATGTTTTATCAAAAATTCGGAAAAAAAATCTAAGAAGTCGATGTAAATAATTGGTACTAAATTAATTTAATAATTGTCTATCAAAATTGCATAAATGCAATAATTTACATGTTTGGCATGAATTTATTCATTTAATTCATATAATTTGTTTCACGAAACATTGCAATTGAACTTTGTAAGAGATTTAACAGATATTTTAAAGATTTCTCATGTGGAGATTTGTAAAAACTTCAAAATTTCAACCATTATCTTGCAAGCACATTGTTAACATTAGCAATAAGGTTTTATGAATAAAATTTATAATTTATTATTATTATTATTATATTATCATAATTTCGGGAACACAATTTTGTTAAAAAAAATTTTTTGTGTAGTTATCAAATCTCAGCGCTGTCCATTTGGGTATCAATTGAAAATAACTTAGTCAGTAATAGAAACTGGTTTTCAAAACAAAAATATTAGAAAAAAATACTAAATTGAGATGCTGGCAATTGCCACCTTGGTGATTTTTCGCCATAAGATCTGTGCATTAACAAGAAGTCAATGATATTACTTTAGTATTCCAGAGATGTATAAGGTCTCTAAGCGTCCAAATACAATTCATAATTATTACAGGCTTACCTGTCATCATGGTATCCATTGGCCATGTCATGGCACACCAGAGTCTTTGGCAAACTTCTCCTCCCATGTCTCCTGACATCTTCTTTATCCAGGTCGACATGGCAGAACGTCTCCGGTCGCTCCAGCAGAATCTCGTGGTCAGGCCCAACGTTCTGCTCCACAATATCCATGTTCCTTATCACATCATTGCTATGTGGTTGCAAGTCGTTACACAGAGATCTCCAGACGGGGGGGTTGTTCAAAAACTCCGCTACGTCGCTTAGCGATTTGAGCGGTTCGCAAACTATATTTCTTTCGTGCCGCACTGCCGATATATGCCGGGTAAGAGATCTGGAAGAAACTGCGTCTAATAAAGATTTACCGCTCATTTTTCTATGTTAGTTCTGTGGACACCTTAAATACCAGCAGTCGCACATGAATATAACTTAAGATAACATGTATTTTCAAACTTCGAACATCTAAATTACTTATTTTGAGACCTTATTTTGATTATTCACTAAACAAAACAAACCAAACGTTTGACATTGACAAGCCGGCCCCACAGACTGAGAAGTGAAGTGAGAACACATGATAAGCTATGATAAGGAATGCAATGGTGGCGGTAGTGGCGTTCCAAATCATATAAAATACGTAGGACAAACTAGGTTAGTACCAAAGTAGGGCAATTACTAAAGCCATCGGAAATGATTCATAAATTGCATCGTTATCAGTATGAACGTTACACTATTATAATATTAACCCTACTTTTAACTAGGTCGATGATTTTGAAATTACTATTTCAGCACATCTATCATGAGACGGCGCGCGAGCTTTCACGATTTTTCTCGCACTATCCGTGTCTATCTTATTAGAACACTTGGAAATGTGCGAAGAAATCGAGAGTATGTCGCGTCCGTCTCATGATATATGTACGTGCTGTACGGTTTTAGTGTAGTGACTAGACAAAAAAGTACTATATAATTAGTGGTAAAAATTAACAAGTGGCGAAAGAGTAAAATAACTTCGTTGTAAGCTGTGCATAGTAAATTTAAGTCGTATAAAAAGAACACAGTCCAAAAAAAGACATGATAAGGGCAAATATACAAATTATACATGTTTTTTTAACCGTCTTAGAGCCGAAGCCCACTTAAATATCCAAAACGTACTAATCATTCGTGAAAAAATATATTAATTAGTTAAGTTTTCATGAATAAAAGGATTTTTTTTTTAAATCCTGTATGGCGCGCGGAGCGAAGTTCATTCACCCGGTTAGAGTTCGTACCTATCTACATAAGGTGGTTGATTATAATTAATACTAATACAAAAAAACAATATTAATGCATTAAAGTAAACTTTTTTTAATTTTCTTTGTAATGTATACATTAACTAGGTTTCGGCTCTAAGACGGTTAAAAAACACCTCGCAATGCATACAGCCTACGAAAAAAACGGAGGAGGTTCTCAAGTCCAAGCGTATATTTTTTTAATGTATGACCACGCATAACTTTTTACGGAGAAGTCCGATTATGATAAAAAAAAATTGTTAGTATAGGTAAGTATACCTCGAAGTTGGTCCCATATAAATAAAATAAAAACCAACCCTAAGGGCGGGTTGCACCGACTTAGGCCTGCCACACACTGGCGCGGCCTGCGGTGGCGGACAATAGTAAATTTGACAGCGATGGACAAGTTTACTAATTGTCCGCCGCGGCCAGTGTGATGCAAGCCTTAGGCCTCTCACAGACTGGCGCGGCCTGGCTGTAGTGGACAATAGTAAACTTGTCCGCCGCTGTCAAATTTTCTATTGTCCAATGTCCACCATCGCAGGCCGCGCCAGTGTGTTGCATGCCTTATGTCGCGACGAACGCGAACGCTCGAACCACTCCCAATTTCTAGTCTAGCAACACTGACTAGCGCCACCTAGGGTGGGCAGCGGTAAGTGAATTGAAATGGTAACGGTTAGTCAGTTGCCGCCAAAATGGCTCCAAGTGTGAATGTTCAGTGGAAGTGAGTTGAGAGTGAAAGTGCTAGGATTGCCTATAAACTATCCAGAAACATCAAAGCTAAGTATACTTGTATATCTTAGTAAAGCTCACGTGGTTGTATGGTTTTCTCTAGACAACTACCTTATATGTATCTTATAGGTTATGTAATTCACGTTGTGGAAGAAATATCTGAGCTCATCTTAGGTATGGCGGAAAAGGTACATCGTAATTAGGTGCCGCGGCTTCGGCCGCGGTGACCTGTTCTGTAGTGGGACTCTGCCCACATGTCCCAGGTGCCGCAGCTACGTCTGCCGCGACCTGACCATGGACTGTTCTGTAGTGGGACTCTGCCCACATGTCCCAGGTGCCGCAGCTACGTCTGCCGTGACCTGACCATGGACTGTTCTGTAGTGGGACTCTGCCCACATGTCCTAGGTGCCGCGGCTTTGGCCGCCGTGACCTAACCGTGGACTGTTCTGTAGTGGGACTCTGCCCGCATGTCGTTGTTACCTTCCTCCGGCCGGGTAAGATGAGGCTCTCCTTATAGTAGAGAAAAGAAGAGAAGGAGAGGTGGGTTGTAGAGAGAATACCATACTTATAGAGCTTCTTTCCACAGACTAAGGAGAGGCCCCGATTCGGCACTTTAAGCGAAGCAGATATAGGGATATTAACCCCATAGATTGGTGATTGAATCAACCATAAATAAGAGAAACAACTTCAAGGATAAGGAAAGGTACGCTATGCATTCTATAACACACTATTAATAAATACTCTACTGAGTTACACCCCCACAATTTAACCATGTCGCCGTCTTCCCTTGGCGGTCTCGTGATATTACCGTAAGAGAGAGAGGGAGGCGGCGACAAAATGGTGACAGAGTAGCTGGGATCTGGCTGTAAGAAAACAGAATGAATAAAGAATCAAAGGCGTATAAATAGTAAAGGAATGCATAGTGTTCATTTTCATAATAAAGATGTTAATTGTGGTATGCAAACAACTGATCCAAGATGGCATGTTGATCTTCAATTTATATCTGGACTAAATGATTTTACTTGTTGAGCATAATTGCTGAAATTCATGAAAAATTGAAATTAAAACCCTGACTTTAAAACTGTAGGACACAGGCATATACAGTGGCGACAATGGTGGCAAAATGAGGAACTTATTAGTTTACTTCAAGGAATCATCATAGATGGCGTTACCGGTCCCAAACAGTCGTGGATTTACGAATTATAAGAATCTTTATTCAAGGTTATTTACTACCTAGAATGTCACTTGAATCTGAGTTTATTTTAATTAAGTTCGTCTATAATGTATTTTCAAGGAATTATTCGTTTAAGGCGATTTTAAGTTAATAAGGGTAATTTTTGTAAACAACCCATCAAGGATACCAGTACCAACTTATCGGTACTTGCTATGAAAAGTCTCGCTTGTTCCTTCGCGTAGCGATCTCTTTTACACTTTCGTATTCAATCGACAGAGACAGATATATTATGAAATTAGCGAAACTCCATGAAAGGCGTCGACTTCGTCGTATTTTGCCTAAGTTCATCGGAAATAGAAATTGGTAGGGTGGTATCTCTGAGGTCGTTTGGTCGTTTCCGTAGTCTCCTCTCTTTGTGAACCCCGAACCGGAAGCATTTGTCGGGAGCCATCTTCCCTGCAAGATAGTTGTTCTTTAAGTCGGTGCCACGTTTTATACAGGTAATTGTTGAATAATCTTCTGCAAGAGTGAAGAAAAAGTGTGTACCTACTCAGGGAAATGTGCGTAATAACATTCCATCTCTGTATTGTAGGTAACCGCAAAGAACGCTTCCGACCATCCCGGATTGACGAACCCCCTCGGAATTGACGAAACCCCTCGGAATTGACATTATAACCCCCCTGACTAGACATCCCGGTAAGTTTCTTGCTTCTTACATTAGGATTTTCCAATTGGAAAAGCATATAGTTAGTCGTAATCAAGTGGGAACCTGGTTGCGCAGTGCGCGTAGACACGTGTTGCAGCTGCCTACTACCTACCTAGAAATGTTATTTCTTAACGTAAGGCATGTTTGTTAGGATATAATCATATTCAAGTAAATTTCGATAGGCAAAGGATGGCATTTCTTGCATTTAGTAATTTTGTTTAATTTTGGCCGGTGTTGAAGTGAGTAGAAGTGTGCCGAGCCAAACTGGAGCTTATTGCCAACAACTTAAGAGTCATTACTTAAGCGCCAACCTAAGGAAGTTTCTAGAACATCGCCAAATGGCGGACCCGTTTGATATATAATTACGATAACATTTTAATTGATAATCTATGTTTCTAGACGAAGATATTGATCATATTCCCGCTTATGACCTACACTGAAATCTAACGAAGTTTTAATCAATTTGGTACAGGATAACGAGTACAATCGAATATTAACGTAACAATAATTATGTCCAAGGACACTTTCTTTTGTTTTACTGTTTGACATAAAAATTACTTAACCAATACTAATTATTGTCATTTGACTTTATTCACGAAAACCGAATAGTTAGAAATTTTGTGACTAACCGTAAAGAAAATCGGTATTTAGTTACGTGAGTCGTTATTTGCATTATGTAATCTTGTGTTTATGTTCCCTTTCCCTAAGGAGTAGCTAGAACAAATGAAAACCTTTTATATTCGTTACAAAGTACATTTCTGACTGTAGATTAAATTGAGCTAGTGTGATATTGTGGCGATAGGTTGACGGTCTATCGTCCACGCGTTACTTCAACCCTATTCCTATCGTAAATTATTATGCGATCTATCTGTATCCTTTCTTTATTTACTTCGGTCTGGATTCTCGCTTGTTCTATTATCTATTTATGTGACAGTTATATTATGTTTTGTGTTTATGTTTGTCCTTCCCCTAGCAAGTGTTGTGTTATTTAAATACATGGTGTACATAGTAGGGAATCATTCTTGCAATAGACATACAATTTTTATTATGAAGTGAATTCAAGCAGTGATTGAGTGTTTAAATTTTGTAGAGAACTTATAAGGCAGTTCTCACTTTAGGAATGTTAGTTTCCTTGTGTTGTTTAAAATAAATATATCAGAGAATGTGGCTTTAGGTTCTCTTCTCTTTTTGTAAGAAAGTGGCAGTTGATACAGTGGGAAAGGCTTACAAACGTCAGCCCTTATGACATGGATTTAAAGTCCAATTTAGTGTAACCAATTCAAAAGTTTTACCCATTGTACCTATACATGTGAGTATGTCCTTAATACAATAACTGGTTAATATTGTGTTTATTTCTCAATAAATAAATACTTGCTTAGAAGATTATACTTACATAGTTAATGAGTCTGCAGCGGCGTAACAAAATATTATTGAAATTTTGTTTTCTTAAAGATTATGTCAGTTTGTCTGAGGTACCATGTCTTGCAAACAATATGATTTTTAAATTCATTTTCTTTTTGGCTCTTGGGAAAGACAGTATACCTGAGGACTTGTCATAGTAGATCACTAGATTGATATTTATTTTATATGTGAAATTCAACTTGCTTAGTAAGAAGGACTTAAGTAACTGAAATTATAGTCAACTAGAAAAATAATTAAATTATATATCTGTTGAACATTACTTAGTTGTGTGATGACCTACATGAACAATTATTTCACCGAATGGACATTGACTCTTTTTAAATTTTTGCTTTGATGTTTTGATGGAGATTGAAATTATTTGACTTATACTTTGCATATAATTTGCTTACATTAATTTTTTTGACTTTGATCTTAAATTTTGATTTTTAAACTTCAATTTTAAGTTTTTATTCGCACTGGAGGATAAAATATTTTAGAAATTAATATGATTTGCGACTATGACAGTTGAGTATTTTACTTTCGAGAAATTCAGGTTGACCCGGACATTGAATTTGAAGATTTTCTTACTTTTGATTTTCAATTTATTTTTGTTTTTGAATCTTGATCTTTCGGTTTAAATTTTTGAACATTGACTTAGATCTGGTTAATGAGTTCAATTTATTTTGTGACGTCGACTGAAATTTTTGGTTTTGAGTTTTAATTTTAATATTGTTCAAGGATAGTAACATTTAGAAGTCGTGTCGATTTCCTTTCGGTAACTTTTTTTATTTTTTGACTTTTGAATTTTTAGTTTTTAATTTATTTTTGAACTTTGAATTTTTTATTTTTTATTTTATTTTGAACTTTGAATTTTGAACTCGTCAATGATAGTTGCATCCATGCTAATGAATATTGGACAGAGCAATCGACATTTTTAACATTAAATCATTTTAGTAAGACATACTGAGAGGTACGTGTGTGATTGAATGACAGTTGTTAACTTTTCATGCAGCATCTTTAAACAAATAGCTATTCGAGAATTTTAGGTTGAATAGAACTTGTTTATGTGATTTACAGGATTAGACAAGATAAACCATGGACGAGACTTTACTGAGAAGGCTTAGGCTTATACATGATAAAATTCGGTCGGACTTAGGCACTCTACCAAATACTATAGATGATGATACGGTTATGCAAGGGCAATTGGTTTACAGTAAATTAGAAGCAACAGTTAAACGATTCAACAGCGATCTCGTTGAGTACTTTAGGATGGCATCGTCTCCGGCGGCGGATGAAATTTTTTTAATGAGCGGGACCCAACTCGAAGTGGAAGAAGCTTTAGCTGAACTTAACGTCAAGATCACCCGGATCCTTTCGAAGAACAAAACAAAAGAAAATTCTTCAGAAGTGAACTCCTCCTGCCGGCTTCCAAAACTGCAGCTGACAGTATACAAAGGGGATGTACTGACTTGGTGCGAATTTTGGGATTCGTTCCAGAGCAATATCGGCTCGAAGAACTTGTCCGAGGTAGACAAGCTCTCGTATCTCAAAGCTTCAGTGTCCGGAGATGCCAAGAAAGCTATTGACGGTCTATCTACGACAAACGCTAACTATGAGATAGCGGTGTCAATCCTTAAAGAAAGGTTCGGGAAGACCTCTCACCTTATAGATGCGCATTACGCCCAACTTTACAAGATTAAAGCGGCTAATAACACAGCTGAAGACTGCAGGAAGACACTTAATGAAGTAGAACGGAACCTCAAGATTTTGGAGTCTCTAGGAGAGAACATCAACCACAATCATCTGCGCTTCATGCTGATGGAAAAGTTTCCAATCGAATTAGTATATGAGATAAGGCTGAAGATCGTTGATGAATCTATACAGGAACTCCGAAATCAATTGCAAAAAATCATCACAGCTAAAGAAGATGCAGAGAGAATATCCGGAAAAAAGTGCTCCCATGAAGCAGGAAGTAGCACTGTGGAGACATTGCATGTACAATCAAAGCGGGCGAGATATGTAAACCAACTTAAGTTCCAGAATAACAATACAAGAGGACAATTTAGGAGTAATACTGGAAGCTGGAACAACAAATTTCACCTAGAAAGGAAAGCGAATGGTAATTGGAGAAAAGACAAATTTCAACAACCACCCAACAGGACTCATCAAACCTACAACAGGCCTCAACAAGCTCCCCTCAAAAATGAAAACCGGATGCAAGGAACCACTTCTGGATTGGTGTGCGTATTTTGCAGCGGCAACCACTACAATGACAAATGCGAAAAATTTACAACTATAAAAGAAAGACTAAACCGTCTGGGGAAACGGTGCCATATTTGTTTCCAGTCAGATCACTTTAAGAAGGACTGTAAAGTCAAGAGAAAGTGTCCACGCTGCCTGAATTCGCGGCCGCACAACAGAGCTCTTTGTCCTAAAAATTTTCTTCATGCTCCACCGGAGAAGAAGCCGTCATGACCGCACAAGAAAAGGGGCTCACCATTCTTCAAACCGCTACAGCGAAGGCTAGCCCTGTCAGTGACTTGGAGAAGAGCAAGGAGTGTCGTATCCTCCTAGATTCAGGATCTCAACGATCATACACCACCTTCAAAGTCGCTGAAGAGCTGCAGCTTCCTGTAGAAGAGGAGAGTCATCTTACAATTTTCACCTTTGGCGCGGAGCATCCTCAAGAACTTCACAGCCCAATCGTTATCGTAAAGTTACTATCGCGAACGGGCGAGAATATAATCATACACGCGAATTGCGTAGAATATATTTCAAGAGGCGGCGTACCTCATATAAACTTAGAAAACTTGCAAAAGTCATACATACTTGCAGACGATGGATCATTGAACGACCAGGTGCACATATTGATCGGGAACGACTATTACTTCAACATCGTTCAAGATGAAAGGATACAATTAGAAAAGAACCTGTTCCTAGTCAAATCTGCACTTGGATGGATAGTCAGCGGCAGGGCCGAACCCGAAGCTATCGACGAGTCGTACGTTGTAACGTACGCGCAAACTAGTACCGAAATGAGACTTAACCAACCAGATCCGCCTTTATGTAATGGAGACATAAAAGGTTTATGGGAATTAGAATGTATTGGTATCAATGATTCACCGAAAGCGAATAGAGACGAAGAAGCTGTCAAGTACTTTAATAATACCACTCAAAAAATACATAATCGGTACACAGTGAGTTGGCCATGGATAACTTATCCGCCAGACTTACCAGATAACTTTGGAATGGCTATAGGTCGTTTAACAAGTCTATTGAAACGTACAGATCAAGATACGTTACTAACGTATAACGATACCTTCAAGGATCAATTAAAGAAAGGTATAATTGAAATTATATCAGAGTCGAAGACTTCACCAACAGAAAAAGTTGTTCATTACCTACCATTTCACGGAGTACGTCACGCGGGGAAACCCATGAGAATAGTCTATGATGCTAGCTCTAAGAGTAGCAAAGATAGCAAGAGCTTAAACGAGTGCTTATATCGTGGACCTCTCATGCTGGAAGACCTTGCAGGATTACTTATAAAATTTAGGACTCACCAAATAGGACTGTCTTCCGACATTGAGAAAGCATTCTTGCAGATGGCGTTACATGAAAAGGATCGTGACGTAACAAGATTCCTCTGGCTGAAGGATACGTCGAAACCAGTATCAAGAGACAACTTACTTTACCTAAGATTCTGTAGAGTCCCATTTGGAGTTATTTCCTCGCCGTTTCTGCTTAACGCGACGATTAAACAGCACCTGTCTAACGCAGATGACCAGCAAGTCAGACAAAAGGCTAACGACATCTACGTGGATAACTTCATATCAGGCGCAGAGTCGCCACGCGAGGCATTAGAACTCTACAGAAATCTCAAAGGGACTTTTCAAGAGATATCTATGTCACTCAGAGACTGGAGCTCCAATTCCAAAGAATTCATGCGTGATATTCAGGATTCATGTAAGGATGAAAGGGTCAATGTACTCGGCTTAGAATGGGATATCAAGAAGGATACTCTTCAATTGAAATGTAATTTAAATGAAGAAACTAATACAAAAAGAGGAGTCTTGAAGATTATCGCATCTGTTTACGATCCGTGTGGATACGCGGTACCGTACATTTTATCAGCCAAACTCTTCTTGCAACAACTTTGGAAAGCTAAGGTACAGTGGGACGTGCCTTTATCAGGCGTGCTCACAGGACAATGGAAGACCATCCAAGAACAAATACGCGCCATTAGAGAGGTGTCGCTGAACAGATGCTACACGAGTGAACCAGGGGAGAAAAGGTACGATCTACACTGTTTCACCGACTCCTCTCTGCAGGCGTACGCTGCGTCTATATTCCTCGTCAGTGGATCTGAGAGAAGCTTTGTTATTGGCAGGTCGCGCCTCGTACCAATAAAGGACCAGGAAAACCTTAAGATACCTCGTCTTGAACTTCTAGGAGTTTTGATTGGAAGCAGACTGATAAAGTTTGTTCTTAAATTTCTTCAACAGAAAATAGAAAAGCAAGTCTTGTGGACGGACAGCCAGATTGTTATAGAATGGTGTAAGTCCAGCAAATTGTTACCTCCTTTCGTGGCCAGACGGATTGAGGAGATTAAAACTAACCCAGACCTGAAGATCAAGTACATTCCATCAGAGCTCAATCCAGCAGACGTGGGTACGAGACCCACCTGTTCGAGAGAGGACAGGGAGAAATGGTTGAGTGGTCCACAATTTATAACACAGAGCCAGACGGCGTGGCCAATGAGACCTGGCAGTGGACAGACCTGTTCTTTCCCGGTTGGGGAGGGTCTTGCGGTGCAAGAACGTGAAGAGCCGATGGAAGTAGATGATCAACAGGTACAAGACTCGCAAAACGTCGATCCGATGGAAACGGAAGAAAAAACATTAGGTAAAGAAGAAACTCGAGAAAATAGTAAAACATTGGAGGATAAGATACGTAAACTAAAGAAGATTCAAGCGGAATACTTCCCACTAGAAGTTGAAGGAAAAGTAACTAGTTTAAGCCGAAATTTGGGCATATTTAAAGATATAGATGACCTTTTAAGGTGCAAAGGTCGCATGAAAAATGCAAACTGGTCGTTTGATAAACGGTATCCTGTACTTATTCCTAAAAACTCGGATTTCACCAAAGAAGTTATAATGAAGACCCATCAGGAAAACAAACATGTAGGTGTAAACCACACTCTAGACAGGTTAAGGCAAACTTACTGGATTCCCCATGGAAGAAGCCAAGTTCAACACATTCTGAAGAGGTGCCCCGACTGTGTGAAACATGAAGGAGGGCCATATAAGTTACCTGAGACACCAGTCTTGCCGAAGGAAAGGGTTAACTACAGTTCACCGTATACATACGTCGGAATCGATTACATGGGCCCCGTTTTGGTTAACAACGGTAACGGAAATTGTAAACGGTGGATATGCTTATATACATGTCTGGCAGTGAGAGCTATACATCTAGAGGTTGTCAACGATCTTACGGCTGAGGAAGGTCTACTCGCCCTAAGACGGATGGTGTCCGCTAGAGGAGTACCTGATTTAATTACGTCGGACAATGCGACAAACTTCAAATTGATGTCAGAAATTCTTCAAAATCCATACTGTGTGGAAAAGGAAATAAGGTGGAAATTTATACCACAATTAGCACCATGGCATGGCGGATTCTATGAGAGACTGGTCAGCCTTGTTAAGAATTGCATGAAGAAAACCCTGCAGAAACATATGCTAAAGGATAGTCAATTGATAACGGTAATAAAGGAAATTGAAGCAGTTCTCAACACGCGACCTTTAACGCGTGTCGACTCCGAACCGGATCATGTACTTAAACCGTCAGATTTTCTCACCATGGGAAAATGTATCATTATGGAAACTTCAGACAAGGATCCTACAACGTCACAAGGGACAGTGACCAAAGAAACCTTAATTAAAAGCTGGAAGAAAGCACGTGTTATTCTAAAGGAATTTAAAGATATGTTTGAAAACCGGTATCTCCTCAATTTGAGAGAGCGATATTCCCACGGTCCGAATGAACCAAGGGTAACGTCAAAATTAGCTCCCAAAGTGGGCCAGATAGTACAAATCAAAGGAGACACGAAGAATCGGATAAACTGGAAGGTGGGAAAGATAGTCTCGTTGATCACTGGCATGGATGGTCAATTTAGGGTAGCTAAGGTTAAGGTAGGAGATACAGAATTTACAAGGTCCATCGCACATCTCTACCCTTTAGAGATTGAAGATGGAGAAGAAGAATGCAAACAAACATCAGAAAGTGACGAAAATTCTACAGATGAACATCTGACGCTTCCAGAGCTTCCACCACAGTCATGCAGGGACGACGTAGTGATGAAAGCACCTGGCAACGACGATGCCAAATCTCCAGATGATCAAAGTACCCAAGTAGAAGACACGGAAGAATTCCTGGATGAAGTCTTGCCCCAATCCACTGTAATTGTTAAGCCTAAGTCCGTATCAGAATCTGAATCGTATCAGCCAGTCACTGAGCCTGAGCCGCTCGAACCTTTAGAACCTGGCAGTCAAGAACCGGAGCCAAGACCGAAGAGAGCTGCTGCCCTTAGAGCCCTTGAGAAGATCCGTGAATGGACGAGCAACCTAGTAGCCGTGCTTCAGCCTTTCGTGGGGAGTGTCGCGACGAACGCGAACGCTCGAACCACTCCCAATTTCTAGTCTAGCAACACTGACTAGCGCCACCTAGGGTGGGCAGCGGTAAGTGAATTGAAATGGTAACGGTTAGTCAGTTGCCGCCAAAATGGCTCCAAGTGTGAATGTTCAGTGGAAGTGAGTTGAGAGTGAAAGTGCTAGGATTGCCTATAAACTATCCAGAAACATCAAAGCTAAGTATACTTGTATATCTTAGTAAAGCTCACGTGGTTGTATGGTTTTCTCTAGACAACTACCTTATATGTATCTTATAGGTTATGTAATTCACGTTGTGGAAGAAATATCTGAGCTCATCTTAGGTATGGCGGAAAAGGTACATCGTAATTAGGTGCCGCGGCTTCGGCCGCGGTGACCTGTTCTGTAGTGGGACTCTGCCCACATGTCCCAGGTGCCGCAGCTACGTCTGCCGCGACCTGACCATGGACTGTTCTGTAGTGGGACTCTGCCCACATGTCCCAGGTGCCGCAGCTACGTCTGCCGTGACCTGACCATGGACTGTTCTGTAGTGGGACTCTGCCCACATGTCCTAGGTGCCGCGGCTTTGGCCGCCGTGACCTAACCGTGGACTGTTCTGTAGTGGGACTCTGCCCGCATGTCGTTGTTACCTTCCTCCGGCCGGGTAAGATGAGGCTCTCCTTATAGTAGAGAAAAGAAGAGAAGGAGAGGTGGGTTGTAGAGAGAATACCATACTTATAGAGCTTCTTTCCACAGACTAAGGAGAGGCCCCGATTCGGCACTTTAAGCGAAGCAGATATAGGGATATTAACCCCATAGATTGGTGATTGAATCAACCATAAATAAGAGAAACAACTTCAAGGATAAGGAAAGGTACGCTATGCATTCTATAACACACTATTAATAAATACTCTACTGAGTTACACCCCCACAATTTAACCATGTCGCCGTCTTCCCTTGGCGGTCTCGTGATATTACCGTAAGAGAGAGAGGGAGGCGGCGACACCTTAAGCCTGCATCACACTGGCGCGGCCTAGCCGCGGCGGACAATAGTAAACTTGTCCGCTGCTGTCAAATTTACTATTGTCCGCCACCGCAGGCCGCCCTAGTGTGTTGTAGGCCTTACGATTACAGACCGATCAACGTTAAATATGGCGCTGACAGCTGTCAGTCCATATAAACTTCTCAAACGTTCCATACATTCAAGTTTTAATGAACACCAACTAGGCATTAGCGCAAAACATAAAATAAATGAAGTACCTATCACTAAAAAATATATAAAACTTAAAATATAGGGAACCGCCTTGAAATAACCAACCCACTGAAAAGCAAAAAATATTTTTTATACACCCCATCCCTACCTATTCTTTGTATTCTTCTATCTCTTTCTATTATTTGGGTATTTACTCGTGCCTAGTTTTTGAAGTCAGTGCCAATCCAACAAAAACAAAAAGAATGCTGCCTGCCACCACCTTGTATGTATGAATATACTCGTATCTGTTCCCGCAGTAGGCACCTCCCTTGCAGCGGCTTGCCAGATATGAGGGTTTTTTATGAAACCTAATGGTATAGATACACCGAAGTATCACGTGAATAAGAATATTATGTAGTGAACTAAATTGTCAATGTCTTATCTATGTTATTATCATGAAAATAGAACATTATTTCCGGTGCCGCATTACTATCTGGCGAGAATTTCAAAGCCACAACATAATATTTCATACACATGTAACCGTTTTTGTACCTCAAGAGGAATTGTACCATATTAACCCTTCAAATGGTGGCCACTGAGCATTTTGAATAAAATGTGCGGCCGGTTTTTCGTTCATAATTTGTCAAATCGTACACGCGCCAATGTCAGAGAAAGAGTCAGCGAGTTCAGAAAAAGTTAATACAAGAAGCGGACGTGTATTGAATGAATGCGACAAATAGTCTGATCGGATCTTACTATTGGATTTGAGAAACTGCCGTAAAATTTGGAACGATCACCACTCTTCTGTCATTTGACAGATTAAATACTTCATACGTACGTGACAGACCTTATCTGTGACAATTCATACTATTTCATACCTCTAACTCTAACCTCGTCGAAGAAATGTACAAATCAGCTGTTATTAGATTGAAAGTGCCACTCAAAGACTACAATATACATACGTGACACTCAAACTATTGTAATTGTAGAGATACTATTATACGATGCCCTTCAACGTATTATCGTATTATCTTACCCGTTTCGTCATCCCATACAACATGCTTCATTGCACAATTTCTATGATGAACTTTGTTTGATTTATGATTTAAATAAACGTATACGTAACGATTGGGACCAAATAATTGCTACAATGCACCTGTAAAAGGTAAGATTTACCTTCTGTTTTTAAACAGGACAGGGACAATCTCTTCTAAAGTTAACTTAAGCACTTGTTTATCAGTTTTCTCTTTCCAGCATTCGTACAAGGGTTTCGCCGACATGACTCCCTCGAACTTCGCTAAAACGGCATTTGCGGAATTAAGTTACTTCGAAAGAAATACAGGCCATTGTGGGTCTTTATAGGAAAAACTGATGATGTTTTTAATAAGTTTGTTACTCTTTTAAATTTTCAGTTTACAAGATTTTTTACATAATTTTGTTTGAGTCATTTTATTATTCAAAAAAATAACATTATTTTTTATTGGATCCAAATTGTTATAGTATTGTTGTTGGTTGATAAAAGGACAACAACAGTCATGACACCATGATCAAAGTCTTTAAGTATATTAGAATTAGTGGCAATCTTTGTAACAAGTTTTTTTTTTTAAAACATGATCCATTCAGATTTTGGTCTTGGTATTCTTTGATTTTCAACAATATTTACATTTAATGGCAAAATTTATATTTACATAGAAAATGCTGAATCATATTTGCAGATACTTTACTGGCAAACAAACCTTTTGGCTTGTTCTCTCTATAACAGTAACTATAAAGTTTGTCTTCTTCGTTGGTTACGGAATTTTCAACTACCCATGTATAGATAGAGGTGTGATCAATAAACTGTTATACAAGAAAGTAATTCCTACCGTATTGAAGATAGATAGACCTGCATGTACATATGAGTTAGTTCTGCATAGTAAGGACACAATCAACACTTGGGATGTCCCTAACAATTACAATGATTTTGATGCCATAGGAATTGAGAATGGTAGCTATTCCCCGGCACATTGCAACCCACTCTTCAGTGTGGCGATACTCGTCACTTACAGGAATAGGCAGGAGCACCTTGACATCTTCCTGCCATACATGCATAATTTTTTGAGGAAGCAAAACATTCATTATAAGTGAGTATTTTTTAAAATCATGTTATATTTTACTACTGAAAGAAAATCAACATAATGTGATACAAAATACATACCTAGCTAAATTAATAGTCAAATTACTAGGCACAAAATGTTCTGAGAGAGGTATGCAAATATTTTCATTTCATTATGTTGTCTCTGAGCCTCTGTCACAACCTATGAGTGAAAAGAGTTTAATTATGCATAAGCTATGTCAAGAATTTTAAATAAACTATGTCAGGGGTAGGTAGGAGTATGATATCTGGGGTGACTTTAATAATTCTAACTTAATTTTGTATTAGGGTCAGTTCGGGTAAGTGTGCCACAAGGGAAAGTGCGCCTCATTCATCAATCAGTCATTTAAATCAATACCAGCACTTACCCCGGGGGCGCACTTTCCCCTGTGGCGCACTTACCCGAACTGACCATAATAAGCAGTAAAATATTTGATGTCCTTGTCATCATCTATCATTTGAACAGGTTACAACTACATCTGATAATTCCAGGATATACATAATCGAGCAGCAAGATAAGAAACCATGGAACAAAGGCCTACTGTACAACATCGGCGCGCGCCAAGCTATCGCTGACCGCTACCCCTGCCTAATCCTTCAAGACGTAGACCTGCTACCACTTGACGACAGCAACCTCTATGCTTGTACCACCCAGCCCCGCCATCTTAGCGCGAGCATAGACAAATTCAGATTTGTTTTACTCTATTACAATCTGGTTGGAGGAGTGCTAGCTATAACATCCGATCAGTATAAGAAGATTGATGGATTTTCGAATAGATTCCTGAATTGGGGGGGAGAGGATGATGACTTCTATATGCGGTTGAAAGAGCACGATTTTAAAGTAGTAAGGTAAGCTATTTGAACAAAGTCTGGTCAGCCTTCCAAACAAAGACGAGAGAATGCGGCATTTTGTTTACCAGTTTTTGATTGCATTTTAATTTTGTTTGCAAAACCAAATTCCTGGTCCTTAGAGGAAGAAACGCATAGGGAAGCCGAACGGATGTCACCGCGGCGTATTTTTAGGGTTCCGTGCCCAAAGGGTAAAACGGGACTCTATTACTAAGACTCCGCTGTCTGTCTGTTACCAGGCTGTATCTGATAAACCGTGATAGACAGTTGAAACTTTCACAGATGATGTATTTCTGTTGCCACTATAACAACAAGTACTAAAAAACAGAATAAAATAAATATTTAAGGGGGCTCCCACACAACAAACGTGATTTTTGTTGCCGTTTTTATAGATAATGGTACGGAACTAAAGTCGAAATATTCTAATTGAGGTTGTTTCTTATAAACGATTTGTCTCAACTTACCAGGTTCCCCCGCGAGATGTCTCGCTACACGATGCTATACCACCGGCAGTCGCCAAAGAACGGTAACCGATGGGCCCAGCTCGCCGCCAACCGCCGCGACTCGCCCGGCGCGCGCGCAGCCGACGGCATGCGCGCGGCGCGCGCCTCCGTGCACGTGCGGAGGCATCGGCTCTTCACGTTCATAACGGTCAATACTTAGATGTAGCACTCACGCCACTGCGTCCGACGTGAGCTAAGGTACATTTCGAAAAGAGAACGCACGTCGCGGTATTTATGTGAACCGTCCTGGTCTATTCTCTATTCAATGCTGATAAGAGAATCATCTTGAATATCGTCTAGTATTTATATTAAGAGCAATTCTTTAAAAGTGTCCTTGAATAGCTATTGTTAAGAAGCATAATATGCTTGTAAAACAGATCAGTAAAGGGTCTAGTCTTCAATGAATATTTTCTCCTTTTTGAAAGGGCTTAATTAGCTTGAAGCTGAATGAGTTACAGCTTTACAAAGACTAACATATATTGTAGAATATTTAATATTAGAGAAACTTAAAGGTTGATAAATATTGTTTTAGTCTTTCGAATGAACAATTTTTTTAATGGTCATTTTGATTTTATATTTATTCCTTATGAAATGGTATTTTTTTATTGAATCATATTTTTGATCTATAGTTAGGTAAGAAGCAAGGTAGAATTATGCAGGGATCGTAGCATTTGGCTGCCTGTCTGAATGAGATAGGCCCCAGCAGGATAGGGATATAGGTTTTTTAGTACATTTTCGCCGTAAAACGTGATGATAAAACCTATCGTGCGAGCTGAGCAGCCCAGTCCATGTATTTTGTCGGCTGATATTTATCAATTTTATCATAGACAAAAATATAATAAATGGATGAAAATCAAAAAGTTCATATATATGCCAGAGGGAAAAAAAGTATTTTAATAACAAAAGACATTGACATGATATTATGTCTACCCCATTGGCCTACAAACGATGCAATTTGCCAGCACAACTGACAGAGACGAAAGTATGTATATTGCGTGCTGACTCATACCAATTATCGTATTTGTATGGCCTGTACCTACTTTTTTATAATATTTTTGTCGTTTTTGATTTTAAGCTTATTATTAATTTATTAATCTTATTGCACTACTATACTATTACTACTAATAGTACTATTTCCTTGACTGGGCCTTTTCCATTACATTAGAACACTATTACCAAATGGTATTAAACTTTGGAAATACTTAGTAATTTCAAGTCATTTGGTTATAATATATAGTATAGGTACTTAATCCCCTATATCCCGTATAATCTATAATCTTACGTGTGATATATATATATATATATATATATATGTTATATATATATATATCACAAATAATGGTAGAAAAAAAAAATTTTCTCTGAGTTCCTCATTATCATTAGTTATGTGAATGTGTAATGTGCTAACATATAATAAATAGAACAAATGTACCTAAATGAGTCCAGCACGATAATACAGTACAGTGATATTAAATATGTACTTAGTTGATTTAGGTATACGTACTCATTAAAATAAAGTAATTATTTACACAAATACGTTTTATTCACCTTTTACGTGAATATTGAAAAATACCGAAGTGCCAATGATAGATACTCGTATAAGTATTACCAATAAAATTTAAAAAACCGGGACGTAATTCGGTAGGTTACTGTAATATTCTTTTTCTATGTTATAAAGTATTGTTAGCTATAGTTAAAATAAAAAGAATTAAATATTTTGGGCTCCGGCGCATTGTAAAAAAACAAAATACGTAATGTTAAACACATTTGATTTCATAAGCAAATAAATGAATTTGTTAAAGTACCTCTATAATAATATGACGCTTGCATTCCAGTTATACAAATCAAAATTAAACTAATCTATCCGTCGGGAATATCATCAATAAAGAAGGTTCAGTAAGTTACACATTTTCTGGCTTATCTTACCCGTAATTATATTATAGATAACTGTAATTGAACTATTTATTCTGAATAGTATATTATTTTTTTTAATGAAGCAGATTCTCTTTTCAGATTTCTAAAGTCACAAATATTGGTATTTTTTAGAAACCAAAATCTGTAACTACTTCAAAAGTGTTTAATTTATGCCGCCAACATATTATTTTACTATAAGAAACAAATTAAACAAAGAATATCTACGATTATTCATTAATTGATAGTGTTTTTTACTTACGTTACTTTTAATATGAATGTTATCTCTTGCAGAATAAGGTCATAATTTCTTCTAATTAAGTTAGGTAGTGTACGATATCTTAAGATTTTTCTAAAAGACCGAGGATTTTTACTTAAGGCGCCGTAGGTTCATGGTCTTCTCTCCCTCTCACTGAGCATAAGCGTGAGCGAGATGGAAGTGCGTGCTCGGAAGCGCGGAAATCATGCTTTTTAATTTTAATTTTTTGGCCGTTTAAATAAATAAAAAAGTAAACACTGATTTCCCTCAAACATAATATTGCCGATTTTTAGAAGCCACTTTAATATTTTTAGCTTTTGTTCGTAATTTGTAACAAATATTTTAAGTGTATTTTAGACCCTTTTAGACCTATGTTCGTGATTTTTTTCTATCGAGCGAAAAATGCTTAATCATGTTTCTAAACACTGATATCCCTGCAGAAAAGCCTCAAGATTACTATTCGTATTTTTTTTTAACCATATTATTATAAACAGACGCATTTTATTGTTTCAAAAACACTGTTCGCTTAACTTCGCTGAACCTACGGCGCCTTAATATATCTATTTAATATTTGTTACCTACTTAATATTAATATCCCATTAAATAATAAAAACAACGGGTGATCGAATTATGTCCAGGTTTTGCTGAGCTGGATTCGAACCGGCGACCACAGGCATTCATGGTCCGTCGCTACTAACCAACTGAGCTTTCGGAACAATCTGTCTCGGCCACTAAATCTTTCAATCAGTTCCAGGTTTTGTAACCTTTTTATTTATAATTTCGTTAGCAGCGTTACCGCTTAATACAAAATCCACTTTGATTGCTCAAATATGTATTACAATTTATATTTATGATGTAGGTCACTATAGTCCGACCGCTTCACTCAGTCCTCGCCTGCGACCACAACGCAACTAGGCGCGGACAGCGTGAAGCGATCGTATTATAGTTATTCTAACTTTGTCTTTGTCGTTCTTACTATTGTCAAATATTGATATGGTCACTATGACGCATCGCAGCTAGAAGTCGGGGCTTTGGAAGGGCTGCATCTCGCCCCAATTAGGACCATACGTCAGCTCTACTGGCAATGACATGTTCATGCCACATTCCCGGCCTACGTTCTCCATTGCCTTCTTGATTATCGCTACGAGGAAGACAGCAATAGAAAACACATTGTAACGTCTGTACAAACTATCAAACCACGGTGGAGCCTGTCATAATACTACAGTCGATTTCTCCAATAACAATACAGACAATCTTTTTAAAATATCTACACATTCCTCATTATTAAGTACTTGACTGGCTGGGCTCAATTGGAAGTGATCCGGACACTTATTCGAGGCGCAGGCAGCAAAAGCACACGGATCACCCAATGGTACCGTCAGCATCAAAAGTGACTACCCAATCGAAGACGTCAAAAGCTCTTATTCCCTTTCAATAAAGACCTTTGACGTCTTCGTTTGCGTAGCTACTTTTGATGCTGACTGAGAGGCAAAAAGAAAGAAGGGAAGGCCCCAGAAGAGATGGGAAGACGACATTAGGGAAGTGCCAGGATGCACCTGGAGCAGGGTTGCACAAAACCTCAGTGAGTGGAGAAGGCTGGAGGCCTTTGCAGAAGGACAGACCGACAAAATATAAAACAGTGTGAAGTATTGGAAAGATATTTTATTTATGATGACTGACATAAGAGTAAGACGTACGTGCAGATATTTTTGAAAGGTCTGTCTGTAACTATAGATATTGGAAAACTCGACTGTACACACCAAAAAGCTAAGATGGTTTTATACAAATGGTCAAAGCAAAGCTACGACATTAAGAAGCACAAGAACTAGTATTACTAGTTGTGGTGGAGAATCTGCCTAAGACTTGTAAAAGCGGACGATGGAGCCCCGCCATGGGGGTCTCTATTAACATCATCGGGGAATCTGGGGGTGCTTGATTCTGTTTAAGGAGGTGCTTGACCCAGCCGTGGCTCGGTTTCACTAAGGACTCAGGTGCTTTTGGTGATCCGCTTCGTAGGGCTCCACTGCCGTAGCCGCGTACTCACCGGCAGCGGCGCCGACGTCTCCGTCCGCGAGCTCCCACACCAGCTCGTCGTGGATCTGCAGCACCAGCCGGCACCGCAGCCCCGGCGGTAGCCGTCGCTGCACGCATACCATCGCCTTCTTGCACAAGTCTGCTGCGGACCCTGTTGCCAAAGTGGGAAAAGCCGGTATATTAAGACACAACCACGCTCTGCTACCATATTGGGGAAGCCGGGATATTCATTATGACACAACAACGCTCTGCTACCATGTTAGAGAAGTCAGGATATTCATTAAAACACCTTATCTGTTATGTGAATTTATTCCATACATACATATTCCAACATAATGCACCTAACAACTCGAAATGCCCCTCGAAATTAAACGCGGCGGCGTGATAACATAATAACGTAATTAACAGCGAAGATGTCCATAAAAGTGAAGAATTATACATATTTTTTGGGGAATCCTGGTTTATCCGTTCAAGATATATAGAAAGGAAGTGAGAGGACTTTGAAAATCAAAATTGAATAATTATTCTGAGTTTCTGACCTTGCACGACGAAGTTGACAGCCTGCCGTTCGGCCTGCGCGCGCAGTGTTGCGTCGGTGCCGGCGATGTGCGGGAAGCGGCGCGCGCGGCCGCAGAGTGATCGTAACTCGCCGCGCCACGCCCGCGCCCGCGCCACCACCGCGCGCCCGAACGACTTTAGCGCGGGGAATGTACCTTGTAGGACATTTGATGTTACATGTAACTAGTAGTAGCGAGCGAGACATGTCGTCTAGTAAAGAGATCGGAGGTGTGCCGACACGGTTACCACCTAAGCCGCATCACTTGCTCAGGGATTAATTGCATTTTTTGTTTGGTTTTCCAAAATGGCTATAATGGCTAGATCGAACTTCCCGGGCACCACAATAGACAGAGTTTATGCGCAACTTAGCTCTCTCACGTTACGTCATTTACCTCCCTGAAATTCAACTCCTCAGCTCCACGTTGCTGTGTTTTTTCATGAGAATAAAGCCGGACTCGTATATCTATGTGACGTGATGTTCTACGATGTGCTCAGATGCCTGGCACAAAAAGGACGTCACGCCAAAGCGCATTAGATGAGTGTGAATCTAATTATTATTATTATTATTATTATTTATTTAATAAACATAATATAGAAACTTAATTATTAACATAGTCTCACAAAACTGTCGGGACAGTCGCACTTATAGTATAAAACCGATACCGATCTACTCGTATAGCGTCACGACACGATACGTCAGATAACTAGTGAATCTGGCTTTAGCTAGCTGCTCCTTCAAACAATCTCATTGTCTACGCCTCGTTCTTGTTCGGAAATCATAGGCAACCGTCGCCGGCGCAGTGCATGGTGCGGGGCGCGGGGAACAGGAGGGCAGCAGCCAGTAGTAAGACGAACGTTCAACGGGCTGCTCGTGCCCAAACATAAAACAAATACGTGATCTAACATGGTAAGATAGTTAAATAATCATTATACAGGGTGACAGTTTAATCAGTGTCCAAATTTTTTGTAGGCATTTGGTATCACTAGTTGACTCCATTTTTGAAAAAAAAAACTGGTAGGTATTTTTTAAATTATAATTTGTTTATCCCAAAAGAATTATCCGTACTGCGTGGTTACTGGGCATTCAGTACCGCGCGGAGCGGGGCGGGGCCGAGTCAGGGGAGGCGTGCCGTGCGCAAACCTTACTACCCGCGCGGTAAGGTTTTTTTGGGATAACTTTAAGCAGGAATTACTATTTTTTTTTGTACTGAATGATATGAAACAAAAAAAAACGTATTTTATAATTTTGCTGAAGAATCTTATACTTGAATTTGGACACTGAATAAAATTGACACCCTGTATGTATGTGCATGTCTTGGACTACGAGTGTCATTTCTCATCGCATCACGAACCCCAAGATCTACGTCTTCAAAGTACACCCCTAGCAGCGTGTACACTCATCAAATCTGGGAAGTATGATATGGAATATATTCGTCTGTCTATTAACTAGGTACCGTAATATGTATGTGTGTGTACTGTGTACTACTATGACATTAATTGACTCACGATTAAAACTGGTCATGATGCTGAATGCCTGCTCATATCCGACGTGCAATATCTCCATGAGCTTGCGCGCGCCTGCGCCGTACAGACTTGCGTACACGATACGCTTGGTGCGCTCGCGGTCTTCTGTAGAGACGTCTTCTACTGGCTTGTTAAGCCTACAACGGAATAGGATTTTCAATTAGCTTCCATCACAACATTCATAAGCCACATACCACACTCATCTTTAAAAGGCCTTTATTGGAATTAAAGACTAAACAGCTCACCAGCCCGCAGACAGTTTCTATCGTAAGCTTCTACAGCTGGTTTTAATTTTAAGACAAGAGCGGCTTGTCATTTTGATAAACTTCAGCTGGGAATTTTTTTTAGCTTTAGTACAAAGCGCCTGGGCTTCCTTGCTTTGCTTAGTTCATGAGAATTTCATTTGTATAAGTATCTTTATAAAATTGAAAACACTTACCACTTAGCAGCAAGCACTCGAAACAGGTCTTGCCCTGATCGCAAGGCATCTTGTAGAGTGGCGTCGTCAGCAGCGTGCGCAAATACGCGACATTCGATGTGCTTGAAGTCAGCTGCCAAAAACGTATGCTGTGGCCGCGCGGTGTACACCGAGCGGAAGTTTAACGTAGGTTCTTTGGAACAACGGATGTTAATTATACATATCAATCGATGGAAGGCTGTGATCTAACAGTAACAGGCTGCCAAAGGGAATCACTTACCGTGCTCGTCGGATTTTTCAGGGAACACGACGAGACTAAATGGCGCTTTGGGGATCGCTTGGAGATTCGGATTGTTTGAGGCGATCCGCCCAGTTGCTGCTGCCATCTGTTCCCTATACATATTAACGATGCAGATGAAAACAAATGGAGCCATCAGCCGTTCCATTTCTATATTTAGGCCTTATTTTATACGTAGGTAGATATGAGGGAATATTGTCGCTACGAAGTTTTGAATGTCTTCCTATATGTCTAAGCATTTCCTCGCGATGTTTTTCTGTATCGGAAAACCTAGTGGTTGGTAAGTCTGTAAATTACACATAATAACCCCAGTGCTTTTATAAGAAGCATGATTGCTTATTCCATTCTTTTGCTATGTTTAGGTACCAAGCAAAGGTCCGAGAAACTTACTAGCACAGGCAAGGGTTCGCGTGTCTGAAATTTACATGCCTGGTCCATTCGACTGCCGCTCCAATAGATGGAATGTTCGAGAGAATTTATAAGGGTAGGTAAGTAGATTCTAGACTTACCAAGTTGGCCTGACCATGCCATCCTTCACATGCTGTGCTATGCCGGTGAGAAAGGTAGCATGAGCTCTGTGTAAATGTCGATACTCCAAGATAAGTTGTGGTAGCGGGTGCACGGAGACCAGACCACGTAGCTATAGGAGGAAAAGGAAATTTTATATAAATACGAGCAGGTAGGTTCCATGTTCAAATCCGTGACCTACCTAGATAGATAATTAGTTAAGAACATATACTCGCCATAGTTTCCGACGTAGATTTTGCTCCTTGACCAAGCGTCTCCTTAATCTTCATGTTACTCTTCGTATCTAACTGCAGCTCATCGTACAAAATCGTACGCACTTGCAATGTCGAGTTGATCTGAAACGTCTTCCCTGCGGCCTTGTAACACTCTTGCTCTACGGCTTTCATCTTTGTCAGTAGAATGTCCTCCATTGCATTTAACTTATTCAGATCTACGCACACACCTTGGTATTCCATGCCTGTTACGTTTAAAAAAGTAACAATGCGTTATTAAAATGATGGTATAAGTATAATGCCCAAAAAAGGAAAAAAATGGCAACCAGAACTCAACCCCGGAGAACGCCACACTTGGTAAAATGGTCGTCATCGAAATTCTAGGTACTTAAAATGGGTTCAATATAATAATCAAGTTTTGAATTAACCTGCAATAACAGGCAAGAGTGGCATCTCTATTTCGACGAACACATTCCAAACAGAGTTTTCTATTAGCACAGATTTCAGTTTGCCAAAACACTCTGTTAGCAAAGTTGTATACCAAGCAGCCTTCTGCAACACGCACTCCGTGGCTACAGTGAATTCAGGAGTGAATTCTAGTAACTTTTGTAGTGCTGCGAAGTTCTCAGGAGGATTATCAGGGTCTATAAGACTGGATCCTATCTGTAAAATATCGAATTCCAATAGAGGATTGACTTTGAATACATTAGTATCACCAAAACAGTAAATTATTGATTCTCTTAGGTACTATAGTTTAAAACCATTTTCATACCTTAGCATCACTCAAATTGCGTACATTTTGTTTTAAATCTAAATCATATTTTGAAATCAGATGGGTGAGCAGTCTTTTGCCGTTGTAGCAAATTACATGTGACTTTTCGAGAACTCGCCTCATCAGGTCTCTGAAACAGGAAAGCCAAAATCTCGTGAAGCTGTACTACGGTCGTATAAGTATTACTACGATTACGAAGTTCAAGGTAAGTAACCTGTTTTGTTCATTATCCTTAAGATAGAAGAATTTCCCATAAGATTGAATCAATACGCCTTCTGGGACACAAGTCTCTTCTGTATGATGATTGTTGAGCTGACAAAATCCGTTACTGAAAAAAGAGAGAAGTTATTTATCTGGTAAAAACTGATAAGACAGCACCTAATAGAATTAAAAAAATAATGCAATTAAACAATTTGCTAACGTTTAGATATAAATGCTACAAACCTGTAAACTAAAACCATAGCAATTTCATTATCCTCAGAGTTAATCATATCGTGAATCAGATGAACATTGCTTTCGTGGATCGTGTTCACGTCAAATGTTACGTTTTTAACTGGTATCTGTGACTTGATTGGAGGCACAAATTTACCTTTGGCTTTCTTGTCTTTTGTGTCTTTATTTTTTGTTACCTTATCTTCCGGTGGTTCGGTGGTACTGGCAATTTGTCCTTTAACTGGTGGGCCAAATTTCATTTTACCGTCCTTCTCAGCTAATCTAGTTTGTACCGTTTTCTTATTCTTTGCTTTTGGTTTCTTCTCTATCGCTATAGTTGTGGAATCATTAACATTTACCGCTTCTTTGTTTATTTTAGTTGTGGGTTCATTTCTTTCCTCAGCACCTTTATTGAGAAGTTCTTTACTATTTACTTGAGGTTGTATTTCAGTTTCTGATGCTTTCTTTGGCATATTTTCTCTGAGTTTAATATAAGTTTCGACTCCTTTGTCATTAGTAACTGCGTTTATTTTATCCTCGAGATAGCTTGGCACATCATTAATTTCCTGCATTTTGGGCATATTCGTTTTAATCTTATCACTGGCACCATTCATCTGTACATCAATTTCATCTCCTACAAGATTGTTGGGAGTGACACAATCAAGCCAGTTTTTTACTGCTTTTGTATATTTTATCTTCCTTAAGTTTATCTTTGCTGGCGTATTGTCTGACTCATTGGACACGCATATAAGCGTTTCTTTAATCTTTTTTGACACAGCATTTTTCTGTTTTACTTGCGTTTTAGGTTTAGTGACTTTGTTACCAAATTTATTTTGTTTTTTCTTCCTATCCTTAGGAAATTCAATCGTAAAATTACTATTTGTATCACCTTCTCGTATGTGCATTAAGTGCGGGGGGTCTTTTTGATCCCGAAGCAGCTCTGTATCAAACATGTCGTCCCAATTCACATTATTCGTGATACCCCTTTCTTTCTGCATTATTACTTCATATCTGCAGGGATGTTTTTCTTCATTTCTCTCGTTGTTTAATATCTCTAGAAATGTCTTGGCTGGCATAACAGAGTCGCAAATTTTATCAATAGGTTTTTTAGTACTTGAAAGCAAATTCTTATTTATGTTTTGAAAATCAATGACTGGTGTAATCAAATCATTTGCGGTCAATATTTCTTCATCATTCGTGTTAGTTATATCAACAGATATTGCGAGATCACCGGGAGATAGTACAGATTCAGTAGGTATTTCACTATGTGTAGCATCACGCAAAATCGGCTTTACGGGGATGGCAGGTAAAACATACCTAAAGTGTTGCCTTTCATCACATACATCATGTTGTTGTTTCAGGGAGTTAGTTACCAAAATCTGGGTCGCTTGACGCGAAACTGTTTCGTGGCATGTGTTTATGAATATCGGTTCTGATGGGCGCCCTACCGGTAGTGCTGGTATAGCGAAATTATTATCATTGAAGACTGCCTGGTGAATATCCTCATAGTCAATCAAACCAACAGATCTAGTAGAAGGATAAGGACCTTGGTCCAGTGGTACTTCTGGCATATGATAGTTATTCGATACAAAATGATTTGCCTGGTAAAGTTCTCTATCGCCAATAGTTTCGCCTGTCGGACTGGATGGTACAGATGGAATAGAGCGGGAGTATCCGCAAAACTCTCTTAAACAAGAAAATATATAATCGGAAAACAGTTGGTAAAGATTAGCTCAGAAATAAACAGTAGTAACCTAAATATCGAAGATAGGATTGATTTAGTATCGTTGGGCACAAATGTTACCGTGTTATATTGGGAGAACGTAATTAACGATAACGACATGGATTAATTCCGTGTCGTATGAAGATATAGTGGATGTAATGCTACATTTACACGCTTGCGATAGCTTGGCAAGCGTCCGCAAGCTCCAAGCCTTCACAAACGCTTGGATGGCATTTACACGCTTGCGAGTGCGTTAGTGTGGTCCGAATAGGCAAGCATGGCAGACGTCTATGTATATAAATAAAAACCGACCGACCGTCGCGAGCTCGCAAGCGACACTAAACACAGTATATTACACTCTTATTTATGATTAAACACGCGCCAACGTATAAATACGTCGCAGGCGCTTGCCCAAGCTTCCTTTGATCTGTGTTCAAAAACCGACACTAGTCCGGATCGGGCCAAGCTCTCACAAGCTCACGCAAGCCAAGCCAAACCCCCCCCTTGCGCTTGTGGAGGCTTGCCAAGCCACCGCAAGCGTGTAAATGCACCATAATGAGAGTAATTAAATAAACTCGAGACACACGCGCACACACACACACACACACAAAGACACACACACAGACACACACTTAAGATCTAAATCAATGAAATTTGCTAACTATGTAAACAAACCGTCATACTGAAATTGACATTAGATGTCAATTTCAATACATTGTTTGTTTACATAGTTAGCAAATTCCATTGGTTTAGATCTTAGATAGAAGCTTAGGTATTTAATTGTAACTTTCGTTTTTAATTCTTCTTATCTTTATGTGTATCGTGTTTAATTATGTTTAATGTAGATAGTACTTTTTGTATCTGCTGATCTTATTAACATTTCGCACCTAAGTAACTATTATGAAAATTCACATTCGAATTAGCTACCTACAGGACAGGCTGTGCCTATTGTGGGGGGTACTGACCTTAACTTCTCTTCTGAAAAATTGATTGTACACAATGTTCATTTTGTCCTAAGCCCCATGTATGTTAAGTATACAGTTTGTATATCCTCGGTACTTAATAGTATATTTGTGTAATAAAATTACGACAAGAAAATCGACAAGACGAAATGACCGTTCATTCCGTCATAAGTAAATAGGTATATCAAAAGTACCTGTCTAATACCATCAAAAGTGAATTTGCTGAAAATTAAATTATTTCTATATACTTACAGTTTTATGACCATTTATTGTTAAAAAATATTCTGTCCAGGATATTCAAATTCAAATTACAGTAAGTACCTATGGTACCTACCTATTCAGATTCGAACGTCATTTCGATTTATAAAATAATTTTACACTTGTGCTGTAAACAAGCTGTAAATGTTTAGGAAAATGTACCTCTTTTTTTTTAACCGACTTCAAAAAAAGGAGGAGGTTCTAAATTCGGCTGTATTTTTTTTGCAATGTTTTTTGCCTCAGAACTCCGTCATTGATGAGCCGATTCGAAAAAAAAATTTTTTGTTCGTATGTAGGTATATACTTCCAGGTGGGTCCCATTTTTTTCAAAATTCAGTTAGATGATGGGATCCATGAGGAATTGAGGGAACTCCTCAATTTTATTAGGCACGCGACGCGTGTAGTGATTTTGGTATTTTCTATTATAACTCGTGTATTTACATCCGGAATCATAACTTTGGTGGCGAGAAATTGATGATGAAGACCACACACAGATGACTTATCGAAGTCCTCAATTATGTACTTAAAAGTGCAAAAGTACCTACGTCACAGGTTCTGATAAGTTTCCGTTGAAATAGGAACTAATGAAGTGCCATTGGTGAATGATCTTGGGGAATTGATGGAAGTCCTCAAATTTTATCGGCCCACATACAGCGATTCGGTTTTTTTCTATAGTAATCAACGCATTTGCCATCGGAAATCAGTTCATGTGGTAAATTGTACCTAAATCTAAAACTCCTTTCCGTCGTGTTTGAAAATAAAATTAAAGCGTTAAGTACACACCTTGTATTTCCTCTATTCTGATTTGATTGAAATTGGTGGCGGCGTCGACTTTCATTATTATCAAATCCTGTATCAAATCATAACATCGCATTTATTATAACGCATGATGCATATTAACTTTCCCCTTAGGTAGCCCAGTGGGTAGTGACACTGCTTACGAAGCTGAATGTCCTGGGTCCCGGTATAAGGGCAAATATTTGTGTGACTACGACTACCTTCAACCTGAAATTTACCTGTTCGCCAATGTTTTATCAAACTGTCTAAAACATTTCGTCCAAAAGGTGATAAATGTTTCTTGTAACTACTTGGGTTGAATTGATGAACATTGTGTCTATTCATATTGTTTTACATTGAATGAGTGGTATAATCAAAATAGTATCAATATTCAATAAATATTTGCATGCAGATTTACGAAAGGGATGGAGGCTCAACTTTCCCGCCATTTATTTTTATTACCCTTTGGAACCAATTGTTTTTATTGAGTGGTTCGAGCAGACTGTAGTTTAAAGGTGTTTAAAGGCTCTGTACATGGCCGCAGAAAAGGACAAAAGCCTCTTACACACTGTCACGGCCTGGCCGCGGTGGACAATAGTAGACTTGTCATTAGCTGTCAAATTTACTCTTGACCGCCACCGCAAGCCACGCCAGTGTAATGTATGCCTTATTTTACGAATTATGTCTTCTTTTTTTATATTTATATACACATTTATTTATGTCTTTTGTATTCAGTATAAAAATATTAGTTCAATTCAATTAGGACCCGAACGTGACGTGATCAATTGTCATCTCATCTCATCTGTGGCATCTGTGTTATGGTGGGTACACATGCACCAAGCCAACGAACGGCTATGTATCTCACTCTAACAAATAGCTGTCACATAAATGCTTCGCGTTCGTTGGTCGTTCGTTTGCTCAGTGTGTACCCACCATTATGAAATTATACTTACTGAAGACGAGGCAGTATGGCCCATGGTCAAAGCCTGTCCGAATGGACGAATAAAAAAAAAACATCTCATCTGTCAATGTCAAAACAAAGAATTTTAATCGTAATCGGAGCGCAGCTATTATAATGAGGAAAAAACAAAATAATTAATTATTTTCCGCGTTTAAATAGCTATCAACATGTAACAGTACGAACACAGTGCGCGTAAATCACGAAGATGGCGTTGAACTTGGATAGCTGCGACAGTTTGCCTCCCGACGAGGAGCCAAAACTCAAGTACGATCGAATGGGCAACGATGTACAAAACATTCTGTTGAAAGACGCAGTGAGCTGTATCTGTGTGCATACGAAGTTTATTTGTTTAGGGACTCAGTGGGGTGTGATTCACCTTCTCGATCATGAAGGGAACACAGTGCCTCTTTCCCAGGACGGGAAAGATAAAGAGTTGCAGGCCCATGCGATAGCTGTGAACAAGATTTCTGTGGACTTGAACGGGGACTACATAGCGAGCTGCTCTGACGACGGCAGGGTGCTGGTGTATGGGCTGTACACTGATGACAACGCGCACAACTTGAGCCTCGGGCGGGTGGTGAAGTCCGTGGCTTTGGATCCTTACTACTTCAAATCGGGGTCGGGCAGGAGGTTTTTGACAGGTTAATAAATTATTTGTCTATAAAATAATTATATCGGAATAATGTAGGTATAGTGACCTGTCACTGCCATATCACATTTAATCCATCTTTTAACCCACAATTCCTAGAAGGAGTAGTCCTCTAGCGCAGTGTTAGAGCCCCAGTGAGTGGTGCTCGGCACCTCCTAGGACCGTGTGCCCGTGTGCAACTCACACTCTGTACTAAAGGTAAAGCCACCCAGGACAAGATAAAAAAATTAAAATCGGGCAAACTGATGTTATAAATGCGAATGTGTGTTCTGTCTGTTACCTCTTCACTCTTTTACCGTTGAACCGATTGAGATGAAATTTCACATAGAGATAGTTTGAGTCCCGGGGAATAACGTTTATTTATTTAACCTAATTTATTTCATATTGTTAAGCACTATTTCCACCAAACGGCCTGGAATGGAAATAATTTTATAGTCATTAAACAATACTGAATCATATATGTACTGTGTTTAAGTCTACATTACCAAGATGCGCACAACAGCTTGACTGCAGGCGTCTTCCACGACATGTGATCGTAAGCGAAAGTATGCCGCGACACGCCAACGGCTCCGTTCGCTTGTCGTCGTGTGTGATCGGAACCTTTCGGCTGTCGATAATAATAATAATAATAAGCTGTCAACGCCAAACGAAATTACATATTTGACTGGGTGCAGATACGTTCGCAAGCAACCGTACGGTGCCGTCGTCGCCACATCTTTCGTATTCTTTCCGATCCGATTGATGCGGGCCGCTTGGTATTGGTGGAAATAGTGCTTAAGTATTCACTAATCTAAAAAGTTGTGTTGTGTTAATGTTTTCATACAAATATATATGTTTTCTTATATGGACCCCACTTGGGATAGTAGGGGAATGACATAGGGTAGTTTTTATCCCGGAAATTATCCTAACGGGGTGAAAGTTTGTAAGGAGCTACAATATAAACTAGTTCTACGTGGGCGGAGTTGCGGGCAGAAGCTAATACTGAATAACTTCTTATCTAATTATATGTATTTAATTTTTATGTATGGATCTTAATTAGTCAAACTTTTAAAAGAGCATAATAACTATAATTCCATGAAACTAAGTTCTGAGTGAATTATTCACTATGGTTTCCTGTTTACTTCATTAAAAATATTTCATGATACTGATTTAATTAAAACATGTATGATATTATATGTAGGTTTACATAATTAGTACCTATCACATATTGGTAAAGTAAAGCTGCTATGTTAACAGAGTGGGAGCTGGGTCGGGGAAACTTTGTGAGATTTCGATTGTAACCCTTTCATTATGTTGTTGTCACATCAATAGGGATGGTACATTAGTGTCACCAAATAAAATAATCAATAATGTTGAGATTAAGGTATGACACACACACACACACACAGACACACACAGACACACACACACAGACACACACAGACGCACACACACACACACACACACACGCACGCACACGCACGCACGCACGCACGCACGCTCGCACGCACGCACGCACGCACGCACGCACGCACGCACGCACGCACGCACGCACGCACGCAGGCACGCACGCACGCACGCACGCACGCACGCACACACACACGCACGCACACACACACGCACACACACACGCACACACACACAGACACACACAGACACGCACGCACGCACGCACGCACGCACGCACGCACGCACGCACGCACGCACGCACGCACGCACGCACGCACGCACGCACGCACGCACGCACGCACGCACGCACGCACGCACGCACGCGCACACACACACACACACACACACACACACACACACACACACACACACACACACACACACACACACACACACACACACACACACACATACACACACACACACACACACACACACACACACACACACACACACACACACACACACACACACACACACACACATACACTCGCACGCACACACACACACATACACTCGCACGCACACACACACACACACTCGCGCGCGCGAAATACGAACAATTAGATCAAACTTTCATATTATTATAATTGGTTATGTCAGCCTATTTGGTATCCCTTGTGAATATTAATTTTTACTTCAAATCCACTGAATTATCTAAATTTTTGTTTTTAACTATATCTCATTCCTATGTTTTGTCTACTTTTTATCCTGTTTCTTGAATAATGTAATTTTAACTTGCCTGGAATTTTTAATTTTAAGTAAATAAATAATTGTTAATCACTCTCGCAGATGTCCAAGATACAGGCTCAGCCTAGTTTGGAGTCTGATGGATATGTTTTTATATGCTAATCTATTTCTGTTAAATAAACTATTTGTACGAGTATTTGTATATTGAGAAAAAAGTAACTTTGTGTTACTATAAATATCACAAAGTTATAACTGTTATAACTGTCCAAAGTTTTATGAGAGTAAGATATACTATGCCCCTTTTCCGCAAAACGTACCTTCCGCCCGTTCCCTCTCATACATGAGAGGAGGCCTGTGCCCAGCAGTGGGACGTATATAGGCTGATGATGTTATGTGTACCTTCACATGAAACGATTGTCATTTACTGTGACATTAGAGACCTGTGAGACACTCCAAAAGAAAGAAGGCAGAAAAACATGCCGTTTTAATATTGCTTCAGAGAGAGAAAACGTCGATGATGAAACGTAGGTGACGTCACGACACTCGAGCGTCATACTAAATGACAACCGTTTCATATGAAGGTGCGTTTTGTGGAAAAGGGACAGAACCCACCTCTTAAAACTTTTTGATTATTTAATCTCCAGCTTTACTTTTTAACCCCCGACGCAAAAAGAGGGGTGTTATAAGTTTAACGTGTCTGTCTGTGGTATCGTAGCTCCGAAACGGATGGACAAATTTGAATTCGGTTTTTTTTGTGTCATAGATAATTTTATCCTTAGTGTTCTTTAGCCATGTTTCATCAAAATCTGTTCAGCCGTTTTTGAGATATTGGACTTTTAAATGAAAATGTCCGGGGTTTTCCAACTTTTCTAAGTTGTAGTCATTTTCTCCTTATGACAGTAGTTTTAATCCTTTTTCGAGAAAGTTCATCATTAATGGTTATTTTATTTGGTGTCTACACCCCAATTGGAAAGAGGAGTGTAGCTTTTGCCGTGTCACGCAGCGTCGGTTGTGGTTTAGGTAGGCATTTTAGAATGTTTGCGTATGTTTAGCTAATTTTGTCCGTATGTTGCTTACAGGCGACAACAAGCTGACGCTGCACGAGAAGACCTTCCTGCGCAGCCTGCGCAGCACCGTGCTGTGCGAGTGCGAGGGCTACGTGCAGGCCGTGGCCTGGCACGAGCGCTTCGTGGCCTGGGCCAGCGAGGTATGCATCTGTTGTTTACAGGCGACAACAAGCTGACGCTGCACGAGAAGACCTTCCTGCGCAGCCTGCGCAGCACCGTGCTGTGCGAGTGCGAGGGCTACGTGCAGGCCGTGGCCTGGCACGAGCGCTTCGTGGCCTGGGCCAGCGAGGTATGCATCTGTTGTTTACAGGCGACAACAAGCTGACGCTGCACGAGAAGACCTTCCTGCGCAGCCTGCGCAGCACCGTGCTGTGCGAGTGCGAGGGCTACGTGCAGGCCGTGGCCTGGCACGAGCGCTTCGTGGCCTGGGCCAGCGAGGTATGCATCTGTTGTTTACAGGCGACAACAAGCTGACGCTGCACGAGAAGACCTTCCTGCGCAGCCTGCGCAGCACCGTGCTGTGCGAGTGCGAGGGCTACGTGCAGGCCGTGGCCTGGCACGAGCGCTTCGTGGCCTGGGCCAGCGAGGTATGCATCTGTTGTTTACAGGCGACAACAAGCTGACGCTGCACGAGAAGACCTTCCTGCGCAGCCTGCGCAGCACCGTGCTGTGCGAGTGCGAGGGCTACGTGCAGGCCGTGGCCTGGCACGAGCGCTTCGTGGCCTGGGCCAGCGAGGTATGCATCTGTTGCTTACAGGCGACAACAAGCTGACGCTGCACGAGAAGACCTTCCTGCGCAGCCTGCGCAGCACCGTGCTGTGCGAGTGCGAGGGCTACGTGCAGGCCGTGGCCTGGCACGAGCGCTTCGTGGCCTGGGCCAGCGAGGTATGCATCTGTTGCTTACAGGCGACAACAAGCTGACGCTGCACGAGAAGACCTTCCTGCGCAGCCTGCGCAGCACCGTGCTGTGCGAGTGCGAGGGCTACGTGCAGGCCGTGGCCTGGCACGAGCGCTTCGTGGCCTGGGCCAGCGAGGTATGCATCTGTTGTTTACAGGCGACAACAAGCTGACGCTGCACGAGAAGACCTTCCTGCGCAGCCTGCGCAGCACCGTGCTGTGCGAGTGCGAGGGCTACGTGCAGGCCGTGGCCTGGCACGAGCGCTTCGTGGCCTGGGCCAGCGAGGTATGCATCTGTTGCTTACAGGCGACAACAAGCTGACGCTGCACGAGAAGACCTTCCTGCGCAGCCTGCGCAGCACCGTGCTGTGCGAGTGCGAGGGCTACGTGCAGGCCGTGGCCTGGCACGAGCGCTTCGTGGCCTGGGCCAGCGAGGTATGCATCTGTTGTTTACAGGCGACAACAAGCTGACGCTGCACGAGAAGACCTTCCTGCGCAGCCTGCGCAGCACCGTGCTGTGCGAGTGCGAGGGCTACGTGCAGGCCGTGGCCTGGCACGAGCGCTTCGTGGCCTGGGCCAGCGAGGTATGCATCTGTTGTTTACAGGCGACAACAAGCTGACGCTGCACGAGAAGACCTTCCTGCGCAGCCTGCGCAGCACCGTGCTGTGCGAGTGCGAGGGCTACGTGCAGGCCGTGGCCTGGCACGAGCGCTTCGTGGCCTGGGCCAGCGAGGTATGCATCTGTTGCTTACAGGCGACAACAAGCTGACGCTGCACGAGAAGACCTTCCTGCGCAGCCTGCGCAGCACCGTGCTGTGCGAGTGCGAGGGCTACGTGCAGGCCGTGGCCTGGCACGAGCGCTTCGTGGCCTGGGCCAGCGAGGTATGCATCTGTTGTTTACAGGCGACAACAAGCTGACGCTGCACGAGAAGACCTTCCTGCGCAGCCTGCGCAGCACCGTGCTGTGCGAGTGCGAGGGCTACGTGCAGGCCGTGGCCTGGCACGAGCGCTTCGTGGCCTGGGCCAGCGAGGTATGCATCTGTTGTTTACAGGCGACAACAAGCTGACGCTGCACGAGAAGACCTTCCTGCGCAGCCTGCGCAGCACCGTGCTGTGCGAGTGCGAGGGCTACGTGCAGGCCGTGGCCTGGCACGAGCGCTTCGTGGCCTGGGCCAGCGAGGTATGCATCTGTTGTTTACAGGCGACAACAAGCTGACGCTGCACGAGAAGACCTTCCTGCGCAGCCTGCGCAGCACCGTGCTGTGCGAGTGCGAGGGCTACGTGCAGGCCGTGGCCTGGCACGAGCGCTTCGTGGCCTGGGCCAGCGAGGTATGCATCTGTTGTTTACAGGCGACAACAAGCTGACGCTGCACGAGAAGACCTTCCTGCGCAGCCTGCGCAGCACCGTGCTGTGCGAGTGCGAGGGCTACGTGCAGGCCGTGGCCTGGCACGAGCGCTTCGTGGCCTGGGCCAGCGAGGTATGCATCTGTTGCTTACAGGCGACAACAAGCTGACGCTGCACGAGAAGACCTTCCTGCGCAGCCTGCGCAGCACCGTGCTGTGCGAGTGCGAGGGCTACGTGCAGGCCGTGGCCTGGCACGAGCGCTTCGTGGCCTGGGCCAGCGAGGTATGCATCTGTTGTTTACAGGCGACAACAAGCTGACGCTGCACGAGAAGACCTTCCTGCGCAGCCTGCGCAGCACCGTGCTGTGCGAGTGCGAGGGCTACGTGCAGGCCGTGGCCTGGCACGAGCGCTTCGTGGCCTGGGCCAGCGAGGTATGCATCTGTTGCTTACAGGCGACAACAAGCTGACGCTGCACGAGAAGACCTTCCTGCGCAGCCTGCGCAGCACCGTGCTGTGCGAGTGCGAGGGCTACGTGCAGGCCGTGGCCTGGCACGAGCGCTTCGTGGCCTGGGCCAGCGAGGTATGCATCTGTTGCTTACAGGCGACAACAAGCTGACGCTGCACGAGAAGACCTTCCTGCGCAGCCTGCGCAGCACCGTGCTGTGCGAGTGCGAGGGCTACGTGCAGGCCGTGGCCTGGCACGAGCGCTTCGTGGCCTGGGCCAGCGAGGTATGCATCTGTTGTTTACAGGCGACAACAAGCTGACGCTGCACGAGAAGACCTTCCTGCGCAGCCTGCGCAGCACCGTGCTGTGCGAGTGCGAGGGCTACGTGCAGGCCGTGGCCTGGCACGAGCGCTTCGTGGCCTGGGCCAGCGAGGTATGCATCTGTTGCTTACAGGCGACAACAAGCTGACGCTGCACGAGAAGACCTTCCTGCGCAGCCTGCGCAGCACCGTGCTGTGCGAGTGCGAGGGCTACGTGCAGGCCGTGGCCTGGCACGAGCGCTTCGTGGCCTGGGCCAGCGAGGTATGCATCTGTTGTTTACAGGCGACAACAAGCTGACGCTGCACGAGAAGACCTTCCTGCGCAGCCTGCGCAGCACCGTGCTGTGCGAGTGCGAGGGCTACGTGCAGGCCGTGGCCTGGCACGAGCGCTTCGTGGCCTGGGCCAGCGAGGTATGCATCTGTTGTTTACAGGCGACAAAAAGCTGACGCTGCACGAGAAGACCTTCCTGCGCAGCCTGCGCAGCACCGTGCTGTGCGAGTGCGAGGGCTACGTGCAGGCCGTGGCCTGGCACGAGCGCTTCGTGGCCTGGGCCAGCGAGGTATGCATCTGTTGTTTACAGGCGACAACAAGCTGACGCTGCACGAGAAGACCTTCCTGCGCAGCCTGCGCAGCACCGTGCTGTGCGAGTGCGAGGGCTACGTGCAGGCCGTGGCCTGGCACGAGCGCTTCGTGGCCTGGGCCAGCGAGGTATGCATCTGTTGTTTACAGGCGACAACAAGCTGACGCTGCACGAGAAGACCTTCCTGCGCAGCCTGCGCAGCACCGTGCTGTGCGAGTGCGAGGGCTACGTGCAGGCCGTGGCCTGGCACGAGCGCTTCGTGGCCTGGGCCAGCGAGGTATGCATCTGTTGTTTACAGGCGACAACAAGCTGACGCTGCACGAGAAGACGTTCCTGCGCAGCCTGCGCAGCACCGTGCTGTGCGAGTGCGAGGGCTACGTGCAGGCCGTGGCCTGGCACGAGCGCTTCGTGGCCTGGGCCAGCGAGGTATGCATCTGTTGTTTACAGGCGACAACAAGCTGACGCTGCACGAGAAGACCTTCCTGCGCAGCCTGCGCAGCACCGTGCTGTGCGAGTGCGAGGGCTACGTGCAGGCCGTGGCCTGGCACGAGCGCTTCGTGGCCTGGGCCAGCGAGGTATGCATCTGTTGTTTACAGGCGACAACAAGCTGACGCTGCACGAGAAGACGTTCCTGCGCAGCCTGCGCAGCACCGTGCTGCGCGAGTGCGAGGGCTACGTGCAGGCCGTGGCCTGGCACGAGCGCTTCGTGGCCAGGGCCAGCGAGGTATGCATCTGTTGTTTACAGGCGACAACAAGCTGACGCTGCACGAGAAGACGTTCCTGCGCAGCCTGCGCAGCACCGTGCTGCGCGAGTGCGAGGGCTACGTGCAGGCCGTGGCCTGGCTCGAGCGCTTCGTGGCCTGGGCCAGCGAGGTATGCGTCTGTTGATACAGGCGACAACAAGACGTAGAATATTATCGCAGCACCCCACAAGCTGACGATTCTCCGCAATCAAGGAGCGAATTTCTTCGCGCTGACAGCACGACGATAGGTGATCGGCAGGCGCTGGGCGTAGAAGATTTACTAAACGCCTGCGCCTGCGCGGGCAGGAGTTCTCTTAAATATATGTTTTCTCACTCCGAAACTACCCACCCTTCTGCATGCTTTTGATTTGCCGATAGATATCACTAGTTATTTTTGAATTTCAACCGTCCTGTGGATTTTCATTATACTAGTGATGTTTATTATGAAATGTAAGTATCCGAATTTTATAATCTGATTGCAGGTCGGCGTGCGCGTCTATGACCTGGTAGCCCGGTGCTCCCTCGGCCTCATCCCCTGGGAGAAGACTAGCGTGGACTCCATCGAGGACTACCGCTGCAACCTGCTCTGGTCCGCGCCCAAGACGCTCATGATCGGCTGGGTCGACACCATCCGCATCTGCGTCATACGCAAGCGGAGTCAGATCGAACTCCAGACGCGTGACGACACTGAATACCTCGTCGATCCCATATATACTTTCCAAACAGACTATTTTATCAGCGGACTAGGTCCTCTGGGAAACCAGCTGGTGCTACTAGGAGTCCCGAAGGAGTGTGACGCCGAAACCATGAAAGCACAAAGGCCAGTCTTAGCTGTCGCTGATTATCAAGACTGCGATTTCAGCGAAGTCTCCACTGACAGTTTGAATATAAGAGGATATGAGGAGTATTCCTGTAACGATTATTACCTGGACATGCTTATAGAGGAGAATAGGTTCTTCATAGTGTCGCCTAAGGATATCGTTGTAGCTAGCCAATATGATATTGATGATAGAGTCAAATGGCTAACAGAGCATGGGAGATATGAGAAAGCCATTAGTGTCTTAGAAGAAGTCGGAGGAAAGACGACGAAAAACTCCGTCATGACAGTCGGCGTGCAGTACTTAGATCACTTAATGTCTAAGCACTTGTACAGCGAAGCAGCCATTTTGTGCGCCCGGATATGCAAAAGCGACAAAGCCATGTGGGAGAAAGAGATCTTGAAATTCGATAAAGTAAAACAGCTTAGATCCATCAGCGCCTACGTGCCCAAAACTCCCGAAAAAGCTCTAAGCTCACATCTCTACGAGGCGATCATTTTCGAATACCTTAAAGTAGATCCTCCAGAGTTCCTCAAAATCGTCCAGGAGTGGAACCCTGGGCTCTACAGGACAGGAGTCATCATCAAGGCACTTTTAGAACACGTCCTAACCACGGAAGTAGATAAGAATGTTTATTTAGAAGCCCTAGCTTTGCTCTACTGCCACCAAAAGAAATACGACAAAGCTTTAAACACATACTTAACAGTCGGTCATCAAGACGTCTTCACCTTAATCACGACGTACAAAATGTACAGCGTCATTCACAATAAGATATTAGAACTAATGAATCTCGACTGTGACAAAACTCTCTCGATCCTCGTCGGCTCACGGGACAAGATACCCGTGGAAGTTGTCAAGAAACAACTTGAAAATCACGACATGTATCTCTTTAAGTACTTAGACGCGTACAGCAAAGTTGAACAAAACGGAAGATACCACGGGGAGTTGGTAAAACTATACGCAAAGTATGACAGCGCTAAGCTACTTCCTTTCCTGAAGAGTAGTGACAACTATCCTATAGAGAAAGCGCTAGACGTCTGCCAACACAATAATTTCTACCCCGAAATGGTGTTCTTGCTTGGTCGCATCGGCAGAACGCAGGAAGCGCTGCAGATTATCATAGAAAAGCTAAACGACATCAACCAAGCCATCACCTTCTGCCAAGAGCACAACGACACAGAACTCTGGACGGACTTGATCAAGCAAACCATCGACAAACCAGAATACGTGTCCCTTCTACTAAAACGGATAGGAAACTACTTAGACCCTCGAATGCTCATCGAGAACATCCAACCAGGCTGCGAGATCAAAGACCTTAAGGATTCTCTGGCTAAGATGATGTGCGACTATCACTTACAACTTTCTGTCCAAGAGGCCTGCAAGCCCATAACGTTGAAAAACTACTTCGAACTACATGAGAAGTTGATCCTAGGGCAGCAGCGAGGGATTTCAGTTACGGATGACTTTGTCTGTAGTAGCTGCTTAGGTCGGATTATAACTAGGGACTTGTCGAAGGCGTCCGACTTGATAGTGTTTAACTGCAGGCATTCGTTTCACATAGAGTGTCTGCGCCAGGTCACGCCGACGCTAGATCATTGCGCGGTGTGCAGCGCGAGCGCCGACACGAACAGAATCGGTGACCCTGGCGGCTCCAATTAGGAGTCTTAAGTGTCATTGGGGTATTATACCTGTCCTAATTTTAAGAAGAAAAACGTTCTTCTTCTAATTTATTTACTCAGCTTATGAGGACACCACAATACAAATTGTTCCCACAGTAAACAGTTTTCGATTCGTTTCTCACTTCTAGAGATTCCCATTTGTAAATATAAATTCTGTGATATGAGAATCTTTAGAAAATTATACTAGAAATGGGAATTTTTTTGTGGGTTTGGAGGTGTCTACATGGGAAATGTTGAATAATACGTTGAATTAAGCTCCCTCAGTTCCCAGCCCACTTATTTTAGGAAGGTTTGCTGACTCAGAATAAGCATTAGGTAACTAACTCGTTAACCGCGCATACGTATGCTGCACCGAAGTGGCCCAAATATCGCATGCTGCGATGTATGCGTCAATGCGTGGTGACAGGGTTAGCTGTAAGTGTCAAGTTCTTTGGTTAAGAAAGCTAAACCTACTATATAATTTTACATTGGTGATTAGTAAGTCGAACGAGCTCAACCCTAGATAGACTTGTGCATATATTCAAAATGTATTCATATTTTTCCATGTAAAATTAGATTTAAGTATATTTTTGGTAGTATTAAAAACTCGCTGCACGCGGAGCTAAAAGTTAAATACGGCGTCGTGTTCCCACATGATATTGCTTCGCGTGCGGCAAGTTTTGAATACTTCTATAGCAGTCAATAACACATCAAATACCATCAATAATATCTAAGTGACTCTCACAGACTGGCGCGACCTGTCAACTTTATTATTGACTGCCACCACAGGACGCGCCCTTCTGACAGGCTTTACTTTTCCGGAAAAGTGTGGCCGGCAACTATGGTCGTCTTGCTCTTACGTCCATACTAGAACAAGACGCCTAGAGTTGACGCCTAGAAGCCCCTTATAAATTTATTAATTTAAAGCTGAATACCATTTTTATGTTGCAATCATGTATGTGGAGTTCGTGTCACATGTGTGTAGCTGACCGACCGTTTATCAATAGATATTATTAAGGGTATCTGTTCGTAAATGAATATTAATAATACCAACTATGTGTCGGTGCTTTTGTAATGAAGTGGCTTGTATTATTTTCTTAATGCCAATTAAACTTGTATCATACATAAGGTTTTGTTTGATTTGTAGTGTCGTCTAGGTCTCGCAACTATCCGTGTTACTGCTGTAATCAGCTGTAACTCGGGTACAGCTACTACTGAGATGATCATTAATTCAACATTATATATTATTTTCTCAGCTACTCTACTCTAGCACATTCCCGATTCTGCAGATTTCCAATACAGATTCTCTTCTCTACAGATTCCCAATTCTACAGATTCCTAATTTTTCGGATTCCCAATTCTGCAGATTTACAATTCTACAAATTCTGAATTCTGCAGATTTCTAATTCTACAGATTCCTAATTCTGCTGGTTACGTGCACTTCAGATAATAATTTCAATTTTAGTACCTACACATAAATTTCTACGGACATGGCGAAACTATAAGGGTTCCTTGTTGACTACGGAATACACCTAACGCTCCTCCTCGCTTCGCTCGTCGTCTTAACTACACGGACCTGCCTTAGAATTGGGAATCTGTAGACGTGGGCCTAAGACCATTTTAGCCTTAGAGCATTAAACCAACCGGAGTGGCAATTGACAGGCGTTCCCCTCTGCCAAATACGTATGACCAGTGGTCATACGTATTGTATGGACTGACGTTTATCTGACGTAGCTATTTTCACGTTCCGCATACATTTGACGTTCCCCTCCCCCGCAAAAATCGGCAGACTTTTTATGTATAGAAATTGACACATGTGACCACTCCTGTTGGTTTAATGCTCTAAGATTTTAGCAGTCAAGTTTTACTTGACCATAAAATAAAACCTATCGTGCTACGACCTCTAGAACAATTCAATATTCTATTTGCTTCCAGGGCAAAAAAGAGCATAATATGCTTTCAGCTACTCTACTACTGAGAGTAATTATATTTTGAGAATTGACTAATTGTGAACTTTTAGAAGATATAGTCAAGTTCATTAATTTTTATCTAAGAAAAATGTAAATGTATTTTTCGAAGGCGAAATAAAGATGTGCTTTCTAGGGAGAGGGCCCATAAATTCGTGGTGGTTGTGGTCACATTCGAATCAAATATTTACGCATATTTTATACTGGCAACTTCGAATTTTGATAGAAGCGTAATGGGGAATCCACATTATGTGATTTTACCCCAATTTGTCAGTACAACATGTCGAAGTCAAAATTGGGTGTAGCTTACGTAACAACTGCAACTACAATTTCATTCAGTGTGGCCAGTTAACTGTAAGAAAGCGAAAATTGCCGCATTTTAACGGTCCGAAGCGCACTGCAAGATTGTTACTAACCGGTAAGATAGGGCAAGACAACACGTCTAACATGGGACGGCCGCGACATACTCTGGATTTTTCTCGCACTATATCTCTTGTTCTAAGTGTTCTAGAGAGAACGGATAGTCCGAGAAAATTCGAGAGAGCTTGCGGGTCGTCACGTGATAACCGTGCAGCACACAAAGTAAGTCACGGCCGTCTCATGATAGACGTGCTGTCTCGCCCTATCTCATCGGTTAGTAACAATCTTGCAGTCCGTTTCGCAGGACCGTTTGAATGCGGCAAATTTCACTTTCTTACTGTTAACTGGCCACACTGAATGAAATTGTAGTTGCAAAACACCGATTTATAAAAAATTACTAAATTACAGTGTAAAATATTAATACAATTTCTTTAGTGTATATTTTATAATTTTCATTTAAATTTATTTGAATGAAATTTTTGAGAAAAAAAACTCTTGTCAGATCATGCCAATTCCATGGTCCAAATTGTGATTTTCATGCAATTAGTCAGGACGACTCGTTTGACGGTTGGAACATGCATCCAGACGATAGCAATTAGTCAGATTCTGAATTGGGGCTGACAAATCATGTAATGTATATGCCCCATTTGGTTTACCGTTTATAAATTATTATCATTTTCTAGTTTTGCCCTATTTTTATTTTACTTGATTTATAATAATAACCAAAACAAAAATAAGGATTTTTTTTAATATTCGACTTAGCTGAATGACTTCAGAACATTGCCCCATGCCAAAAGGGGGATGAATTAAAAACGTCAACTATCCTCGCTCACGTTAGTTTAGTTTTCAATAAAAGCTTGGTACTACGCTTAAACAAGTTTTTTTACCCTCATAAGGTTATCACGAAGTTTTAAATGATTGTAAAATAAGAAAAGTGCGTGTGGTGACTGTGTGCTGTATGAAAATGACAGACATGCCTCCTTATCTCGCTGTAAAAGATGAGGAGGAGGACAGTGCTCAAGGTGATAGCGAAAGTGGTTCGGAAATTGACGACTGGGATTTGCCTCTCAGCTACGATAAACCTAGGCATTTGGAGCCTATAAAAGGGGCTGAACGTGCGGACCACTCATGGAGAGTGAAAGAAAAGGTAAGGGGCCGAGTACTGTTGCGTAAAGTCGCGTAATACTGAACTGCGTATCTGGTCGCACATGACAACAAACACACATGGGCTCGCGGATGATCGCGAATTTGCGAAAAAATATAGATAAACTTGAAGCTGCTGGTTTATTCGCACCAAATTAGGAGTTTTGTATTTGAATAATGGTTTGAATAGATACTTATAAGATCGTTTAATGGTTATTTTCGATTAATACATTTCGGTAATTGAGTACAAATTGCATGTGTTTTGAGTCACTGCATTAAGTGGATGCCTCGATTAGCTGTGTGATGGGGGATTCAGAAATAGCCCCCAATTTGGTGGGTACCATTGAACACATCTATCAGGGTCAGGGTGACACATTTATTATCTGCACAAGTGTTATGATATGAGTATTTGTAATCTGTTTTATTATTGTAAACACAACTGTTGCAAATTATGAAATAGATTTCAATATTTGTAAAGCATCAGGCATGATTAGAAATCAAATAATTATTAGAAAGTTGATAAAACATGTTGACCTTGTGGGTAGTGAGGCTGCCTATGAAGCTGAAAGTCCAGGGATTGAATCCCGGTGAGGGTAAATATTTGTGTGATGAGTACATGTGAATATTTGTTTCCGAGTCTTGGATGTTTTCTAGTTTTTTAAGGCTAGTACCTATAACACGACTTATTGAGCTTACTATGTGACTAGTTTGATTTGTGATTGTCCCCTTATATGTATTTATTTGATTTATTTAGTTTTCGTCATTTGTGACATCCAAATGTTGTATTTCTTATTTATTTATTGATTTTCCTTACTTATTTTGGGTTCGCTTGCCAGTAGCCAATGGCCTGCTCCAGCCTTCTCCATTGGTGCCTATCTCTGGCAACCCTGCTCCAAGTGACACCAACAACAGGCCTAACATCATCATCCCACCTTTTGAAATGTCTGCCTCTCTTTCTTTTGCAGCCTCTTGGGTACCACTTGGTTACTCTTTTACTCCATTTGTTCATACCTCAAATATTATCTGGTAACAATATGTATTTGTTTAATGCTGAAAGGGTTTAACTTACATCGGGCAGCTACACCCGAGTTAGCCCATGTCTGGTTATAACATCACATGTTTTGTCGTCTGCATGAATGATTATTAATTACATCCAAACATCCGAATTTTTGCATACATCATATCAGTAGGATCTAGAGGGCCGGGTTTAATAAAGATGTAAGTTATAATTTTACAAGTGTAAATAGGCAACCACAGTGTTGCCTATTTACACTTGACCTTGACCTTGACCAATAACAACTTTGACCTTCGTAATATCTAACAAAATAAACAACAGATTTTTATAGTTATAAATAATTTTTGATGACCTCTGTAGGCTAGCAGTGGCAGCGTGTGACAATTTTCGAATGACAACCCGGAAAAAAAACCCTATAAACTCTTTCAGTTATGAATACATTTTAGTTCTTACTACTGTATTTTAGGCAAGCTGGTGAGAAGCGACTTGTATGGACCACCATACATGTGGTCCTTGTATAGTTACCAGACTATGCAACTGAAGGACCTTTATATGAGAGATTTGAGTGTGATTAGTATGAATATTTGTTTTGTATGTCATGGATGTCTTCTATGTATTTAAATATTTATTTATCTATATTAGTATGTATATCGTCAGCTATTTCCCATAATACAAGCTTTGCTTAGTTTGGGACTAGGCTGTTGATTTTTGTAAGGTAAGATTCTCCCCAAATATTTATTATTATTGTAATCAAATAAATGAATGTCACAGAATTCACTGTTTCAACCCAGTTTGAAATGATTGTGAGGAATTGTCACATTTTTGTCAATTGTCATTAGAGTTAAATTTTGGCTTGGCAAATCACAATTTCTAGAATCAGGAACAAATACTCATTCTCATCACCCAAATAAATAATCCCCCTTCTGGAGATCCAACCAGAGGGATATTGAGTTTGCACTGAACTTTTGTTCCAGTACAAGACTCACTGCGTGGCGCTGGTCCTGTGCCTCAACGTGGGCGTGGACCCTCCCGACGTCGTCAAGACGCAGCCCTGCGCCCGCCTCGAGTGCTGGATCGGTAAGATATACAATAAAACAATAATAATAATAATTATTATTTTAAAAGAACTGTAGTTCTTGGTTACTTAGAATAGTTGAAAAACCCCCGACATTTTCATTTCCAAGTCCAATATCTCAAAATGGCTGAACAGATTATCTAAAACACGGCTAAGAACACTCAGGATCACATCAGCTTTCGAATAAATAAAACCGCATTCAAATCGGTCCATCCGTTTGGGAGCTACGATACCACAGACAGATACACAGACATGTTAAACTTATAATTAAAACACCCCTCTTTGCGTCGGGGGTAAAAAACAACCAGACATGGTTCCATATATTGTTAGAAGTAAATTTCAAAACGTATACGCTATGTTATATTATAGCTTGACCAACACGGCTGTACCGCGCCTTAGGTATGCGAGCGGCGAGACGGGGGACGAGGGACTATACATATAGTTAGTAGGTAAATTACAAGCAGGTACGAGATTGTTTGCTGTCAGGATTACTTGACGTAAATCAAAGTAGTCCTAAATTAATTTTTGTTTATAAGCAGTAACGCTGCTAACGAAAATTATAAATTTTAAATGAAAGGAAAAATTGAAAAATTTAATGCTCCGAGCCGGATTCGAACCGGCGACCATAGGCGTTCATGGCCCGTCGCTACTAACCAACTGAGCTATCGGAACAATCCGGTTCGGGCACCAAATCCTTCAATCAGTTCCTTCATACAACGCCTTAGGGAGGCGTGTAGTGACATCTACCAGAAGACTTAGGCTTCTTAACGGCACCAACGTCTCAAAATTATATTGAGAAATCGTCAGTAACGACGCGCTATCCCATACTAAATTAATTTTTGTTTTTAAGCAGTAACGCTGCTAACGAAAATTATAAATTTTAAATGAAAGGAAAAATTTAATGTTTAAATCTAATGTTTTAAAATTTTAAACCATCTTAATCCAATGCCACATAATTGGGTTTCCTTACGATGTTTTCCTTCCCCGAAAAGCTAACGGAACTCATTCTTTAATTTATGTCCCTTAAACGGATAGTTACGAATAGGAACAAAACCGACCAGTTAGACCTGCCATTTTTTTGATACTCCCCTGGTACAAGCCGGGATTCTATCCCACGACCGCCGCTTGACAGCCGCTTGCCTGAACCACAAGGCTACCGAAAAGCTAACCCTAAATGGACAGACATCAGTGTGGTTGAGATTAATTATTTAATGTGGCCGACTTTTTATAATTACATTGTAATTAAAATCTTTTACCGTAGAGTTGCTTTTTAAATAAATTACTTTGATGCAATCCGGCCAGCTAAAATGTCATCTAGTATACATAAGTGCATGAAATGGTTCCATCGCAGCATAGCGCTGATCTTACAATGGGAGCGTCAGGTGATGCCGCGGTGTATCACTCACTTAAGAACTTGTGTGTTAGTCTACTTGCTGTCCGTGTATTACAAGGAACCCAGGCGAGTTCATGGGATAAAATATAGCCTATGTCTGTCCTGAAGGTTCCATTCTGTACATTGATAGATTTTTTTTTTGTAGAGAAACTAAACTCAAACTCAAAATGATATTTATTCAGGTAGGCCCAGTAACAAGCACTTTCAAATCGTCAGGTAGAAACATAATCTTAAGCTATTTACTTAGAGTAATTTATTAAACATAAAAAGTAAAATTTATATGAAGTAAACATTTTTATATAAAATACTAGTCTAGAATGTTTTAGAAACACAATCTAATGTCAAAAAATAAATAAAACGAGAATAGCAAATTAAAAACACAATGTCAAAAATTTCCAACCAAACACGAGATTCAAATGCATACCAAATAATTATGTCTCTCGACAATTTACCTGCATCCCTTTTAACTTTGTTAAGTATTGGTGTATCTAGGCCGGTTTTCCAGGGGGCGCCGGCAGGTTTTGTTTAATGACCAGCATGGCATTTTGAGCCAGTGTCCAGCATCCTGGCGTGGGCACTGGACCTTTCTGCTGGGGTGGGCATGGCATTGCTCGTAAAACATAAAAACCCGATCTATTTTTGGCAATGGTACTGATAGCCTCTGCCCTCGCATCTCGCAATCTATCGCCTCCGCCGCGGTTTAAAGAACTTTTTCCTTTACGTACCTACTTGGATCTACTATGTAGCAGAAATACCATCGACAACCAGGGATCGTGGAAGTTCTCCGTACTAGGGCACTTCAGTAGTTCCCCCATTTTTCGTAAAATAGGATGCGACTCCCCCGTTTGGGCTTGTTATTTGCTCTTTCTAACTTTTATTTATCCAATCTGGACCTGATGATATAGGAGACCAGATCACCAGATGCATGTGCTGCCTAGAAAAAGAAAACGAATTATACACATGTTACGCTATAGGATGACTCTAGATCTCAAAGTAAAAAAAAAAATCTATTCATAACATAATTGAAGATTGATTGAAGAAGGTCCAGTCTAGAGTGAAGCTCTAGAGTGAGAACATAAAAACAGACGTATTGATAAACAAATTTTTTAGATCTCACGTCTATTGAAAAAAAAAGTAAGTTGCGCCAAACAAAATGACAACCGGAATGTCGCTTTTTAATTGCATTCTCGCATGTCTATACCGCGTCTAGATACGTGTGTGCTGACCTCCAAACAGTTTTAAAGTGCGTAGTACAACGTATCCATTATAGATTATGCATTTTATGTCGGCGGGCTAAGGTTCAAATTGGCATAGATTTTAGGATTGACCAGTGACTCACGGACTGACGTTTTCGACCGAGGGGCCTTGACCGCGATTTGCAAAAATTTCGCGTCGCATGAGGATAACTGGCCAGCTTGATAGAATTTGGGTGTAAAAAAACGGCAGTGTTACACTCACGCACTAAGGGGTCGGCACCTCCGAATCAATAAGGGGTCGCCTATTCAAACGTGTGGTGATTTATCGTTCGCGTTTTCATACCTTCTGTATATGGCGCCGCGCGACGTGCCCCGAAATATTCTGTACGATTCAAACCGTCCGGGCCATGCCGGAGCGCGCATGAGGACATTTACAAATTGCCGAAGGAATTTGAAGATTTAATACAGGCGTTACATATTATTTGAATTTATTTGCGACCGGATGCAAGTTCCGGCTCCTCGTGGACGGCTCTGCTCGGCTGTCGTCGCGTCTGACCGGCTCCATCGGGCTTTTGTCTACTGCACTGTGTTAAGACGCGGTTGGCTACCACCGGGTGCTCGCATATCCGTCCGGCCCGTTCTGTGGAAATCGTACAAAACCGGCTCTAATATAACATTTATTTCAACATGCGTTTACAATTTTAGGGTTTCCCTAACCAAGTACAGTCGAGTTTCCCAACATCTACACAGACAACCTTTCGAAAATATTCATACATAGAGTTATTGTTACTGACATCCTACTATTCATATTATAAATGCGAAAGTTTAGATGTTGGGATGTTTGTTACTCGCTCACGCCTAAACGGCTGAACCGATTTGAATGAAATTTTGCACGAATATAGTTTATAGCCTGGATTAAAATATAGGATAGTTTTTATCCCGGGTCCACGCAGACGAAGTCGCGGGCGGAATCTAGTAAGACACAAGTGTAAATACTCGACTGTACATCTGTCACCTTTTGATTTAGAAACACAACCGTTACACTTTTTACGTCATCTAGAATGTGTACACAATTTTAGAGTCTCTGATTTTTGTAAGTAAGTAGATTTAAGATATTTCGCTATTCGGGCCCAGAATACACACGCCTCGCTATTCTGTAACTTGTTTTAAGCTCACCTCAACGTTCACCCACAAACATATCTTGACGCCCCGATTCGTAGTAACTAAGCGTAGATAGAGGTCTAGTTTCGCTAGGCGTGGCGGATGGGGTAAAGCGCATGAGCGCGTAAAAAATAAAAACCCAGATTTTTTTATTCATCATATCAGCCGAAAGACGTCCACTGCTGGACATAGGCCTCCCCCAAAGAGTGCCCAAGTGACCGGTCCTGCTGGTGGTTATTGCTCACCAGACATAGTACTCGTAGACAGTAGAAAAATAGTGCTAAATTAAACAGGTCTTTACCAGGTCATCAGTCCATCTTGTGGGGGCTTACCCACGCCGTGCCTTCCGGTACGTGGTCGCCAGTCGAGAACCTTCCCGCTCCAACGGTCATCGGTTTTACGTGCTATGTGCCCCGTCCACTGCCACTTAAGTTTAGCGATTCGGCGGGCTATTGCCAATGTAGCGACAGTTTATTTGGCTTGGTGAAGTTGGAGCCAAGGCACCAGAAGTAAATGGGATTGATTGATTGCAGATCCACTGTCGCAGTCTCCGAGCAAGGCGCTCGAGAACATTGGGCACGCGCTGCAGAGCCAGTACGAGCGCTGGCAGCCGCGCGCGCGCTACAAACAGTCGCTGGACCCCACCAGTGACGAGGTAAGGACTTACGGGCACGCTCCAAGAAGGTACAAATTACCAGAGGACGCAATCTCAGCTCATACTCATACTCATATATTTATTGCAATCATGTTCATTACATTTGGTATGTTAGTGGTCTTTTGGTTAGTAGGTACATGATACCCCGTTAGGGCATGGCATTTTTCTTACTAGCTAGGCAAGGCAACCTAAACATAAAATATTTTCAGCTCTGAATTGGGACATCCCAAAAATACTGCCGTTTTTATATTGTTACTGTTAGCTAGCTGCACCCGGGTGGTGTCGGGTTAGAATGTCACCACCCCCTTTCTTCCCGTGTGTGTCGTAAACGTCTACTAAGGGAACAGGGTTGAAGTGTGTTGTGGGCGATGGGCTAGCAATCTATCACTGCGCTATCACATTTTGTCGATCTTTTATACCCTCATTTGTGCTAAAAGTGGCATTGGATCAAATTTAAAATGCACTGCCTATCCCTTTTGGGAATAAAGGCGTGAATCTATGTATATATGTACTAGCTGCCTACGCATCTCCGCCCTCGTATTACATCACCGAAGAGCCACAGGATACAGTATAGGACTGCATATAGGCTAATCCATTCCGAAGATCAACTCGATCACGCTGGTGAAAGGATTTTTAAGATCGGATAAGTCGTTTCGGAGATAAATCCGCGGGATGAAATATAGCGTATGTCCATCCATTCTAAACACTAGTAAACGCATGTTGGAAATCCTATAAGTATTTCCTGTATTACGATTATGTAAAGTTTACGTATAAACGTATAATCTTACCAAGCCTCATCCTCAGAGACTATTCCTCTTTATAATCTTAGTATTACAGAGTATAGGTATCCATCACCAGTTAGCCTAGTGGGTAGTGACGCTGCCTACGAAGCTGAAAGTCCTGGGTTCGAATCCTGGTAAGGACAAATATTTGTGTGATGAGTATGAGTGTTTGTTTCTGAGTCTTGGATGTTTTCTATGTATTTAAGTATTTCTATCATATATCGTTGTCTAGTACCCATAACACAAGCCTTATTGAGCTTACTATGGGATTGTGTAAGATTGTCCCCTAATATTGAATTATTTATTTTATGTTTATTTATTAGGTATCATACAGACAGTCTAGAGAGTATCTCTACCATTAGAATTAGCAATGGAACGCACCCTTGGCGGTCGTTCACCCCGGGGCGGGGGTGAAGGCCACAGGGGGAATCTGCGGAGCGTGTCGTGACGCTTGTGGGTTCAAGGTTGCTTTAGGGTGGCGTTTTATAGGATGTTGGCTTGGTGAATTATTATGTAAGCGTTTCAGTTTGGTAAATATGTTTGAATCAGTAATGGCCACTTCGTGTAATCCCCTTTATTTGGTGCACTTGTGCGTGCCCCAATAAATAATTGATTTTGATTTCAGAAAATTTGAGGAATATAAGTAAAAGTTCTGTTTTTTAATTTTAAAAACCTAACCTAATCTACATTAAAAAAAACTTGTAGAATGTGCTCACAATTTTTCACTAGAATCGGTTGAGAAATCTCTGCCCAAGCTGAATCCGAGGACCTAAATCCTTCCCTTCGCTCCTCGTTCAATATTGAATAAAAATAATAAGCGTATAAAGTTGCGGTAAATATGTTTATTAGTGATGATAAAAATACCATTTCCGACAGCAGATTTCGCTACACTTTCGCCATATTAGAAAAAATAAACAATTTTGAAAATAATGACTAATTAGGGTTCGTGCATTTTGTTTTATTTGTTAAAATATGTATAGGCATGTATCCAGACCTCGAAATCGGTGTATAGATTTATCAAACCATTGACATTGGATGTAGATGCTGCCCAAAGGGGTAGTAGAGCACTTGAAATAGATATTTTACATACATACATAATCACGCCTATTCCCCGGAGGGGTAAGCAGAGATCACGGATTTCCACTTGCTTAAGTTTCTTTGTAAATGAGGCATCACTCTCAGCTGTTCTAATGTGTTCGGGAACACAGTTAAATATATGGATCCCGGCAACGCTGAGTGCCGCGCGAGCCTTAGCCAGGCGCCGGCGCGGGGATCCAGCAGGTGCTGCCTGCGCGTAGGCCTTTGGGTGGGTTGACCGTAGGTTTTATAGTTACGTAGGTTGCATCGTATGTATGAACAAGCAGTTAATATGTATACACTTGGTAACGTTAGGATGTTATGGTGTCTAAATATGTCTCTAATGGTTTTCGATCGATGATTCGCAAGGCCCGCTTTTGGATTCTGAAGACTCCGTCGCGATTGGCGGACGTTGCCCACAGATCTAGATCCCTTGAATTAGAATTGAGTGAAAGTAACCGAAGTAAGCTTTCCTCAAGTTACTGGGAGACAAAGTAGGTGCGAGTCTAGACAGTGCGTAGCACGCGGCGGACAACTTGTCGCATACATAGTCAATGTGTGATGACCATGTCAACCCTGAGTCAATTACGAAGCCTAGGTACCTAGTTGCATCTACCTGAAGTACAACAGTGTTGTTGGTGGTTATGTTTAGTGGGCTATGTTTTGTTTTTAGACTAAAATGTATAATGTTCGTCTTTTCCAAACTTAGTAGCATGCCATTTGCAGAGAACCACTCAGGCATATGCAACGTGACAAGGTGTAGCTTTGATTTCAGGGTTACCACATCATAAGCACTGACTATGATGCACGTATCATCGGCGAATATCACATACTCCGGCTCGTTACAGGCAGTCGTGATATCATTTACTAAAATCAAAAACAGGTTATTTCCCATAACTGATCCTTGGGGCACGGCGCAGTCACCAATCGGTTCCAGATCCGACCCCGTATTGAGGACATAGGTGCGCTGTTTTCGATTTCCCAGGAACGACGCAATGGCTTTGTGGAAACTGCCTGTAAAGCCGTAGCATGAGAGCTTGGCGAGGAGGAGCGAATGATCAATCATCTCGAAGGCGCGCGACAGGTCGCAGAACACCGCTGCGACCTGTCGCCCGCCCTCCAGCGCCGCCACCTCGCGGGCCGCGTCTGTGGTCGACCGGCCCGGCTGGTACACGTATTGCTGGCGATTTAGGAGGTTATTTGATACGATATGTGTCATTATTCTATCACTAATCAAACGTTCAAAGATCTTAGATATTATAGGTATAAGTGATATAGGCCTATAATGTTTCGGCAAGTGCATTTCACCTTTCCCTTTATAAATAGGCTGAACTTTAATTTCTTTCAAAACATCAGGATAAATGCCTGCGTGCATGCAACCGTTAAGTAGCAAAAGAAGCAGAGAAATAACGGCTGGAGGCAGGCAGTCTATTGTATGCGTTGACATGTCGTTGATATCTTTCGACTCCTTCCTTTTTATCCGTTTGCATGCGATGATAATTTCATTAAGAGTGAACGGCACAAAGTTATAAGGAGGAGGATATTTACCTGTTAACGTAAATATAGCGATAGATATGCAAGCGCAGTGCTAGCGCATGGCAACGCATTGTTGACATTCGTCTCAATGTAGTACCGGTTTAGCTGCGCGGCGGCGTGCGCGGCGCGCGAGGTGGGGGAGTTGCCAGCTGATTTACTGACAAGTATGTCCATTGCGTTGCATTTTTTATTTTTGGACGTCTCAGCTGAGATAACACGCCATATGGTCTTACACATATTATCACTGCTGCTCGATATTATGTTATTAATGAAACTACTTCTAACTTCCTTTAATTTGGACCAGTATTGTAATTCTAGGTTCTGCAGGTCGGCACGCGACTCAGCGTTGTCGGGGTTTGATGATAAGATGCATTTGGTTTTGTAAACACGTTTACGTAATTGCTTGATGGAATCATTGACCCACACACTTACATTGCTCTTAACCCGTTGTTTTTTCAACGGAAAATATATATCAAAGTTATGTTTAATGACATTCATGACCAGTTCAGTCTGTTGACTAGGACATTTTGTTTTCTTTAGAATCTAATCCCACTCATATGTGTCCAGACACTCTGTAAAAGTTAGTTTCCGTTGTACGGTAAAAATTCTTTTTAGTTATTCAGAAAAGAGTAATTGCTGCCGTCAAATGAGGAATTTAATTCATAGAAGGTATGTACGAAAAGCAGCATGTGCCACTTGGTACCAAAATTATTTCCACCTTGGGCGTAAGCACTTGTGATAAATCCCTTGTGACGCCCAAGAGTCAATATACCGCCCTCGCCGTAAATATGTAGTTTTGCGCCCTTGAGAGACAATCTACTAATCTGTGTCACCTTTTATAGATGAAGTAAATGTGATATTGCAATGATAGCTTAGTAGCCCATCACTAACAAACTTCTAACCCGTTCCCATGGTCGACTCTTACGACACCCACGGAGAGAAAGGGGGTGGTGCTATTCTGACAGCAAATCTATTTACGTGGGTTTTTATTTATCAATGCCGTCATCTGCCACTATAGTATCCGCAAAACCATGTGGCGAGTCAGGCAATAAAAGTCAGTACTATTGTTGCACGGCCCGCTCCATAAGGCAGTGCAGGTGCGAAAGAGATGCAAGATCCAATGAACTATGACCTGACTCGCCACTTGGTTTTGTGGATACTATAGCTTCGAGAGGTCGGCAACGTCTTCAAGCGGGGGCGTGAGCGGGGACGTTTGAGCGAGAGGTCAGAGCTCACGGCAGTCGCACCCACATGGCGCACCAGGCACCACGGCCGTGGTCGTATCCTTAGTTTAACCTCGGTGTGTATTGACGTCACTGATGTTTTGTCTCAGGTGAAGAAGCTGTGCTGCTCGCTCCGCCGCAACGCGAAGGATGAGCGCGTGCTGTTCCACTACAACGGCCACGGGGTCCCCAAGCCGACCACCCAGGGCGAGATCTGGGTCTTCAACAGGGTCAGTCATCAAACAAAACCAAAATACCAATACCTAATCCATATTCTAGATTCCATGTAATACACATACATGGCGGCATATGAACATATCAAAATAGAATAAAGCTAGCATTCTCGATAAGAGCGGTTACACACGATCACTTTGTGCAGCAATCAAAACGTGTAAACGCTCTAAGAACTTCTTTTCTTGGTATCCGACGACTTCTGATAGTCACCTCGGTGATCCAAGGTGAATTGAATGGTATGCTGCCACCAGAGCATGGCAAGCATGACTTGGGAGGCTTTTCCTTGTCTTCGATACAGGCTCTGCAGAGAAGGTCATCTGTAAAACCTAAAGTGAAGATTTGTTTAGTAAGGAATTATTGGGTTATGGCTCCTTGTGGCTTTTCAACTATTCTAGCTCCTTGACTATCTGGGGCGATTGTCAGGACGGCATTTTTCGTTCGCCTGTAGTTTCCTGGGTTATAACTTCACTGCTAATCCCAATAGCCACACCCTATTGCCTTCCTACATCTAATAGCAGATTACCAAGACGAGTGCGAATGAGATATGAACTCTTTTTTTTCCGGCAGGCCTACACACAGTACATCCCGCTGTCGATGTACGACCTGCAGACGTGGATGGGCGCGCCGTCGCTCTACGTGTACGACTGCTCGAACGCGGGCGTCATCGTGGACAACTTCCGCGCGTTCGCGGAGCAGCACGAGCGGGACTACGAGGTACGACCCGTGACGTCACACATGGTACATGTCGATGAACGACCTGCAGACGTGGATGGGCGCGCCGTCGCTCTACGTGTACGACTGCTCGAACGCGGGCGTCATCGTGGACAACTTCCGCGCGTTCGCGGAGCAGCACGAGCGGGACTACGAGGTACGACCCGTGACGTCACACATGGTACATGTCGATGTACGACCTGCAGACGTGGATGGGCGCGCCGTCGCTCTACGTGTACGACTGCTCGAACGCGGGCGTCATCGTGGACAACTTCCGCGCGTTCGCGGAGCAGCACGAGCGGGACTACGAGGTACGACCCGTGACGTCACACATGGTACATGTCGATGTACGACCTGCAGACGTGGATGGGCGCGCCGTCGCTCTACGTGTACGACTGCTCGAACGCGGGCGTCATCGTGGACAACTTCCGCGCGTTCGCGGAGCAGCACGAGCGGGACTACGAGGTACGACCCGTGACGTCACACATGGTACATGTCGATGAACGACCTGCAGACGTGGATGGGCGCGTGACTTCTTGAAGACCACACGTCCCTCGGGGAAATTATGAAATAACCGAAATCAAAATCACACGACACCCTGCATGGCTAGGATGGAAGACATGCGAAGATCGATGGATCGATGGATTTTAGTGGTTAGAGGAAGAGCGGTGTCTCCCAACACAAGCATTTTTTGCTTAAAGGGAGGCTCCATCCCTTTGATTATTCTTTACGTGTTTTTTGATGAATAAAGAATTTTGTAATTTTTTGTAATTTTTGTAATTTGTAATCGAAGTCAATTATGTGGTAATGGGATCCCAGGTATAACGCTGTTCTGGTTAGATGAAGCTGGAGTGATGAAGCGATTTTCTGACACATACATGGGTTTGACTTATATCTGATATAAGTAACTCCGTATTTTTGGCATTGCTTAATCACTTACCCCCTTATTCATGCCTCTGACAAATGCTCTCTTTCTTACGAACACAAAGTATGTCAAAGTCGGCGGATAAAGACAAAGTGATTTCAATGGCAGTGTTTAACGTATGATATGTAGTCTAACAGATGTTTAGACACGTTCGTCCATGTCCCCAGATGCAAGTGAACAGCAAGGGCACGGGCCAGGGCACGGGCACGGGCACGGGCACGGGCACGGGCACCCCGCCGCCGCTGGTGTCGTACAAGAACTGCATCCAGCTGGGCGCGTGCGCGGCCGGGCAGGCGCTGCCCATGAGCCCCGAGCTGCCCGCGGACCTGTTCACGGCCTGCCTCACCACGCCCGTCAAGATGGCCATGAAGTGGTTCGTGCTGCGGCACACGCGCGCCGCCAGCGTGCACCAGCACAGGCACCACAACGTGCACGATCTTATTGACAAGTGAGTCGGCAACGTCACGTCACCACTGACAGAATAATAATACTAATAGTTCAGATCTGAACGAGCACCGCTCACGATTTCAGCCGGTTTGGTGACCCACCCTAAAGCTGAGAGAGTAGGACACTTTTTTGACCGTGTCACTAACACAATGCCTGCTTCAGAATCCCCGGGCAAGTGACGGACCGGCGGACGATGCTCGGCGAGCTGAACTGGATCTTCACGGCCATCACGGACACCATCGCTTGGAACTCGCTGCCCCCGGACCTGTTCCAGCAGCTGTTCCGCGCGGACCTGCTCACGGCCAGTCTGTGCCGGAACTTCCTGCTCGCCGACCGTATCATGCGGTGAGTCACCGCTGTAGCTTCCTTTTCTTTCACAGCACCGTGAAGTGAATGTGCCCTGATCTCTAGCAATAGGGCCTTCTTTCTGCATACCTGAACTAGGGAAGTTTAGAGGAATATATTAAATACAATGGGGTTTGCCGCATCTCATGGCTAAATCTGTTGTTTTCCCAAAAATACCTTCCCTGTTATAATGCCTGCGCAACTTGCTGCCAAGTCGCGACGCGATGCAAAGACTTGGTTAACTCGCACTGTGCAAATAATAAAGAGGAGGTTAGTTATCGTCTCGGCGTGTCGCGTCGCGTCGCGTCGCGTCGTCAGTTCTGCTAGCCCCGCTGAGTATAGAGAACATAGTCCCCATTATTGACACTATAACTTGTTCCAGGTCATACAACTGCACCCCGGTGTCCTCGCCGCCGCTGCCGTCGCTGGCCTCGCACGCGCTGTGGGCCGCGTGGGACCAAACCCTGGACCTCGCGCTGGCGCAGCTGCCCGCCATGCTGGGCCCGACGCCGCGCGTCTACCACCACTCGCCGTTCTTCCGCGACCAGCTCACCGCCTTCCAGGTGTGGCTGGACCTGGGGAAGTGTGAGTCATGCTCTTATCGTTTTCCCCACATTGTAACCACTAGTGGCCGGCACTAATCGCCCCACCACTGTCGCACATTAACCCACTAGTGGGAGGGCTGTTCGAATCGGGTATCCTGGGCAGATGATGACGAGCTAAAACGACCGCCTCTGGGACTAGACCTGCCAAGAGTAGGCTGACAAGAAGGAGCCAAAGCTGCTGCCTCGGAGACGGTGGGGTTGGAGGACAGTGTTGTCCGGAGCGGGCCCCGGACAACACTGCGGGCGTCGAGTGCGCGCTCCAGCTCATATAGCCGGACGGTGGCCGGCGGCGTGACGTCGCGCGCCGCACTCACCGCTGCAAGCTCGGCGGCTGGAGTTGCCTATTTTCACGTCACTGTTGTTTGGATAGTCTCTGCTATCCTGTAGGGAGTGTAGGTATTGTTGGCTAGGTCTGACCGTGCCCCCCCCCCTCAGCCAACAGCCTGGCGGGCGGGCAGTGGTCGCGGCCGCCGCCCGACCAGCTGCCCATGGTGCTGCAGGTGCTGCTGAGCACGCTGCACCGCGTGCGCGCGCTGCAGATCCTGTGCCGCTTCCTGGCGCTGGGCGCCGAGGCCGTGCGCGCCGTGCTGCACGTCGGCATCTTCCCCTACATGCTCAAGCTGCTGCAGGCCTCCGCGCACGACCTCCGGGCCTCCATGGTCTACATCTGGGCGAAGATCATCGCTGTGGATCCGGTGAGTTACACTACACTACACACAGACTGTTCCCCATGCTCGGACCATGTTGCGGGCTTATTTATTTATTTAGAGGATGCCAAATCAGTGTATTTAGAACCGAAAAGACAGGGTTCCGTGGTGTATATCTAGGTGAAGATCATAGCTATAGATCCAGTGTGCCCCACGTCTACACTCAGACCTGAACTCCGTTTTAGCCCAGCTATACGCGACACATGCGCGGTAATGTACCGCCGATAACGCTAAACCTTACTTAAGCTTACTGTAGCGACGCGAATCTGTTAGAATAACGGCGGACATTTGTAAGAGTACTTGTATTATATAATATACAGGGTGGAAAGATCGAATGCCATATGGATGGCAACTACCTGAAATATTGTAAATAGCACATTTTGTGTAAGGGAGACTTTCCTTTGTTTTTAAAAACAATAAATACTGCATTTAAGGATTTATGAAAAATCGCTTGCCTCAGTCGGGACTCGAACCGGTCAAATGTGACAAAAAATAATGTGTTTGTTATTTAGAGAAAAATGAACCTTATCAGTTACCCTTTCAATCTGCATCATAAAATACAGCACAAGACAAGTGGCTTTGAATTACGATCTGCGTGTAATCGGTGACTGGTAGAACTATGAACAACTTCTAGAAAGCGTATCAGTCAAGTTTATTTAATTTCATTTTGTTTCAGACCTGCCAAGTGGACTTGGTAAACGCGAAAGGGCACAAATACTTCCTGTCAATCCTGGCTGACTCTACAGTCGACGTGAGTACTTGATCTTTCCTAAATCTCCTGACATTTTAATTAAATTACTGTCGATAGACTTGGTGGCCCATGAGGGGACATCTCATGGGCCACCAAATTTATCTTAAGCATATAAAAAAGTTCAGAATAACCCAGTAGTGCTAATTATGCAGAGTGAACACCGGACGTTGGCAGCGTACGTGCTTGCTGGCATCGTGGATAACTACCCCGCTGGTCAAGAAGCAGCACAGCAGGTAAAGCAGTCTAATAATAATTATTATTCATTGAATTCAGGCTACAGCCCTCTTTTATGTACAGTCGAGGAAGTTAATGAAAAAAAAATGGCATTAAGATTGGATCTACTATAATAGAAACAAAAATAGGAAACTGTAGGTCTAGTAATATTATTAATGTATAGCTTCTAGCTAATTACTTTGTTTATAATTTAAGACTGTTTGTTTCTAATTAAATAAAAATAAAAAATATATAATAGAAAATAGAGTTGAGATTAGATATAGAATGTAACGAAACAAAACAAATGCAACTCGGTTATAAATTCCAATGAAAAGTAGAATGCCTTTAGGTGGCTATTTCAGCAGCTTACTAATTCAGCATTATTCTTTACCACCAGGGCTCCATGATCTCCATCTGCCTAGAACAACTATCAGACCCATCCTGGCTGCTGCGGCAATGGGCGTGTATATGCCTAGGTCGTCTGTGGCGCGGCTGCGACGCGGCGCGCTGGGCTGGAGTACGAGACCTGGCGCATGAGAAACTGTATCCGCTTCTGAGGGAGACAAATCCCGAGGTATGATAGACTTATGTACTTGTAATAAGGCTCAGAGCAGCTATCTTACTTTATGGACGTCATAGTGGAGTTAAAAAGTAAGCGTTATGCCCCCTCATGGGCCACCATAGTTATTTTTATAAAATAAAGAAAGAAAAGAAAGAAAATAATTTATTAGTGCAAAACTATACATGGATAAAAGTGTAACAAATCTTAATGCACATTATTCTAATTTCTAAGTAATTTGCACTAAAGGGCTTGCACTCAGCTTAATATCACGGAGCTAGCCAGAGGACACATTCCGTGACGCTGATTTTCAGTGAAGCCAGCATTTGGACTAGATGGCATGGCACTGAGAGAATAGTCGGTAATAATAAAAGAAACACAAAATCTTTAAACAAAAACTAAACAAAAAACAATACAAAAAACAGAACAAATAAAAATTACTCTTTTAGACTTAAGCTCTAATGTGTCGGTATATATTTTGTCTATATTTTATTTCTGAAGTTGCAACATATAATAAGACTGTGTTTGAGTGTGTGTGTGTGTGTGTGAGTGAGCAGATGAAATTGCACGGTAATATACTGTAAATGTGTGCATGGCTGCCTAAAGACTACATTTTCTGCCTATCAATCAAAAATTTTCGAAGGGACATTTTAAAAGAAGCGACTGTGTTGGAGTTTCGTATTGGTGGTGGCAAATCATTCCAACACTTGGTGGCAGCAAAACGAAAGCTACCGCGAAAGGCAACCTTGCGGTGTGGATGACTTGCAAGCCGTGATGTGTGTCTTACAGCGCGCTGAGAGAAGTTTAGTTTTTCGAAAAGGTACGCTGGTTCTTTATATTTTATCACCCCGAAGAGTAATGTGGCGAAATGGAGATGCCTACGCGAGCTCATGTTCATTAAATCGTATCGATTTAAGAACGGCATAATATGGGCACGTCGCGGGACGGGAAAACAAAAACGTGCACATGCGTTTTGAATCCGCTGCAAAGCTTTCCCAGTCCGAACCAGTAGGCGCCCGCCGAATACAACATCACCGTAATTGAGTTTGGACAGTATAAGCGAATCACACAGTTGTATGCGCATATCAACAGAAAGACACTCCCGAATTCTGTATAGCACCTTGAGTCTATAAAAGCAGTTTTGCATCGTCTCCGCGACATGCTTCTCAAATCTCAAGGATTCATCCATTACCAGACCCAGATTACGAGCTTCTGCAACTCTCTCCAAATGAGAACCTTCTATAGAGACGCGTAGGTCATCTGATGAAATTTTGTCAGTCTGTTTCCCTGTACCTAACAATATAAATTTGGATTTGGAGGGGTTTAATATGAGTTTATTTTGGTGACTCCAACTGACTATATTATTCAAGTCTTTATTAACTTTATTTACAGCTATACTTGTTTCATCTATTTTAAAGGATAGGTACAGTTTAATATCATCGGCATATATTTGATAATTGCAGTGCCTTATACGGTCAATTATATCGGCACAATATAAACAAAATAAAGTGGGGCCCAAGATCGAGCCTTGAGGTACTCCCCTCGTAACTGGTAATCTGCTTGAAACTGAATCTGTACCATCTTCATTACAAATTTTGACATGCTGTGTACGACCACTGAGGTAGCTGTGAAACTATTTCAAAGAAAGACTGTCAAAACCATAGAAAGCTAATTTAGAGAGGAGGAGGGAAGTATCGATTGTGTCGAAAGCACGGGAGAAGTCAAGCAGGACTAGTACTGTTACATCTAAAAGAGCAGTCGCAGTGCTGTGGGACTTCCTAAAACCTGATTGCTTTTTAGGCAGGATGTTATTTGCCTCAAGGTACTGTGTCATTTGTATGCAGACAACTTTTTCCATTATTTTTGATATAACCGGAAGTATACTAATAGGACGAAAATCTTTGTATTGATTGGGATTTGGAATTTTAGAAATAGGTTTTATAACTGCAACTTTCCACTGATCGGGGAATATGCCGGTTTCTATAGAATTGTTAACTATAGCCGTAATTGATGTCAGTGTTACTGGTGAAGTTAGCGAAAACATATTTATATTAAGGCCGTCGTCACCTTGCGCATTGGTTGTTATGGATTTTATGATATTGAACACCAATGATTCACTGACAGGACTGAGTTTGAAAACATTTGTGTCAAATTGATGGAATTCATAGTATGTGAGAAGGGATATGCTAATTTTATTATTACTAGGAAGATTTAAAAAGTGCTCATTTATTTTGTCAGGGTTACTTAAATGTGTAGGCAATTAAGAATCGGTTTTCTTAAAATTTACTACATCTTGTTTGATGTTTTTCCACAGTTTACGAGGATTCTTTATACAATTTATGTTGCGATTGAAATACGCAGTTTTTTCACGAAACATTGCGATATTGGCTATGCTTTTTAAATCTTTGTAGTATTTTTTATGTGCATCAAGTTTAGTTAGCCTACTTTTAGAGTGCGCTTCATCACGTAACTTCATCATCTCCCTAACAGTATAAGTGATCCAGGGATAGGAACCTTCTCTTACATATGTTCGCTTGACAGGAGCGTGCACGTCAAACAACGCAAGTAGGTCCGTATTAAGAGCCTCCACCATTTCATTCACGTTTCCAGACAAGTTTCCTAACGCGATAGTGTTCATATCCTGGATGAATATCTCCTCTACTATATCTTTAAGGGGCCTGTATGACAAAAGTTTGCGTGGATTTTTTTGTTTCTTTATATTAATTTCACAGGTAAGAAATCCATGGTTACTAAGAGTAGGAATATAATTAGCAGATACATTGTTTACGCGCATGTTAGAACATATGACATCAATTAATGTTTCACTATGTTCTGTAAAGTGCGTTGGTTGATTCACATATTGTGTAAGATTCATACAGGTTAAGAATTCTTTAAATTGTTTTAAATTTCTGTCATTGGCGTTGTTCATATTGATATTAAAATCCCCCAGCAAAATTAGATTATCGAACTCTGCTAACGAAGCAATAGATTCTGTGAGGGCGTCAATAAATACGTCAGTGCTGAGCCACGGTGGTCGGTACGCAGTGCCGATTGCAAACTTGATACCATTAATATTAAGTCCTAGCCACATTGTTCCACGAAATTGACAGGTGGGTGAGCAATAAGAGGCGCATTCAGACCTTGTTTAAGATAGAAACCGACACCCCCGCCGCGCGCGCACGTCCTTGGGCCGGCCGGCCGGGGGGTGTGGGGGTGTGGGGGTGTGGGGGTGTGGGGGTGTGGGGGTGTGGGGGTGTGGGGGTGTGGGGGTGTGGGGGTGTGGGGGTGCGGGGGTGCGGCGCGGGCGGGAGCCGAGGGGTGCGGGCGCGCGGGCTTCTTCACCCGCACGCAACCACGACAGTTAATAGCCATTATATCGACGCTATACCTGGCCATGGCTACAAGAAATTCCTCGTGGCGCGTACCGAAAGACCCCGGGTTAAGAAGTCCAATCGTTATTTTTTTATTCTCTTTACAAATTGAATCCTATAAGAAATAGTGATCTGGATGAGTTTACTACGGGTAAGGTACTTGCAAAGCAGTGTTATGTGACGCCAGTCAAAGTAATAAAATAATACTTTGTGTGTAGTAGGTACTCGCAGATTACATATAAGCTTGTAGGTTGTTTTTGTATGGTGTCTAGTACAATATTTTGTAGATTTATCATATAGAGCTGACAGTTGAAACACTTGACACACGGAAATAAAAAAGAAATACATAATAGATACCATTCCTAGACTAAGCCAGTAATTACACACACAGTAGGGAAGTATACAAGCAGATGCAGCCGGGCAATCGATAAACAAGAAAATAGTAAGCGTTACATCGTAACATAAACATTCCAAAAGCACTTTAAAAAGAGACACAAGTGCAAACAGTGTCATTAAACAAAAACTTTAGTGATATCGGCGTCCGTGCGTAATCGGTGTCGAGGCGCTCCATGCTCCTTGCGCGCATAGATGCACCCATCTCGTGTCCACACGTATTTCCATTGTTTAAGCATAGCTTCGGCACGGGCTTTGTGAAAAAGCTGGCGACTATGACGCGTCAATCTTTCATTGACATAGAAAGTTTTTACATTCGAGGTCAGTCCCATGTCAGCCGTATTGACACCTCGCCGGACCCGTGATGCAGCTAACAGCTGCACGCGTTGCGAGCGGCGCGCCAGCCGCACGACGAGCGGGCGGGGCCGGGGGTCCTGCGTGTCGCCTCGCCGTATGGGACCAACGCGCTCCGCGTATACGGTGTCTCGCTCCTCCAATGCCACACCTAATTTGTTAGACACGGTGAGGGCGATGTGTAAGAGCCGCTCGTTGTTCTCTTCAGGAATACCCGCTATTTCTACATCATTATGAAATATCTCCTGATCACGGTCATTCAGCTCCATCTGGAGGCAGGCGACAGTTTGTTCTAGTTCCCTGTTATTGAGTGTATTGTCACGTTGATCTCGTGTTCGTTCCAGAGCTTCCACGCGAGATGCAAGCTCAACAACAGCCTTGTGCGCACAAAACAGTGCCGAACTTTCATCGTTGCTTGGGTGACATCTGCCTAGATAATTTTATTTGTCTGCCTAGAGTAAGAGACAAATAGATCGAAGTTATAAGTGTCCAAAGTTTTAAGAAAGGGATTGTTCCCTTTTCCGCAAAACGTAACTTCATAAGAAATTATTGTCATTTACTATGACGTTCGCAGTTAGCGACGTCACTAACTGCGAGCGTATTCTCTCTCCAACAACCAATATTAAAACGGTTGTCGCTTCTTAATTCTTTGAGATATATGAATGGGTTTTTCGTCACTAGGCATATTTTTGGCCTTCTTTCTTTTGGTATAATAATAATTTTCGAGTCTTCACCCGTATTGATAGGCTAAAACGCGGCTCCCCATCCTGAAGTAGACCTTGTGACCCTGTAATAAGGTTCAGTGTAGCTATCGCCCTGCAATTGCGTGACGCTATGCCCCCTCATGGGCCACCATTTATCTTACGGACGTACATGATACTATCGTTGCCTATTTAATTAATTGTGAATTCCGCTGTCTTTTCTTGCCATTGGCTTGACCCGTTGTCCGCCCCAGGTGCGCGCGGCGTGCGCGTTCGCGCTGGGCACGTTCGTGGCGGCGGGCGGCTGCTGGCCGCGCACCGAGCACGCCAACGCGCTCGACCAACAAGTTGGCGCCGAGCTTGCTCGCGCGCTGCCCAGCGACGCCTCGCCGCTCGTGCGCGCCGAGACACTACACGGTGAGTTGTTGGGTTCATGCGCGTTCGCGCTGGGCACGTTCGTGGCGGCGGGCGGCTGCTGGCCGCGCACCGAGCACGCCAACGCGCTCGACCAACAAGTTGGCGCCGAGCTTGCTCGCGCGCTGCCCAGCGACGCCTCGCCGCTCGTGCGCGCCGAGACACTACACGGTGAGTTGTTGGGTTCATGCGCGTTCGCGCTGGGCACGTTCGTGGCGGCGGGCGGCTGCTGGCCGCGCACCGAGCACGCCAACGCGCTCGACCAACAAGTTGGCGCCGAGCTTGCTCGCGCGCTGCCCAGCGACGCCTCGCCGCTCGTGCGCGCCGAGACACTACACGGTGAGTTGTTGGGTTCATGCGCGTTCGCGCTGGGCACGTTCGTGGCGGCGGGCGGCTGCTGGCCGCGCACCGAGCACGCCAACGCGCTCGACCAACAAGTTGGCGCCGAGCTTGCTCGCGCGCTGCCCAGCGACGCCTCGCCGCTCGTGCGCGCCGAGACACTACACGGTGAGTTGTTGGGTTCATGCGCGTTCGCGCTGGGCACGTTCGTGGCGGCGGGCGGCTGCTGGCCGCGCACCGAGCACGCCAACGCGCTCGACCAACAAGTTGGCGCCGAGCTTGCTCGCGCGCTGCCCAGCGACGCCTCGCCGCTCGTGCGCGCCGAGACACTACACGGTGAGTTGTTGGGTTCATGCGCGTTCGCGCTGGGCACGTTCGTGGCGGCGGGCGGCTGCTGGCCGCGCACCGAGCACGCCAACGCGCTCGACCAACAAGTTGGCGCCGAGCTTGCTCGCGCGCTGCCCAGCGACGCCTCGCCGCTCGTGCGCGCCGAGACACTACACGGTGAGTTGTTGGGTTCATGCGCGTTCGCGCTGGGCACGTTCGTGGCGGCGGGCGGCTGCTGGCCGCGCACCGAGCACGCCAACGCGCTCGACCAACAAGTTGGCGCCGAGCTTGCTCGCGCGCTGCCCAGCGACGCCTCGCCGCTCGTGCGCGCCGAGACACTACACGGTGAGTTGTTGGGTTCATGCGCGTTCGCGCTGGGCACGTTCGTGGCGGCGGGCGGCTGCTGGCCGCGCACCGAGCACGCCAACGCGCTCGACCAACAAGTTGGCGCCGAGCTTGCTCGCGCGCTGCCCAGCGACGCCTCGCCGCTCGTGCGCGCCGAGACACTACACGGTGAGTTGTTGGGTTCATGCGCGTTCGCGCTGGGCACGTTCGTGGCGGCGGGCGGCTGCTGGCCGCGCACCGAGCACGCCAACGCGCTCGACCAACAAGTTGGCGCCGAGCTTGCTCGCGCGCTGCCCAGCGACGCCTCGCCGCTCGTGCGCGCCGAGACACTACACGGTGAGTTGTTGGGTTCATGCGCGTTCGCGCTGGGCACGTTCGTGGCGGCGGGCGGCTGCTGGCCGCGCACCGAGCACGCCAACGCGCTCGACCAACAAGTTGGCGCCGAGCTTGCTCGCGCGCTGCCCAGCGACGCCTCGCCGCTCGTGCGCGCCGAGACACTACACGGTGAGTTGTTGGGTTCATGCGCGTTCGCGCTGGGCACGTTCGTGGCGGCGGGCGGCTGCTGGCCGCGCACCGAGCACGCCAACGCGCTCGACCAACAAGTTGGCGCCGAGCTTGCTCGCGCGCTGCCCAGCGACGCCTCGCCGCTCGTGCGCGCCGAGACACTACACGGTGAGTTGTTGGGTTCATGCGCGTTCGCGCTGGGCACGTTCGTGGCGGCGGGCGGCTGCTGGCCGCGCACCGAGCACGCCAACGCGCTCGACCAACAAGTTGGCGCCGAGCTTGCTCGCGCGCTGCCCAGCGACGCCTCGCCGCTCGTGCGCGCCGAGACACTACACGGTGAGTTGTTGGGTTCATGCGCGTTCGCGCTGGGCACGTTCGTGGCGGCGGGCGGCTGCTGGCCGCGCACCGAGCACGCCAACGCGCTCGACCAACAAGTTGGCGCCGAGCTTGCTCGCGCGCTGCCCAGCGACGCCTCGCCGCTCGTGCGCGCCGAGACACTACACGGTGAGTTGTTGGGTTCATGCGCGTTCGCGCTGGGCACGTTCGTGGCGGCGGGCGGCTGCTGGCCGCGCACCGAGCACGCCAACGCGCTCGACCAACAAGTTGGCGCCGAGCTTGCTCGCGCGCTGCCCAGCGACGCCTCGCCGCTCGTGCGCGCCGAGACACTACACGGTGAGTTGTTGGGTTCATGCGCGTTCGCGCTGGGCACGTTCGTGGCGGCGGGCGGCTGCTGGCCGCGCACCGAGCACGCCAACGCGCTCGACCAACAAGTTGGCGCCGAGCTTGCTCGCGCGCTGCCCAGCGACGCCTCGCCGCTCGTGCGCGCCGAGACACTACACGGTGAGTTGTTGGGTTCATGCGCGTTCGCGCTGGGCACGTTCGTGGCGGCGGGCGGCTGCTGGCCGCGCACCGAGCACGCCAACGCGCTCGACCAACAAGTTGGCGCCGAGCTTGCTCGCGCGCTGCCCAGCGACGCCTCGCCGCTCGTGCGCGCCGAGACACTACACGGTGAGTTGTTGGGTTCATGCGCGTTCGCGCTGGGCACGTTCGTGGCGGCGGGCGGCTGCTGGCCGCGCACCGAGCACGCCAACGCGCTCGACCAACAAGTTGGCGCCGAGCTTGCTCGCGCGCTGCCCAGCGACGCCTCGCCGCTCGTGCGCGCCGAGACACTACACGGTGAGTTGTTGGGTTCATGCGCGTTCGCGCTGGGCACGTTCGTGGCGGCGGGCGGCTGCTGGCCGCGCACCGAGCACGCCAACGCGCTCGACCAACAAGTTGGCGCCGAGCTTGCTCGCGCGCTGCCCAGCGACGCCTCGCCGCTCGTGCGCGCCGAGACACTACACGGTGAGTTGTTGGGTTCATGCGCGTTCGCGCTGGGCACGTTCGTGGCGGCGGGCGGCTGCTGGCCGCGCACCGAGCACGCCAACGCGCTCGACCAACAAGTTGGCGCCGAGCTTGCTCGCGCGCTGCCCAGCGACGCCTCGCCGCTCGTGCGCGCCGAGACACTACACGGTGAGTTGTTGGGTTCATGCGCGTTCGCGCTGGGCACGTTCGTGGCGGCGGGCGGCTGCTGGCCGCGCACCGAGCACGCCAACGCGCTCGACCAACAAGTTGGCGCCGAGCTTGCTCGCGCGCTGCCCAGCGACGCCTCGCCGCTCGTGCGCGCCGAGACACTACACGGTGAGTTGTTGGGTTCATGCGCGTTCGCGCTGGGCACGTTCGTGGCGGCGGGCGGCTGCTGGCCGCGCACCGAGCACGCCAACGCGCTCGACCAACAAGTTGGCGCCGAGCTTGCTCGCGCGCTGCCCAGCGACGCCTCGCCGCTCGTGCGCGCCAAGACACTACACGGTGAGTTGCTCACGGAAAGTCCTTAGTCTTTGATCATCATCATATCAGCCGAAAGACGTACACTGCTGCCTCCCCCAAAGAGTGCCAAAGTGACCGGTACAAGTGGAAGGTAATTTCCAGAATCTATATTCGATTTTGATTATTCTCGAAAGTTACGGATATACTCGTGTCTGATGAAGATATTGGTAGCTACGTTTATGAACAAGTATGGCTGTTGTACAACACTTAATGTTTTTTCTCCAGCGTTACAATGGTTGGTTCTGATCTTCGAGCAACACTTCATCGCGGTCTACATACAGGAGAGGATGCGGAAAAGTGACAGGTGAGGTTTTACTAGCATTCATCTATAGTCAAGTTTTCACCAGAGCGATATTCCGACCAAATGTTATGCTTTTACAGGTGTTTGAAATATTAGTGATAGTGATCGATTTTTCTGAACCTTTTTCTGTATCTATTTATTTTTGCAGGATTTTTTTGCTGTACTAGCCGTAAACTTGCAATTTAATTTGCTATGGAAAAGGTCAAGTTTGATTTTACTGAGTTTTTTTAAATCGTACATGTTTGTTTGCAGGGCTTCGTCGGGCGGTGGCGGGCCGGTGGACCGCGGGCAGGACGCGCTGGTGGCGGGCGGCCGCGGCCTGGAGCCCGCTGTGCGCAAGCCGCAGGCGCAGGCGCTGCCCACCATCGGTCAGTACTGGCTCTTGGCTGGTGGCCTCACGGTCACGGGCCCCTAGGGGACTCAGAAGCCTTGCGCGGCCGTGCCGCATGTGGCGGGATCGGGCGCCGTCGGTGACTGGGTGGTTCTACTCGGTAGGGACGAAAGTGAAGTGATTTTTGGGCGCAACATTTTTTGGCATCTAAGGTCAGAAAAGTAGCTTGACGGCTAGCTTAGGTCGCTTTTTTACTGACCTCAAACGGGCCAATCAAAAAAAAAAATTTATGACCAATAAAAAAAATGAACCCTGGATACTGAGTATTCATACAAAAGAAATTAATAACCGTTGTAATCACGCATCATCAGCCTATATACGTCCCACTGCTGGGCACAGGCCTCCTCTCATGTATGAGAGGGAACGGGCAGTAGTCCCCACGCTGGCCCAGTGCGGATTGGGGACTTCACATACACCTTTGAATTTCTTCGCAGATGTATGCAGGTTTCTTCACGATGTTTTTCCTTCACCGAAAAGCTAACGGTAAATATGAAATCATATTCCGTACATAAGCTCCGAAAAACTCATTGGTACGAGCCGGGATTCGAACCCACGACCGCCGTTTGACAGCCGCATGCCTGAACCACTGGGCTACCGTAGCTTGTACCGTTGTTACCGTTGTAATAATTTGAAGAAATGTATGTTTTTTTAAATAAAAATAGTTTAATGGCTCACTATTAAACAGAAAATAGTTTACTGCTAGTTTCGTCATACTAGTGTAGCGGGTCACCGGTGGAATGCTCTAAATTAAACAAGCGTTGAAATATAAAAAATGTATTTACGATTTCCTCAATCTCCCGGTATGTAAAAAGTTGCTACTAGAAAATTTATAAACGTGGGTTCAGGAACGGCCTGTCTGGTTCCTCAAATTTGTTAATTCAGAATTAAAAAAAAAGTAAATAACGTTATTTAAGTAACGTTATTTCTTTTAAAACCGTTAATTTTAAAAAACGTTAATTTGCTGGACCGCGTGAAGCACACTTCCCTGGCTTCTACGGTCGGTGGTTCGCAGCTGGAGGACACGGGCGTAAGGTGCAGGCGGCTCAGCTCAGGATGACGACGACGTCATGAACGATGACGTGGTGGTTCCGGAACCTTCTTCGGCGTTCTGCAGCCGTATCCTCGCACCCTGGAATTTTTCACGTCCAGTGTCACATTAATCCCGTCGTTAACCTTCCGTTGACTATGACCAGCCGCAAGCGAAGCAAGGAAGAAAGTGCTTAGAGAGTGAAAGTGAAGTGAGTGCTGTGTCATAGTCAGACGGAGTTACAAGAAGATGGGTTGGGTGAAATGTGGCTTTTAAAAGAAAGCAAATACACAGGCCGCAAGGCAATCTGAATAGTAAAATTACATTTACACTTCCTCGACTAATAATAAAATTAACTTCAAAACAACGAGGCAACACTTACATGCAAAAATAAGAATGTGCATTACTTTACGGCAATAGAGTACAATAACGCTAGGCATAAAATATTAACACTTCAAGCCGCAGTTAGCAACGTGTAAGCCACTACCCGCTATTATTTAAACGTATAACGTTCGTAACTTACCCGATCAGGGGTTATAACACTGCTTCTATCAGTTTACAAAACCTAAGAGCCCAACTGGCTAGACAAACATTTTAATTGTTAATTTTAAAAGTAAAAATTGTGTCTGCGATGCGACACACGTCCACGCGACCAACGTACAAGGGGACGTGGCCTCTCCGTCGGACGTTCGGAATGAGTGTGTGGGGAGCAGCCACCGGCCGGCACAGGTCAGAGCTGCGCGGGCGCGCGGGCGGGGAGATCTGCGTCTATTGTATTCGCGCGATAACAAAGGAAGCGTTTAGGGTTCCGCGCGTAGCCAATTCAACTCCCAATAACACTTAACGAACCTTCATTACAATAATGTCTATTTTTCCTAATTAAAATTTCATGCGAACGCTACTATGCTACACTAGAAACCATATCGTTGTACAGTTTCGTTTTTAAATCTGTATAATTTCCCTACAAAAACTATACAAAATAAGGTGAGCCGCGGAAAATTCCCTAGCGCGTAGAAGTACCCGACTACAGACGGGTGGTTGTGGTGGGCGTGACGACCGTCAGGTCCGGCGGGGTCGGCCGCTCCGTCCGTCGGCGAGCTCGGGCCCGGCCGGGCGGGACTCCTAGCAGAGGCCCGGCGAGCGGCCTGCGAGCCGACCGCACTGCAGGGACATCCATGTGTCAGGTCCGGCGGGGTCGGCCGCTCCGTCCGTCGGCGAGCTCGGGCCCGGCCGGGCGGGACTCCTAGCAGAGGCCCGGCGAGCGGCCTGCGAGCCGACCGCACTGCAGGGACATCCATGTGTCAGGTCCGGCGGGGTCGGCCGCTCCGTCCGTCGGCGAGCTCGGGCCCGGCCGGGCGGGACTCCTAGCAGAGGCCCGGCGAGCGGCCTGCGAGCCGACCGCACTGCAGGGACATCCATGTGTCAGGTCCGGCGGGGTCGGCCGCTCCGTCCGTCGGCGAGCTCGGGCCCGGCCGGGCGGGACTCCTAGCAGAGGCCCGGCGAGCGGCCTGCGAGCCGACCGCACTGCAGGGACATCCATGTGTCAGGTCCGGCGGGGTCGGCCGCTCCGTCCGTCGGCGAGCTCGGGCCCGGCCGGGCGGGACTCCTAGCAGAGGCCCGGCGAGCGGCCTGCGAGCCGACCGCACTGCAGGGACATCCATGTGTCAGGTCCGGCGGGGTCGGCCGCTCCGTCCGTCGGCGAGCTCGGGCCCGGCCGGGCGGGACTCCTAGCAGAGGCCCGGCGAGCGGCCTGCGAGCCGACCGCACTGCAGGGACATCCATGTGTCAGGTCCGGCGGGGTCGGCCGCTCCGTCCGTCGGCGAGCTCGGGCCCGGCCGGGCGGGACTCCTAGCAGAGGCCCGGCGAGCGGCCTGCGAGCCGACCGCACTGCAGGGACATCCATGTGTCAGGTCCGGCGGGGTCGGCCGCTCCGTCCGTCGGCGAGCTCGGGCCCGGCCGGGCGGGACTCCTAGCAGAGGCCCGGCGAGCGGCCTGCGAGCCGACCGCACTGCAGGGACATCCATGTGTCAGGTCCGGCGGGGTCGGCCGCTCCGTCCGTCGGCGAGCTCGGGCCCGGCCGGGCGGGACTCCTAGCAGAGGCCCGGCGAGCGGCCTGCGAGCCGACCGCACTGCAGGGACATCCATGTGTCAGGTCCGGCGGGGTCGGCCGCTCCGTCCGTCGGCGAGCTCGGGCCCGGCCGGGCGGGACTCCTAGCAGAGGCCCGGCGAGCGGCCTGCGAGCCGACCGCACTGCAGGGACATCCATGTGTCAGGTCCGGCGGGGTCGGCCGCTCCGTCCGTCGGCGAGCTCGGGCCCGGCCGGGCGGGACTCCTAGCAGAGGCCCGGCGAGCGGCCTGCGAGCCGACCGCACTGCAGGGACATCCATGTGTCAGGTCCGGCGGGGTCGGCCGCTCCGTCCGTCGGCGAGCTCGGGCCCGGCCGGGCGGGACTCCTAGCAGAGGCCCGGCGAGCGGCCTGCGAGCCGACCGCACTGCAGGGACATCCATGTGTCAGGTCCGGCGGGGTCGGCCGCTCCGTCCGTCGGCGAGCTCGGGCCCGGCCGGGCGGGACTCCTAGCAGAGGCCCGGCGAGCGGCCTGCGAGCCGACCGCACTGCAGGGACATCCATGTGTCAGGTCCGGCGGGGTCGGCCGCTCCGTCCGTCGGCGAGCTCGGGCCCGGCCGGGCGGGACTCCTAGCAGAGGCCCGGCGAGCGGCCTGCGAGCCGACCGCACTGCAGGGACATCCATGTGTCAGGTCCGGCGGGGTCGGCCGCTCCGTCCGTCGGCGAGCTCGGGCCCGGCCGGGCGGGACTCCTAGCAGAGGCCCGGCGAGCGGCCTGCGAGCCGACCGCACTGCAGGGACATCCATGTGTCAGGTCCGGCGGGGTCGGCCGCTCCGTCCGTCGGCGAGCTCGGGCCCGGCCGGGCGGGACTCCTAGCAGAGGCCCGGCGAGCGGCCTGCGAGCCGACCGCACTGCAGGGACATCCATGTGTCAGGTCCGGCGGGGTCGGCCGCTCCGTCCGTCGGCGAGCTCGGGCCCGGCCGGGCGGGACTCCTAGCAGAGGCCCGGCGAGCGGCCTGCGAGCCGACCGCACTGCAGGGACATCCATGTGTCAGGTCCGGCGGGGTCGGCCGCTCCGTCCGTCGGCGAGCTCGGGCCCGGCCGGGCGGGACTCCTAGCAGAGGCCCGGCGAGCGGCCTGCGAGCCGACCGCACTGCAGGGACATCCATGTGTCAGGTCCGGCGGGGTCGGCCGCTCCGTCCGTCGGCGAGCTCGGGCCCGGCCGGGCGGGACTCCTAGCAGAGGCCCGGCGAGCGGCCTGCGAGCCGACCGCACTGCAGGGACATCCATGTGTCAGGTCCGGCGGGGTCGGCCGCTCCGTCCGTCGGCGAGCTCGGGCCCGGCCGGGCGGGACTCCTAGCAGAGGCCCGGCGAGCGGCCTGCGAGCCGACCGCACTGCAGGGACATCCATGTGTCAGGTCCGGCGGGGTCGGCCGCTCCGTCCGTCGGCGAGCTCGGGCCCGGCCGGGCGGGACTCCTAGCAGAGGCCCGGCGAGCGGCCTGCGAGCCGACCGCACTGCAGGGACATCCATGTGTCAGGTCCGGTGGTGAGGGGGCTGCGCCGGTCCTCTGAGCGCGAGCCTCGCTGTTGGCAGGGTGGGGGCCGCCGCAGTTGGCGCAGGTCCTTTCCTATTCCTAAGTGAAGGCCAAAGGCCCGAAGGTGAGCAGCAAGCCATGCCCCGCCCCTCTCTTCACGAACAAGACGAGCGAGTGCAACGCCAGAGTTCCAAAGTGTTCGGAACGCTTTTCTCCTTGCCTTGTAGTATGGCAATTGGCCATATTTAGTGTTTAGCAGTAACACAATAGTTTACTGCTACATAAAAGCATATTGCTTGTATCAGCGATAACTTGTATGTATAAAATAGGCTACACAATTGATTAAAGTGTTCTGTACTGAAACCTATACTGGTGTATTACTTCGCTCCTCGTCACCACGCTGCCCAAGTCCATCATCACCAACATAAATTATCACATGGCGACCTTGCCAGGAATCTGAAAGGCCTTACACTGACTGTCCTGACACTTAAGACGAAGTAAAGTGTCCGCGTGGGCTCGCGTACAGAGTGCGCTCTGAAGGGACGCTTCGGCACTACGCGGAGCTCGGCCTTACACTGACTGTCCTGACACTTAAGACGAAGTAAAGTGTCCGCGTGGGCTCGCGTACAGAGTGCGCTCTGAAGGGACGCTTCGGCACTACGCGGAGCTCGGCCTTACACTGACTGTCCTGACACTTAGGCGTAGTAAAGTGTCCGCGTGGGCTCGCGTACAGAGTGCGCTCTGAAGGGACGCTTCGGCACTACGCGGAGCTCGGCCTTACACTGACTGTCCTGACACTTAGGCGTAGTAAAGTGTCCGCGTGGGCTCGCGTACAGAGTGCGCTCTGAAGGGACGCTTCGGCACTACGCGGAGCTCGGCCTTACACTGACTGTCCTGACACTTAGGCGTAGTAAAGTGTCCGCGTGGGCTCGCGTAGAGAGTGCGCTCTGAAGGGACGATTCCGCACTACGTGGAGCTCGGCCTTACACTGACTGTCCTGACACTTAGGCGTAGTAAAGTGTCCGCGTGGGCTCGCGTAGAGAGTGCGCTCTTAAGGGACGCTTCCGCACTACGTGGAGCTCGGCCTTACACTGACTGTCCTGACACTTAGGCGTAGTAAAGTGTCCGCGTGGGCTCGCGTAGAGAGTGCGCTCTGAAGGGACGCTTCCGCACTACGTGGAGCTCGGCCTTACACTGACTGTCCTGACACTTAGGCGTAGTAAAGTGTCCGCGTGGGCTCGCGTAGAGAGTGCGCTCTGAAGGGACGCTTCCGCACTACGAGGAGCTCGGCCTTACACTGACTGTCCTGACACTTAGGCGTAGTAAAGTGTCCGCGTGGGCTCGCGTAGAGAGTGCGCTCTGAAGGGACGCTTCCGCACTACGTGGAGCTCGGCCTTACACTGACTGTCCTGACACTTAGGCGTAGTAAAGTGTCCGCGTGGGCTCGCGTAGAGAGTGCGCTCTGAAGGGACGCTTCCGCACTACGAGGAGCTCGGCCTTACACTGACTGTCCTGACACTTAGGCGTAGTAAAGTGTACGCGTGGGCTCGCGTACAGAGTGCGCTCTGAAGGGACGCTTCGGCACTACGCGGAGCTCGGCCTTACACTGACGGTCCTGACACTTAGGCGTAGTAAAGTGTATTTTACTGAAGAGCCATGTTTGTATACGGTTGTTTGCCACCAGGTTTCGGCTCGGTGTACATGAAACTGTGGAATACGCTGATCTCGATGTCGAGGGAGCCGCACCCGCAGGTCTCGCAGATGGCCGGTGACATCATCAACTACATCTCCAACCAGGTATGAACAGCTACGGTTAATAGTCTACCTTATTTCGTTGCAATATAGTTGTTCAATTATGTCTTCGTGTGTTCTCGTAAGCCCCACACACTTCAAGTCTAGTCGTATTTCCGTGATGCCTGGTGGAAAAATATTATTCACTACACCTGAGTCCGTGAATGCAAGCGATCGGTAGGTATCCTAAATTGTATTGATGAAGGAAAGGCAATTGAAGAGATTGGTCTTTAACAATAAGACTTTCTGTTGTTTTACCTCTTTTTCCCTGCATCCGTTTATTAATTGGTATCATTTTTATTTATATAAGGTGTAGCAGGTTTCAAGATCAGCCATGGTATTGACCCCATTTGTTGGGGCTCATAAAACATGGCTGATCTTGAAACCTGCCAGCGTTTGGGCAGGCAACCCATGCGGGTTGTTATCTACAAATGTGTCCCTTTCGATGAGTAAACGTTTCGATCTGCCACCGAATGCTGTAATAGTAGAAACGAAAAAAAAAATCTAAGTACCAGGATATGGTATGGCAACCAACTAAAATCCAGTGTTCCTAAGTAGTATCTATCACTATATTGCATTTCTGATCTGCCACCTTGTGAGGTAGGGTTTCGTGCAACGGGAGTTCTAACCATTTGTATTGTATTGAATTATATCCGCCAGACCACGCCTACACTAATCAAATTTTTTTGTTGATATAAAAATAAAGATTGGGGGCAATTTTATACCAATCGACCTAGTCTCAAACTAAGCAAAGCTTGAACTATGGGTAAGGAGACGAAAAACATACTTATATAAATAAATAAATACTTAAATATATAGAAAACATCCATGACTCAGGAACAAATATCTAACTTGTTCACCACACGAATAAATGCCCTCACCGGTATTGGAACCCAGGACCTCTAGCTTCGTAGGCAGGGTCACTACCAACTAGGCGGTCGTGTGTAATATTTGTTGTGTAACGCCCCCCGCGGCCCGCAGCTGGACAACGTGTCGCGCGACATCGAGACGCGCGGGCTGGGCGGCGGCAGCGGGAGCGGGAGCGGGAGCGGGGGCACAAGCGGAGCGGGCGCGGCACCGCACGGGTCGGGAGGCTCGTCGTCGCTGCCGCCGTCGCCCAACCTGCGCGCCGCGCACGCGCAGCTCAGCCCGCGCGACCACCGCACGCTGCCGCCGCCGCACCACCACTGTGAGTACTGCACCGCTGCCTTGCTTACTCCACCGTCGCCCAACCTGCGCGCAGCTCAGCCCGCGCGACCACCGCACGCTGCCGCCGCCGCACCACCACTGTGAGTACTGCACCGCTGCCTTGCTTACTCCACCGTCGCCCAACCTGCGCGCAGCTCAGCCCGCGCGACCACCGCACGCTGCCGCCGCCGCACCACCACTGTGAGTACGGCACCGCTGCCTTGCTTACTCCACCGTCGCCCAACCTGCGCGCAGCTCAGCCCGCGCGACCACCGCACGCTGCCGCCGCCGCACCACCACTGTGAGTACGGCACCGCTGCCTTGCTTACTCCACCGTCGCCCAACCTGCGCGCAGCTCAGCCCGCGCGACCACCGCACGCTGCCGCCGCCGCACCACCACTGTGAGTACGGCACCGCTGCCTTGCTTACTCCACCGTCGCCCAACCTGCGCGCAGCTCAGCCCGCGCGACCACCGCACGCTGCCGCCGCCGCACCACCACTGTGAGTACGGCACCGCTGCCTTGCTTACTCCACCGTCGCCCAACCTGCGCGCAGCTCAGCCCGCGCGACCACCGCACGCTGCCGCCGCCGCACCACCACTGTGAGTACTGCACCGCTACCTTGCTTACTCCACCGTCGCCCAACCTGCGCGCAGCTCAGCCCGCGCGACCACCGCACGCTGCCGCCGCCGCACCACCACTGTGAGTACGGCACCGCTGCCTTGCTTACTCCACCGTCGCCCAACCTGCGCGCAGCTCAGCCCGCGCGACCACCGCACGCTGCCGCCGCCGCACCACCACTGTGAGTACGGCACCGCTGCCTTGCTTACTCCACCGTCGCCCAACCTGCGCGCAGCTCAGCCCGCGCGACCACCGCACGCTGCCGCCGCCGCACCACCACTGTGAGTACTGCACCGCTGCCTTGCTTACTCCACCGTCGCCCAACCTGCGCGCAGCTCAGCCCGCGCGACCACCGCACGCTGCCGCCGCCGCACCACCACTGTGAGTACGGCACCGCTGCCTTGCTTACTCCACCGTCGCCCAACCTGCGCGCAGCTCAGCCCGCGCGACCACCGCACGCTGCCGCCGCCGCACCACCACTGTGAGTACGGCACCGCTGCCTTGCTTACTCCACCGTCGCCCAACCTGCGCGCAGCTCAGCCCGCGCGACCACCGCACGCTGCCGCCGCCGCACCACCACTGTGAGTACGGCACCGCTGCCTTGCTTACTCCACCGTCGCCCAACCTGCGCGCAGCTCAGCCCGCGCGACCACCGCACGCTGCCGCCGCCGCACCACCACTGTGAGTACTGCACCGCTGCCTTGCTTACTCCACCGTCGCCCAACCTGCGCGCAGCTCAGCCCGCGCGACCACCGCACGCTGCCGCCGCCGCACCACCACTGTGAGTACGGCACCGCTGCCTTGCTTACTCCACCGTCGCCCAACCTGCGCGCAGCTCAGCCCGCGCGACCACCGCACGCTGCCGCCGCCGCACCACCACTGTGAGTACGGCACCGCTGCCTTGCTTACTCCACCGTCGCCCAACCTGCGCGCAGCTCAGCCCGCGCGACCACCGCACGCTGCCGCCGCCGCACCACCACTGTGAGTACGGCACCGCTGCCTTGTTACTCCACCGTCGCCCAACCTGCGCGCAGCTCAGCCCGCGCGACCACCGCAAGCTGCCGCCGCCGCACCACCACTGTGAGTACTGCACCGCTGCCTTGCTTACTCCACCGTCGCCCAACCTGCGCGCAGCTCAGCCCGCGCGACCACCGCACGCTGCCGCCGCCGCACCACCACTGTGAGTACGGCACCGCTGCCTTGCTTACTCCACCGTCGCCCAACCTGCGCGCAGCTCAGCCCGCGCGACCACCGCACGCTGCCGCCGCCGCACCACCACTGTGAGTACTGCACCGCTGCCTTGCTTACTCCACCGTCGCCCAACCTGCGCGCAGCTCAGCCCGCGCGACCACCGCAAGCTGCCGCCGCCGCACCGCCACTGTGAGTACGGCACCGCTGCCTTGCTTACTCCACCGTCGCCCAACCTGCGCGCAGCTCAGCCCGCGCGACCACCGCACGCTGCCGCCGCCGCACCACCACTGTGAGTACGGCACCGCTGCCTTGCTTACTCCACCGTCGCCCAACCTGCGCGCAGCTCAGCCCGCGCGACCACCGCACGCTGCCGCCGCCGCACCACCACTGTGAGTACGGCACCGCTGCCTTGCTTACTCCACCGTCGCCCAACCTGCGCGCAGCTCAGCCCGCGCGACCACCGCACGCTGCCGCCGCCGCACCACCACTGTGAGTACTGCACCGCTGCCTTGCTTACTCCACCGTCGCCCAACCTGCGCGCAGCTCAGCCCGCGCGACCACCGCAAGCTGCCGCCGCCGCACCACCACTGTGAGTACGGCACCGCTGCCTTGCTTACTCCACCGTCGCCCAACCTGCGCGCAGCTCAGCCCGCGCGACCACCGCACGCTGCCGCCGCCGCACCACCACTGTGAGTACGGCACCGCTGCCTTGCTTACTCCACCGTCGCCCAACCTGCGCGCAGCTCAGCCCGCGCGACCACCGCACGCTGCCGCCGCCGCACCACCACTGTGAGTACGGCACCGCTGCCTTGCTTACTCCACCGTCGCCCAACCTGCGCGCAGCTCAGCCCGCGCGACCACCGCACGCTGCCGCCGCCGCACCACCACTGTGAGTACGGCACCGCTGCCTTGCTTACTCCACCGTCGCCCAACCTGCGCGCAGCTCAGCCCGCGCGACCACCGCACGCTGCCGCCGCCGCACCACCACTGTGAGTACGGCACCGCTGCCTTGCTTACTCCACCGTCGCCCAACCTGCGCGCAGCTCAGCCCGCGCGACCACCGCACGCTGCCGCCGCCGCACCACCACTGTGAGTACTGCACCGCTGCCTTGCTTACTCCACCGTCGCCCAACCTGCGCGCAGCTCAGCCCGCGCGACCACCGCACGCTGCCGCCGCCGCACCACCACTGTGAGTACGGCACCGCTGCCTTGCTTACTCCACCGTCGCCCAACCTGCGCGCAGCTCAGCCCGCGCGACCACCGCACGCTGCCGCCGCCGCACCACCACTGTGAGTACTGCACCGCTGCCTTGCTTACTCCACCGTCGCCCAACCTGCGCGCAGCTCAGCCCGCGCGACCACCGCAAGCTGCCGCCGCCGCACCACCACTGTGAGTACGGCACCGCTGCCTTGCTTACTCCACCGTCGCCCAACCTGCGCGCAGCTCAGCCCGCGCGACCACCGCACGCTGCCGCCGCCGCACCACCACTGTGAGTACGGCACCGCTGCCTTGCTTACTCCACCGTCGCCCAACCTGCGCGCAGCTCAGCCCGCGCGACCACCGCACGCTGCCGCCGCCGCACCACCACTGTGAGTACGGCACCGCTGCCTTGCTTACTCCACCGTCGCCCAACCTGCGCGCAGCTCAGCCCGCGCGACCACCGCACGCTGCCGCCGCCGCACCACCACTGTGAGTACGGCACCGCTGCCTTGCTTACTCCACCGTCGCCCAACCTGCGCGCAGCTCAGCCCGCGCGACCACCGCACGCTGCCGCCGCCGCACCACCACTGTGAGTACGGCACCGCTGCCTTGCTTACTCCACCGTCGCCCAACCTGCGCGCAGCTCAGCCCGCGCGACCACCGCACGCTGCCGCCGCCGCACCACCACTGTGAGTACGGCACCGCTGCCTTGCTTACTCCACCGTCGCCCAACCTGCGCGCAGCTCAGCCCGCGCGACCACCGCACGCTGCCGCCGCCGCACCACCACTGTGAGTACGGCACCGCTGCCTTGCTTACTCCACCGTCGCCCAACCTGCGCGCAGCTCAGCCCGCGCGACCACCGCACGCTGCCGCCGCCGCACCACCACTGTGAGTACGGCACCGCTGTCTTGCTTACTCCACCGTCGCCCAACCTGCGCGCCGAAGAATAAAATAAAAGATTAAATAATTACAAAGTTGTAAGTGTCCAAAGTTTTAAGAAAAAGTTTAATGTCCCTTTTTCGCAAAACGCAACTTCATATGAAACGATTGTCATTTACTATGACGCTCGCCGATTGTGACGTCACTAACTGCGACCGTATTCTCTCTCTAACAAGCAATATGAAAACGATGGTAGGTTCGTAATTCTTTGAGATATCTGAATGGGATTTTCGTCACCAGGCATATTTTTTGCCTTCTTTCATTTGGAGTTATAATAAATTTCGAGTCTAGACCCTTATTTTACAACTCTAAATAGCAACACTCAATTGCTTGACCCCCAAAGAGTGCCTTAGCGACCGGTCATGCGCCACCCGCATCCAGCCAGGTCTTTGGGGGAGGCCTATGTCCAGCAATGGAAGTCTTTCGGCTGATATGATGATGATGATGAATGATGAAGACTTGACCAGTAACTAGCCATTTGACTTGAGTTGCATATTTAGACTTGTTAAAATAACTTGTAGCGTCCTGAAACGGGCACAGGAATTCAATCCTATGTCAATTTAATATGAACAGGCTAACCTTTTCTCAATGTCTGTGTGTGTGCGTGTGCGTGTGTGTGCTAATGTGTGATTAACACCAGGGAACCGTCGGGGCCGCGGCGGCCTGCCCAGCACCATCTCCGAGGACTCGATGGCGAGTCGCGAGCGGGACTCCGTCTCCTCTACTTCTAGTGAGTATAGTTCACATCATTTATATATATTTCTACAGTCAGCATTATATAATTGGCTATGTAACTTTATTGTAGTGTATAGTAATCTATCGAAAAGATTCTATCCTAATCCAGGAAGACCTTGTGCGTCTCGATAGGTATTGTCATTATAATCAGTCTGCTGCGCTCGCTCGCCGTCATCGCACGTATCCACCTATTAGCCTACGCAACTTGTTTCCCCGGCCAGTGTTTCTCAAAGTATCATTTATATTTGCCTTTACACGTTTCCTTCATCAACCATCATGCAGTGTGCTTTGTGTAGTGACGATGTTACCGACGCTATTCGCTGTGGATCTTGCGAAAACAACATAGGTTACTGCTGTGCTAACCAATCGGAGCAAGAATACAGAAAACTCAGCGCTAGTCGAAAAGCGGCATGGAAGTGTCTTAAATGTAAAAATCCTACACCCAAAACTTCCAAGGTAACTGACCTTGATTCGATTATGAAGAAGCTGAAACAAATGGAGGCTCACCTCGTTGGTCTCCCAGGTCTAGTACAAGACGTAAAAGACATCAAATTGGACTTGGCTGAGGTAAAAAATGCGTGTGCATTAAACAGTGCTAATGTGTCAGAGTGTCTCTCACGTTTAGACGAAGTTGAGAAGAAAAAAATACCCGATCTCGAAGCAAACAATATCAAAATTAACTCACTTGATCAAGAAATAGCTCAGCTTAAGAGGGAGATCTCAAATCGTGACCAATGGAATCGCCTAAACAACGTTGAAGTCAAAGGAGTCCCAATCAAAAACAATGAGAATCTCTTCACTATTATGGAGCGCATTGGCGAGATAGTTGGATTCCCGTTACAAGCCACCAGTATTAATTACATATCCCGAATCCCCTCACACAATTCTAAAGAAAAATCCATCATCGCTAGTTTCGTTAACCGCTATATCAAAGAGAACTTCATTGCATCAGCGAGACTGAGGAAGACTATAACAGCGGATGAACTCGGACTCAGGGATTCTCATAATAAGATCTTCGTGAATGATCACCTAACACCTGATTACAAAATGCTATTAACAAAAACGAAAACAGAATTGAAATCCAAAAATTATAAATACGTATGGGTGAAATTTGCGAAGATTCACGTACGCAAGGACGACAACTCGAAAGTTCACGTCATTATGACCGAAAGTGATTTAAACAAATTAGTTTAATTTGTGTCTTAGCTTACTTTTTTTCTTTGTTTCCGTTTGCTATAATGGTGTTAATCTATGCTAACAACAGTCTAGCCAATGCATACACAAGTTTGAGCATCACTGAGCGACCCGGCCCGGCCGGGCTAGCTTGTTATTGTTGTCGGGTGCACGGTTTATCGCTAACCGCATTCCAGATACGCCGCATGGGACACGCTCGCTTAATTATATTCGTACAACACCGTAATTTTAAGTTATGCTTAATTACTCGCTCTTTCGCACTTATTACTACAAATTGCACATGCCTTCTAATGATTACTACTATGTGTTGCATTTATTCTCAGTTAGAGTTAAAACTATCTTACCGTCGTCATATACGCTTATTTAATATAATTCACTATTTAGGCAGCTCGATTAATTTGTTGATACTTTACTACTGCATATACTGTGGAAATGGCTGTAAGTAATAACAGGGGAGGGATCTATCCTACAATTTACTATCAAAATGTGAGGGGACTTCGTTCCAAAACTTCTTTATTTTATCGCAATCTGCGCAATTCATCTTATGACATAATTTTACTAACTGAGACGTGGCTATTAGACGGAGTATTGGACACGGAGTTATTTGATGATCGGTATGTCGTTTGGAGGCGTGACCGTGATTATCTTTTAACTGGTCAAAATCGTGGAGGTGGCGTTATCATAGTTACTCGCAGGGAGCTAGCGGTCATTCCGCAGCCTACCTACCGATCATCAGCTGAAGATTTGTGGGTGACCTTGACTATTAAGAGCCGCCATAACACGTCAATTAAACTGCACCTTTGTGTTTTATACTTATGTAAACAAGGTAATGGTAATACCTTCTCACAGCAATTATGTAACTTTCTTGGTAGCCTGGGTGAAGCTGTTTTACGTGGTTGTGATGACAAGTATTTAATAATAGGCGATTTTAACATGAGTAATATTATATGGACATATCAGCAATCTATTTTGGTTCCCTCGAACTATAAAACTGAGGATGAGTGCAGTTTAATTGATGAGTTAAACACATTAAATTTAACCCAATACAATGATGTTCTAAACCAGTACGGTAAGTTGTTGGACCTTGTCCTGTCAAATGATGTTGTGCATGTTGGCGAGTGTTTAGACCCTTTAGTACCGATTGATACCTACCACAAAGCTATATTAATCTCGATTCAATTTGCACAAATAAGTAGTTTGAAACCAGCCTCTCGTACTAAATACTGTTATAATAAAGGTAACTATAATTCGATTAACAATGAGTTGACCTTGATTAATTGGGAGAATGAATTCTCGCGACGTTCATTAGAGGAGTCTGTTAGTTTTTTTTATTCCATATTTAAAAAATTGCGACTTAATTATATCCCTAGTAAAATATGTCCCACTGATAGTTTTCCTAAGTGGTACTCGCCGGCTTTAAAAAAAGCTATCAAAGAGAAATTTAAATATTTAAAGAAATTTCGTATATATGGCAATATATCTGATTCCAACTCTTTTAATATTCAAAGGGACAGGGTCAAAAAACTTGAACAGTCATGCTTTAAATCATATATTCGCAGCCTTGAAAACAATATCGTTAAAGACCCGAAGCAGTTTTGGTCCTACATCAAGTCACGCTCTGTATCACATGGTGTACCGAGTTGTCTGAAGTATGACGAAAGATTGGTCAATACAGGCGCCGATATATGTGAGGCTTTCTCTAACTATTTCTATACAACTTATTCTGCGCCTAGTACTGACCTAGTGGCGCCGGTCAACCCTACGACTAGTTCAATTACGCATATATGTAATATACAAGTTAACTCGGATGCTCTCATCAAGTTACTGTTAAGACTAGATCCGTCCAAAACAGCTGGACCTGATGATATGCCGGCTCAATTTTTGATTAATTGCGCGAAAACTATTGTGGTACCAATATCCCTACTGTTTAAGCGCTCTTTTGCTGAATGTCATGTCCCTTCGATTTGGAAATCAGCCTACATTACACCCGTCCATAAGAAAGGCCCAAAAACTGAAGTAACTAATTATAGGCCAATTTCAAAACTTTGCATACTTGCTAAAGTACTTGAAAAAGTAGTTCATGCTCAATTATATGCGGCAATTAAGAATTATTTTAGTCCTTTCCAGCATGGTTTCCTGCGTTGTAAGTCTACCGTTTCGAATTTGGTACTCCTTAACGATTATGTAACTAAAGCCATGTCCGAAGGTAGCCAAGTGGATGTAGTGTACACTGATTACAGTAAGGCATTCGATAGAATTGATCATAAATTACTTATTCTAAAATTAAATAACATGGGTATTCACGGTGATCTATTGCGATGGTTCGCATCTTATATTGATAACAGGTCGCAAGCTGTTGTCATTAACAACTATATGTCTGGTTGGGTAACCGTTCCCAGCGGCGTCCCCCAAGGATCGTTGCTGGGGCCGTTGCTCTTCAATGTATTTGTTAATGACATCAGTGATTGTTTCCACTCTTCCAAATTGCTATGTTTTGCTGACGACATGAAGATTTTTATTAAAGTGAATTCATTAGATGACTCTGCCCTTCTACAAGATGACCTTACGCGTCTTGCTGCATATTGCCAGAACAATAAATTAGACCTTAATATATCTAAATGCTATACTCTAACCTTCACAAGACAACGTAGTATAATACCGACCACCTACAAGCTTAATGATGATGTGCTCTTATCTGTGTCGTGCATGAGGGACCTGGGTGTAACCCATGATTCTAAGCTTTTATTCGAAACTCATGTTGATAATATAGTAGCTAGTGCTACTAAGGCATTAGGATTTATTATGCGCAGTTCCTTACATTTTACCCAAATTAAAACTATTAAAGTTCTTTATTGTACATATGTCCGAAGCAAACTTGAATATGCATCTCAAATCTGGAACCCCTCTTACAATATCTATATTAATAGATTAGAACGTATACAGAAAAAATTTATAAAATACCTCTGCTTTAAGCTGAAAACCCCTTACAACTCATCTAATTACGAAAATATTTGTAAAAAACATCACCTCATTCCACTAGATAAACGTCGTCAGATTGCAGATATTACTTATTTACTTAGTATCTTAAATGGTAACATTGATTGTCCGGAATTACTAGCTAAGCTCTCCTTCAATACTCCATCTAGGTCCAAAAGATACTTCCCTCCCCTCTCAATTCCATTTACATCACGTAACTATAGAAAAAATAGCTTTTTATTACGAGCTGGTAAAAGCCTAAATGAACTAACGAAGAAGCGGGATATTGACGTTTTCAATAGCAACATCACAACTATAAGACGGATTTTAACAGACGAGTTCTTCAAGTGAGTGAGTCGCATGTGACAGCATGTTACTGTAACGGTTTATGTACATATCACTTAATAATTAATAAGCTCTGTTCCTTACATGGGTATTCATTTGTATGCTTGTGGGTAACACGTTGTAAAATTTAGTGCTAACCACCAATTGTTTGTTAACCTGTTGCTACTGGTGGGAACCTCTAATTGGCTCTTTGTTACTTAATTGATATAACTTGCTTATATTGTTACTTTGAATTGTTAGCTGTTGGCTCTCCGAAAATTAAATAAATAAAATAAATAAATAAATAATAAGCTAGAGCTCAATCCATCTAAATGTTTCACCGTAACCTTCCCGAGGCAACGTTGTCCAGTTCAAACCTCTTACATACTGAGAGATCAGCGTCTATCAAAGGTACCAGTTATGAAGGATCTCAGCGTGCTACATGACTCTAAGCTTCTATTCGATGAACATATTAATAATGTTGTGTCTAGTGCTACCAAAGCATTAGGTTTCGTCATGCGTAATTCTTTGTATTTTACCCAAGCTAAAACTCTGAAAGTACTTTTTTGTGCTTATGTTAGAAGTAAACTTGAGTACGCATCGCAAATTTGGAATCCGCAGTATCAGACATATATTGAAAGAATTGAGCGTGTCCAAAAAAAATTTGTTAAATACCTTTGCTTCAAACTGAAAACTCCGTACAAATCATCTGAATACGACCATATCTGTAAAAAGCATCACCTTCTTCCGCTTTCCACGCGTCGGGACTTAGCAGATATTACTTTTATTTTAAACATAATTATGATTATGTAACTAAAGCCATGTCCGAAGGTAGCCAAGTGGATGTAGTGTACACTGATTACAGTAAGGCATTCGATAACATGGGTATTCACGGTGATCTATTGCGATGGTTCCCATCTTATATTGATAACAGGTCGCAAGCTGTTGTCATTAACAACTATATGTCTGGTTGGGTAACCGTTCCCAGCGGCGTCCCCCAAGGATCGTTGCTGGGGCCGTTGCTCTTCAATGTATTTGTTAATGACATCAGTGATTATTTCCACTCTTCCAAATTGCTATGTTTTGCTGACGACATGAAGATTTTTATTAAAGTGAATTCATTAGATGACTCTGCCCTTCTACAAGATGACCTTACGCGTCTTGCTGCATATTGCCAGAACAATATATTAGACCTTAATATATCTAAATGCTATACTCTAACCTTCACAAGACAACGTAGTATAATACCGACCACCTACAAGCTTAATGATGATGTGCTCTTATCTGTGTCGTGCATGAGGGACCTGGGTGTAACCCATGATTCTAAGCTTTTATTCGAAACTCATGTTGATAATATAGTAGCTAGTGCTAAGGCATTAGTATTTTTTAATTTATTATGCGCAGTTCCTTACATTTTACCCAAATTAAAACTATTAAAGTTCTTTATTGTACATATGTCCGAAGCAAACTTGAATATGCATCTCAAATCTGGAACCCCTCTTACAATATCTATATTAATAGATTAGAACTCATCTAATTACGAAAATATTTGTAAAAAACATCACCCACTAGATAAACGTCGTCAGATTGCAGATATTACTTATTTACTTAGTATCTTAAATGGTAACATTGATTGTCCGGAATTACTAGCTAAGCTCTCCTTCAATACTCCATCTAGGTCCAAAAGATACTTCCCTCCCCTCTCAATTCCATTTACATCACGTAACTATAGAAAAAATAGCTTTTTATTACGAGCTGGTAAAAGCCTAAATGAACTAACGAAGAAGCGGGATATTGACGTTTTCAATAGCAACATCACAACTATAAGACGGATTTTAACAGACGAGTTCTTCAAGTGAGTGAGTTGCATGTGACAGCATGTTACTGTAACGGTTTATGTACATATCACTGAATAATTAATAAGCTCTGTTCCTTATATAGGTATTCATTTGTATGCTTGTGGGTAACACGTTGTAAAATTTAGTGCTAACCACCAATTGTTTGTTAATCTGTTGCTACTGGTGGGAACCTCTAATTGGCTCTTTGTTACTTAATTGATATAACTTGCTTATATTATTACTTTGAATTGTTAGCTGTTGGCTCTCCGAAAATAAATAAATAAATAAATAAATAAATAAATGGTAATGTAGACTCTTCTGAGTTATTAGCTAAGCTTTCATTCAATGTTCCGTCTAGAACCAAACGACACTATCCCCCTCTCTTTATTCCCTTTGCCCCATGTAAGTATAGGCAGAACAGTTTTCTAATCCGTGGCTGTAAAAAAAATTAATGAGGTGACAACAGACATTGATATTGACATATTCAACAGTAATATTCCTGCTGTCAGGCGTAAATTGACGAGGAGTTATTTTGAATGAGCGTAGCTTAAGCCTATTAGTTAATCGTACTGTGTCCCTGCCCTCGTGATGTTGGTGTACATAGTTGGCGAAATCATAACACAACTTTCCACATTTTGTAACCCCTAGTTGGGAAATCTCACAAATGCAGTGTAACGATAGTGATCTCACAAATGTTTACTTCGATGCTATCGGCGGGAACCTGTAATTGGCTTTTTGTATTTTATCTAAATAATCATTGTGTTTCTGTAGCTGTTGGTTCTCCTAATAAAAAAAAATATATTTCACGCTGTTCACCATGAATGTATAAATAAATAAATATAGTTAGTAGCAGTCAAAATAGACAAATATTTCGGTACACATCTCTATTTTGTAGAAAAAACTGATTTGACTATTCTGGCTGCTCGACTAACTATTCAATGCTGTGTGAACAAGAAAATGCAATTCATAAGTTTTCGTTAGTTTCCAATAACTTCGTTTCATTTTGGCTGAAGCCAAAGAATAATGTATTTTGGTAAAACTCTGGTGCCTTCGTCATCTATCACTTGAATCCTCCGATATGCTCTGGATTTATATTATCGCCCTCTCTTGTAGATAATTTGTCTTACCTGTAAGTAAATATGTCATGTGCAAAACTGGCTTGATCAGAATAAAAAGGCCTGAAAAGTAACCAATAATTTTCCGGGCAAGGATACATCATTTTAGGAAACGCATTTTATGTTTTGTAAAACTAAATGTAATTTAACAGCGCGTTTTTCTTTTCTGGGACGGTAAGGGTCAATTTCCATCGGATAGGATATGTGCGAAGCTGGTTATCAAGCATGTAATTCTATATATATTTCCGGTTATGTTTGCCCAGCTGAACGGCCAGTAACGGGAAGATGTAGGGCTAACTACCTAAGATGTGGCCTTAAGGAAATATGTGAGGTGGTAAATTTGTGGTGGACTCTCACTCTAACAGCGTGACACGATCTATTTCCCAGGTGCGTAATCTTGATGTATTTATTCACAGGTCAACAATCAAAGAAACCATTAGTGTCCACCCAGTTCGTGGAGTGGCTACCTAAGATGTGGCCTTAAGGAAATATGTGAGGTGGTAAATTTGTGGTGGACTCTCACTCTAACAGCGTGACACGATCTATTTCCCAGGTGCGTAATCTTGATGTATTTATTCACAGGTCAACAATCAAAGAAACCATTAGTGTTCACCCAGTTCGTGGAGTGGGCGCACGCGCTGTTCGGGCGAGCGGAGGCGGAGGCGGAGGCGGAGGCGGGCGCGGGCGCGGAGCGGGACGTGGAGTCGCGCGCGCACCACGCGCGCGTGTGGCGCTACCAGCGCAACCGCAGGCTCAGGAGCGAGGCCAAAGGTCAGACACACTTCTGTTCATTGTGATGGACGGTTCATTATGGCGAGGCCACACTTAAACTCGGCTCTCGTGCACCTAAAGCCAGTTTTAGACGACGCCAGTGCTGGCTTGTTATTGTATGTAAAGCACTGGCTGCCAGCACTGGCGGGAATTGAGCGCCGGTCTATTTTTCAAGCCAGTGAGCTCACAAAACGGGCTCACAAAAGAAGACGCCCAGGATCGTGCAAAGGCCGGGATAACGCTAGGTAGAAGGAGTGAGCTAGCACTGGCTTCGTCTAAACCTGGCTTAACACCTCATCCGCTCGTAGTTGACAGTAACACTCGTCGTCGTGCGACCGGTATTGTGCTACTACGATTATCATCCTCCTAGCGTTATTCCCGTTGTGGCCTAAAGGAGCCCGGGGTCCGCTTTGACACCTAATCCCAAGATTTGGCATAGGCACTAGTTTTACAAAAGCGTCTGCCATCTGACCTTCCAACCCAGAGGGAAAACTAGACCTTATTGGGATTAGACCGGTTTCCTCAAGATGATTTCCTTCACCGAAAAGCTAACGCTAAATACCGAATAAATTGTGCTGCGAGGATGTCACGCAAACATTTTCATCGACTCCCAACCAAATACATAGGATACCATTGACACCAGAAGAAGAAGAATAGTAAGAAAACAAACATACAATCACCCCCGTCTCCTGGTCGCATAGACAGTAACAATAAGTAATTAGCTGCGCATTTCGTAATAGTAATTCATAAATAATGATTCGTTTGATAAGTCTATTCTCAGCAATAACTCCTGAATTGGTTGAGCAACTGTTGCGCCTACACATTCCCTCTCTGTCGAAATCGAAGTTCAACCTTCGGCCACGCAAGCATCTCTTGCCGGCAGTACCAGAGGCGCGCACTGTGTCTCGCGCCAGCTCACCGCTTGTGCACGCTCCGAACTACCTCAATGCCCTTCTCGCATCAACACCAGACTGTGGTGTTTTTGGGAGTAAGTGGATGGATGTATGTGGTGAATGTCTGACGTACTGTGAAGCGATGGATGACCGCCCCACTTCTGTTTGTTTGATGTAAAATTTGTCCATATGTTCGTTCATATACGTATTGTTATTATGTGTAACTTTTATATGAATAGTGTCCTAAATTCCGCAGTGTCTTAGCGTAATGCTGTGTTATTGGAAATAAAATAAAAAAATAACACGAAGTTAACGGAGTTTAATTGTTACAGCGATGGTGGGCGCGAAGGTGCCGCGGCTGGAGACGCAGGCGTTCCACTCGCGCTGCCAGCTGCCGCCCGCCGTCATACTCTTCCACCCGTACGAGCAGCACATCGCGCTCGCCTTCAAGGACAACTTTGGGTCAGTATTTGGCCTTCCATTACTGTTTTTTTCACTTCTCCACACCCCTTGTACTAGGAATTCCAGCAGGTCCTCTCCGATTTGGAGATTCAATTCAATTCAATTATTTATTCGTGACAGCGAATACACACTAATACATATGAAAAAGACACAAGATATATATACGGCCTAAGCCGTGTCAGGAAATGGACCCGGCTCAGCATGATGCTGGCTTTAACAGCCAGCGCTGGTCTACCGCCGAGTCCATTTGTTGAAGGAACGGAAGGTAACACAACAAGAGATATACAAATAAACACATAGTGCGAGAGAATGACAACATAAGGGAAACAGCAATATATAAACATTAAAAGAGGAACGACAATGTGAGTGAGTGATCAAATATTATAGGAAAGTACAACAGGTATGGTAAAGCGGGTATCACTCTCCCCGCGCCAAGATTGTGTACCTTAAAGCACTTCTCTGGGTGGTGTACTAAGAGACAGGGGGCCTAATTCTTTCTAAAGGGTACCGGCTCCATACACATCGGGCCCTGTACCTAGCTCCACGTACGCCTCCCAAAGGTCCGCGACATTATTGTTCCGTGAGCGGGAAAGACACACAATAATAATAATAGCCTCTTATTCAGCCACTATAAAGTTTACAAATATATATAAACGTTTTAAATTAAAGTACGACGACATCCGTTCGGTCTGTTTGCCGTTTGGCAAATGCCTCCTCCATCGCTTTCCATCTATCCTTGTCTCTCGCCAGCCTTGTCCATTGTCTTCCCGCAATTTTTATTATTTCATCGACTTTTTGTCTCTAGGGTACCACCATATGATTATTTTGCTCCATTTTTCCTCATTCCTTATTATGTGTCCATCTCTATTTAAGCGTTTTCACCTTAACAGCTAGATCTTCCACCCCGATATTAATTCTTATCAGTTCTTTTCTCATTATATCTTTCAGTTTGACACCTATTATGCTTCTTTTCATTGCTCTTTGGCATACTTGTAGTTTGTTAAGGTTGCTACTTGTTAGTGTCCAAGTTTGGCTGCCGTAGGTTAGCACGGGCAACACGCACGCATTGAATAACTTCCTCTTTGTGGTCAGTCTCATTTCCTTGTTCTTCATGAGTTCCTTTAGTGACCAGTACCTTTTCCAGGCGTTGGTTGCCCTTCTGTAAATCTCTTTTTCCATCTGGTTGTTCATGGATATTGTTTGCCCTAAGTTTACATACTCGTCTATATACTCAAAAAAATCCTGGTTGACTGTTATAGGTTGAGTTTGTAAATGTTTTAGTTTTATCTAAATTCATACTCAAGCCAGTTCTCGTAGCATATCTTGTAGATCCTCAGCTGTGTTTGAAACTAAAACCAGGTCATCTGCGAAGAGTAGATGTGATAGTATTGTACCATCTATTTTAAATCCATAATTTGGGTTGCTTTTAGGTTCGTAAATATTGCATCGAGTACTGCAGAGAAGATCTTAGGTGAAAGTAGGTCGCCTTGTCTTACTCCTTTGTTTATTTTTTATTTATTTATTTATTATATACGGGACACCAACAGAGTACATAAGAATAGTGAGTTACATTTTAATAGTTATGTGGTATTTAGGCACTTACGTACCCCAATTATAGGCGAACACATCATTCACATTTTAACACGGTTTTTTTGTATTAGGTATTTCCTTATCGCTAAAGTGTAACAAGTTTTGATGAAGTATGGTAATAAATTATAAATTTATCAATAAGATTTAACATTGATTAGTTAGTTAGTTAGTTAGTAATTCATTTTTTGATTTTTATTAGTTTACTAAAATTAGTTTAAAGTTAGTTACAAATTTATTAGTTAATTGGTTAGAAATTTTGGATTCGGGAGAAGGTAATAATTTATTTGATGCAATTTCAATTTTGGCCCATCAACTGGACTGGATTGGACTGGATTGGGTGAGATAGCGACACAGCTTATTTCTATAAGAACGAATGCAATCGTGATAAATATCCAGATTCGCTCCTGCGGCAATGCTATTGTAATTCGTGAGTAGCCTAGTCAGTGGGGCGTGTTTCTTTACATTGGTTCTAGCTAGAGGTATACTGAAGGTTTACGCAATCCTTCGACTGTTTGGTTTTGGTACTGACAGCTTTACCCTTTCGAACATATCCTGCAGGGGTGAGTGGTCAGGACCGTTAACCATTTTGTGTAGGAACACTTGATCATGCAGTAAACGGCGATTCAGCAACGATATCATGTTGAAATGTCGTAGACGTGTATCGTAGTCACTCTTGTAGCTAATATTCGGTGCAATATAAGCCAGATGACGTGTGAAGCTGCGTTGTACACGCTCGATACGCTCCCTATGGATACTGTAGCTCGGACTCCAGACCACACTAGCGAACTCGAGGCAACTTCGGACTAACGCGTTGTACAGTACAATTTTAGTTGTTATGTTTCTAAACTCCTTGGTGTTACGTTTAAGAAAACCTAGCATCTTTAGGGACTTTGCAATTATGGAGTCGTAATGAGCTCTGTAGTTTAATTCTGCGTCCACAATTACTCCTAGGTCTCTAATTTGATTAACTTCTTGAAGAGGTGTTCCGGCTATATCATAAGAGGTTGGAATGGGCTTTTTTTTCCTGGAAAATTTGATGTGATAACATTTCGAAGGATTCAGCAACATGTCATTTTTTGTGCACCATGATTTGATCCTGTTCAAGTCGTCCTGCAGTAAATGTGCGTCGAGTACTGTCCTGATTTCTTTATAAATTTTTACGTCATCGGCAAAGAGTGAGCACTGGCTGTGGTGTACATGGCTGGCAATATCGTTGATGAAGATAAGGAACAGAACAGGGCCCAAGTGAGATCCCTGAGGGACTCCAGATATTGCCTCATATGGTTTTGAAGCATAACTATTAGTGACTACTGATGATTTCCGTCCAGTTAAGTAGGATTTGAACCACTTGTTTAATGTGCCAGTAACACCGAACGTGTCTAGCTTCTCCAACAGTATGTGGTGATTCACTTTGTCGAATGCGCTAGTAAAGTCAGTGTAAATTGCGTCGACTTGTGCACTCCTGTTCAAACACTCTGTTATATTCGTAGTAAAGTTTGTTAAGTTAGTATTTACCTTCCGCTTAGAAATCCGTGTTGCTTGGCGCTAATTACTGGTTTAACTTGATATGTTAAGACAGGGCAGACTACGGATTCAAATAATTTGGAGAAAGTGCTTAGAATGGAAATTGGCCTATAGTTTTGGACTATATCTCTATCACCTTTTTTGTAGACAGGTACTATTCGGGCTTCTTTCCACTTGGTTGGAAATTTCCCTGTACTTAGTGATTTATTAAAAAATATTTTTAAAGGTAAAGCTAGATTGGTGGCACAACGCTTTATAAATAGCGGCGGCAAATTGTCAGTGCCAGCGCCCTTGCTAGGATCCAGTTTTTTTAGAGCTCTCACAATTGTGCGCTCCTCCACCTGCAGTGTGTGGAGATTCGAAACTAATTTTGATCGCTTTCCCTTTACTTTCCAGCTGTATTCTTGCAGTGCTGGCTTCGTATGTATTTTTTATAATTACGCTTGGCGCCCCTCCTAACGCAAAGAGTAGTGGATAGGGGTTAGACGAGAGTTAAACTGGGTTGAAGCGTGTTAGTGCTTTAACTCACCGTAAACTTAAATATATTAAAACTAAGGAAACTTAGCCCATGATGTCCGATTTCTAAAAGAAATAACGCCGGCGACGAGCAAAGAATAGCGATACATCTGCCTCACCCTAAACAATGGAACGCAAAAACATCCGTTTCTACATGCTGCGCGTGAATGTACTTCCTTCAAATATCCAGATTTTATGACTGTATGTAAGTACCCACGCCACGCCAAATGGGCTTAGATAGGCGAGCGATATTAAAAACATACAGGATAAAAATGCTAGGTTCATATACTTGTAATAAATAAAACACCGGATCAAAAAGAAAACCAAACTCCAATTAAACTATATGGATGCAAAAATACCTAGCTCATACGCGAGGAGAAAAAAGCGTTGCATGGTTATGCGAGCCTCAGAAGACTGGAGAACCTTACGAAAAATACGAGTTATGCTTTTGTGACATGACGAATAGGCACTTACTCTTCCCTAGGAAGATCGCTTAACCACGAAAACAGGCAAATGAAATGCTGGCTGCCGGTCAACTCTCCTAGTGACAGTGCTTGTTACACTTTATTTTGTTGCCCAGTGAGCAGTGTTAATATGTTGGTTAAGTTTATGTAAATAATTAATGTTGTGTCTGTGTCTGCAGTTAAAAAACAGTGGTATCGGTGAAGACAATGTTTAGTGTGTAGTGACAAAATTTAAAGTAACAGTATCTATATCACGTATCGTTGTTGCGAGCCATATTATAACCTCAATTCAACCACAGAAGCAAACTAATAAAAAGATCTTTAACAACACTGCTCGAGAAATCGACGCAATGGAAGAAAGTGACTACGAATTAGAGGAACAGGTAGGATGATCGCCTGAATCTAGAACGGATCGCCGAGAACACCTTCAACACAAGAATTAAGACTGTATATAAAGAAACGTGCATCACTTTGCGCCCCCTGGTATATGCGGCTGGTGCGGGTCAGGCTTGCTTCCTGGCTGGGTGTGGTGCCTATGTTCATGTTCATGGTGCAGTGCCAGCTCAAGACCGGTTACAATGGAATATGCCCAATACCCAACTTCCTCTACCGAGCTATTGCGGAACAGCTAAAATTTTCACTCACTCGAACGAACAGAACTCACCAAAACTCGACTGAAACGGGATGGAAAAAAAGGCTTAAAAGCTGAAACGAAAGGAAGAAGAGTTGAATATTCACATCTCAGAAAACGGAAAAACTTAAGAAAGAAAACGCTTTATGCTCTTATTCCAAAGACGATGACTTCTCTCCAGGGTGGTCGCCGAACCACGACAACCAGCAGCAGCAGCAGTAAATACTCGCCGCCGGTCAACTCTCCAAGTGACAGTGTTAGTGACACTGTTTTGTGGTGCAGTGAGCAGTGTTCATTTTATTAATATCGCGGTTTTAGTTTTAGTTTATTTATTAACCATAATGTAATATGATCATTACATGGTAAGTCAACATTTCACAATATTATACTTATAAAGTATAAATTTAGTATCCAGATTATACACTTAATAATAATAAAAATCTACTTACAATTTGCGTCAATTGAAATATTTTTTAATGAAAAATATTCAGCAATCGAATAGAAGGCATGGTTTTGAAAAAAGGTCTTGACTCTGGTTTTGAATAGATTAAAAGGCAATAATGAAAAAGGTTGATACTGGAATTAATGAATTTTGTGTCTTTGTCTAGTAAACCTAATAATAATAAAAAAAACAGTGTTATAGGTGAATTAAATAGGTCACTTGTGTAAGCTTAAATGTGTAGTGTGAGGGGATGAAATGTAAAGTAACAGTGTCAGTATCACGTATATTTTTGCCAAGCAGCAAGTCATTCACCCTCAATGATACTTACTGGAAAATACAAGCGGTCAACATCTTAGGACATGATAACCAAACGCACCAGACACTTCGAAAATGTCAAAGCATCAAACGGAGACAAACCACAGGAGAAAGGCAAACAGAGGCCTAGGAAACAACGACACAATAACAGCAAAGAGCTCAGATGGCATCGCAGCATAATAACTCAATAGCAGTCATTTATCCTTCTGTACATATTTACACAATTATATATCCATGCTTCCTTTCACTGGGCACGATGCTAGTATAAGGCCTGGTTTTCTTCCCTCGCTCCTCATCCTGACTGCAACAGCCCCACACTCCCGTCCTGTACTTATTGGCTCACTGGTTTCTCGGATAGGTGGGTCAGTTGACCTTGCCAGGGCGTCAGAGGACGAGGCAGCACAAGAGAGAGCCCGAGTGCACGCCCTGTCTCGGAACTGGTAGTTCCGGACAGGGACTGTTAAGGTTCCCATACACCCCTGGCTGTGTCTGCCCGTATCGTGCCAGCGTGTGCTCTCGAGCATTGTCTGGGAGCCTCCTCGTCGCTCCCTCCCGGGCATGGCCAACGCCTCCGCGTCCTTGCAAAACTGCTGGCAGGCTGTGTCATCGGAACGGAACGGATTCTGATATACTTCTGCGTTACTCCCTGCTCTTTTAAGGCTTCCCAGATTTTGGAATGTATGAGTGAGTCAAACGCTTTACTAGTCCACATATAATGGGATTTGATATTCGTTGCATTTCTCTATCAGTTGCCTTAAAGTGACAATGTGGTCTAACATAAATCCGGCCTGTCCTTTCGGTTGATTCCCACCCAGCGTGTTTGTTAGTGATGTTTTTGCAAATATTTTATAGACGTTTGACATCAGACTGATTGGTCTATAGGTAGTTGTTTATGTCACATTGGTTATCTTTTTTGAACAGTAGTACGATATAATATTGGAAGTCGTCCATTGGGTAGGAATTTTCTTTTTACAAATAACTTCGTTAAAAAGTGATGTGAGTGTCGAGATTATAGCGTCTTTCGTTGTGATTAAGAACTCTCTTTCTTTTGAGTAGTGATGGCTCTTTCAACGTCATCTTCTAATACGGTTGGTACATCTTCGTCGTCATCGAGTTCCAAGTTTGTGGTAGTTTGATGCTCCTGATGTTCATATAGCTCACAAAGCTTGGTGGCTACATCTAGTATGCTTGGTCTTCTTGTTTCACAGTCTCCTGTGAGATTGTTGTTCATTTTGGTGATCCAGTATTTTTTGTTCCCCAATGTTTTCCAAGCTTTCTTCATGCCTCCAGTTTTTCCTAACTTTTCTTCTATGACCAAATCCCTGTATACTTCCCTGTCTTTTCTTAAGCATGTTTTTATTAGTTTGCTGAGTGCTGTTATGTAATCTCTAGTTGCTGTACTCTTGTTGCGTTCTTTTATGTAGTTCACTATTATTTCTATTAGTTTACTTGTGTATTCAGGGGCCGTAGGCAAGGTTACAATCGACAAGCGCTAACGCCAATAGAAAATAATAAAATGTATGGGAATGACAGATGCCGACGAAACACTTTTCGTTAACATCTGTCATTCCCATACATTTTATTAGTTTTCTATTGGCGTTAGCGCTTGTCGATTGTAACCTTGTCTAGGCTCCCTGATATTTCCTTTTCTAATTTGTTATTTGCATTTGGTTTGCTGGTTCCTTGTATTATTAACTTAATATTTATTTCAGAGGTCATATTTTTCTTGGAGACTTTGATTTCCTTGGTAATTTTTTTCTGTGAGTCTGTACTGATTTGTGCAATCTCTCCTTGAATGTCGTGACAGAGTTACGGAAGTCTAGCGTTGATTTTCGGTCTGGGTTTCTTTGGAGGTTTCCTTTTCAATTTGGCCCTCACCATCCTGTGGTTGGTGTTGAAATCTATATTGTTGATGGTAATGGTATCTTCAAAGTGTTTAAGTTGGTTAGATAAGATGTAATCTATCTCATTCTTGACAGTTCCGTCTGGAGATAGGCATGTCAATTTCCTCGATTCCCTTTTCTTGTAGAACTATTCTTGTAGCAACTATTCACGTATTAACTGTTAGGATAGTTAAGCCATGTTCAAAGGAGAAGTTGATAAGCCTTTGTCCAGTTCTGGTCCTTTTCCCTTCTGTGAAATTTCCTAGAACTTTTTTCTACTCCTTCTTTCTTTGGTCCTACTTGTGCGTTAAAATCTCCCATGACTACTATATAATTATTTGTATGTCTGTGTACAATAGCATTGACTATATCGTAAAATATGTCTACGAGTATATCCACCTCTTTTGATCTCTCAGTAGGAGAGTACACTTGTATAATTGTCCATTCTTTGGGATAGTCTGGTAGCTTTATGTTGAGGACGGCTAGTCGTTCTGAGACTCCTATTATCGCCCTTATACACCGTGGATGTGAATAACCCGAAAGATTTTAACCACGCATTCCCTAAGCCGGCAGTGAGTCACGTAACATTTCTTACTCCTAATGACCTCAGGAATGCGTGGTTAAAATCTTTCGGGTTATTAACGTCCACGGTGTATAGGTATATATGGTGTGTAATAAGTGCGCACAGCGGCTTGACAGCGGACGTCTTCCGCGACACGCGATCGTAGCCGACAGAATGCTGCGAAGCGCGGCTTGGTAATTATAGCAGGGATGCCGCGGATGCGATTTTTTAAACATCCGCGGATGCAGATATGTCGATGCTCACATCCGTGGATGCGTATTTTGGGGCAAGAAACTTAAAAACATAAATAATCAACGTCTTTAGGGTCACGCAGTACTCGAACATGTTGCGACTGATTTACAATCGTTGAAAACCTAACGCATCACCGATGATGCGGAACATCAACGCTTGCGGATGCGAATGTCTGCAACATCCCAGTCAACTGTGTACATGATTTCATATCGTTTAAAGATTTTAAAATCCGTTCCGACTCGATGCGATGCGTTTCCTGGTGGGAATTATCCTTAAGGTGGACCTGGTGGAAATGTCCGCGAGACAGGGTATCCTCCCGTTTTTGAGACCCTGTTGTTTGAGTTGTAACAGTTGTAACATAGCGGTTGACTGTGGTTGCTAAAGTAGTCCTGTCTGCAGGATCTGGGACTGGGGCACCGCGGCGAAGCTGTGCGTCGGCGCGTGGCGCAAGAGCTGGGGGCGGGTGACCGCGCTCGCCTACCTCAACGCGCACGAGCGGGCGCTGCTGGCCGTCGCCAGCCACCAGGGACACGTCGCTATTTACAGGTCACCAACTTAGATATTTATACACGCAAGGAGAACCAACTGCGTCATATATTTCTATACAATGTCATAGAATTACAGACTCCATTACAGGTTAGTTGCTAAAACATCTTATATATATTTGGTCAAAAGGACACAAAAATTAAAGTATTTAATGGGCCGCACCTTGACCTGTATTTTGTTATTATATTGTATGTAAAATATTGTTATACTTTATTTGTTATGGAATGTGGAAGGCGCCGACACATGTGAATAACTGTACCCATACAAGATGTGTGTGTGTCTGCCTGCAGGCCCACGGGCAGCAGCATGGAGCCGGCGCTGGTGTCGGCGTGGCGCGCGCTGGACGTGCGGCCCGCCGCCGACTACCGCCCGCCGCCCGCGCAGCCGCTCTACAGTGAGTAGCCGCGCTTATTGCACGCCACATAGAGGTCATGTTCCCGCACCAACCTATTTCAGGACTCACTTCAGTAGAACATACATGATTTACAGCATCGGCGCACAGCGGGTGTTTAGTGGCCGCGTCCGAGCCACACGCAACTAGTGGCTGAGTCTAGTAGCAGCCACTAGTGGGTGTAACCATAAAGATGCTATTCCCATACCACGTTTTATTAGATTGGTACAAATATTTAGGAAAAGCTACTAGTACAAATATTTAGGAAAAGCTACTAGTACAAATATTTAGGAAAAGCTACTAGTACAAATATTTAGGAAAAGCTACTAGTACAAATATTTAGGAAAAGCTACTAGTACAAATATTTAGGAAAAGCTACTAGTACAAATATTTAGGAAAAGCTACTAGTACAAATATTTAGGAAAAGCTACTAGTACAAATATTTAGGAAACGGGTCGCTGCTTCGCAATAGTAAGCTGCCTTTATTCCTTTAAAATTCCCCAACAGGTATGATGGTACTTCAAGAATGTTGGTAGAAAAATTAAAGAGGATTCATACATACATTTGTACATCTATTCTGTGTGCTCATCAATTGTATGTTTACACTTCTCCGTGCAAATCCACGCATGCCTCATAATGTTCCATTAATGGAATGTTAATGCATTTTCATAACATAAAATAACCTCAAATAATGGAGCACATGTAATTATAAAAACATTCATGTGCTACCTACTGAAAACGCTCGAATCATAATATATGTTCATGTACACATTTTGCACCTTATTACAAAGCGATACGAGCCAAAAGTTTAAACATATCTTTGGCGTCGACTGTGCTTGTCTAAAAGCTAAATAATGAAAATCAAGGCAGTGTTATTGTTCAAAAATAAATCTGCAATTAATTTCAAACAGAATTGTAACATGTAATACAAGCCGAATTTTCTTAATAATAAAAAGTGTTGAGAGTCCCCAGTAAGCTCGGCCGATTTTCACCTTCCCACACAAACGGAGTTTTGTTCTCATTTTAAAACTACGTGTTGGTTTGTGACGAAACTTTGCATATACAATGACATGAGGGATAAGGTGTATCTATTTCTGTAATTTGTTTATATGGTTCCAGTTTATAAAACAAACTTAATACAGCAAAAACAAGTTTTGTATGAAAACCTTAAATTCTCTGTATTTTTTACTATGGCATCCGAAACTACATAAACTAATTACAGACCTGGATATAACTCAAGTCATTGTACTTGCAAAGTTTCGTTACAATCTAACACGTAGTTTTAAAATGAGAGCTTAACTACGTTTGTATGGAGAATCAAGCTTACTGCGGACTCTTAAAAAGAGGTTTCTGCTTGTTTTCAAAGTCACAAGCCTTTGAGAAACCGCCCGTGGCATTGCAGTACTGTGCTCTTCATATTCATCTTTACTACAAATACATGTTTATGAGGTTTTGGTTTTCATCGAATGACTCTTGGGTATAGTTGAAATTTTCTGAACTGGACAGATCTTCTTATCTTCAGAACAATAGCATTCAAGTGTAACAATACGATTGTGTGGTCGGACGCTTGCCATTTTTGCAAGAAAAAGGTTAGCGCCACATAAAATGTTCATTGTATAATGAACTCTATCGTCGTATTCAATAGATTCAAAATGGACTAAATGATGAAAAAAAAACCCGCTCCCAGCGAGCCAGGTACAATAAGGCGCTGTGTGTGGTATTTTATCTCGTAGCTTATTTGGAATCTATTGTAAAGGAAGATTGAGTTCATTATTCAATGAACATTTTACGTCGTGGTAACATTTATTTGCAAAATTTGCAAGCGTCGACCGCAAACAAACGCTATTCATGAGTTCAGTACAATGGCCATTCATGAGCTCAGTTTAGATAATTTAAACTACAACTTTGTCGCTTGTCATGCGCGTGTGGGTGCGGGGCTGACGTGTGCGTGTGCGCAGGTCTGGCGCAGCTGGTGTCCGAGCAGTTCCTGTCGGCCGAGGAGCGCGCCGCGCCGCCGGCGCAGGACCGTGAGTGCTCATTACCCACACAGTACATATATAGGTGGAAGCGGTCCAACTACTCCGTGACAACGTCTGAGGTGACGCACTCACATAGACGCGTCGCTACTATATATTTAAACACGGGATCCCCTCATTTTACCGACAAACGTTACACCGTTTGCTTTGTTATTTTTTTAAAAACCGTTATTTTTTTAAGGTAAAGCTAAAAGGTAATGAGAACCTATTAGGTTAGGTTTGTTCTATGGAAATCCTGAAATGTTTACTGTTTTTGAAAAAAAATTTATTCGATGAAGTTTGTCGGTGAAAGAAGGGTATACCACTTAAGCTTAGTTCAGCGTAATCAGCCGTACATTTCACGTGCGTTGCGTGTGCCGCGTACAAATGGGTTTCAAATATTTAAGGAGCTCAGGTTCAGACTCTAGCCGAGATAGCTTCAAGCTATATGTCTACTGTGCCATCGACGACATTGTATTCGCCATTCTTGCTTTTTATTGCACTGGCATGAGGTCTTGTGGTCAGTCTGTAACTTAACAGTCATTATTCTACATTTACTAAGTTATCATTAGGCTTGGGACTTTTGGTAGCATAACTTGGTTCGAGAATCCATGGAGTCTTTTGCAGTGTCACTTTATTTTTAGACTTTGTTTCGAAAATTATAAATATGGCGACTCCATGGATTCTAAAACCACGACACACTACCACAATTCCCGGGCCTAGCTATCATGGTTACGAAACGCTTATTTTGATTAACCTGCATCGCATAATCATTATTTTTCAGTCGTATTTCACTTCCTTATAGATTTCTTAGGGTGCACTAAACGCATTTCCCCAACGTTAAAAAAAAAGGGTGCACCAAATCGTAAGTGGTGTTCGTTAAAATCAGAATGTATGGAAAGTTCGACTACTTTCTATGGAATGACAGCTGCCGGCGCCATATTTTACGTTCAATTCAATTCATATTTTAAATGTAAAATACCTAAAAAATAAATAAAATTAATTGTAATAAATCGTAATTTTAAATTGTATACTTTAAAATCTAGAAAATGTCTTGATTATTTGGTAAATAAGTAAAAACAGTATTAAAAATAAAGCATATCCCTATGTCTAAGAATTATCATGCATGTCAACTAAATACTCTTTTATCGAATAGTACGCTTTTTTGCCAAATAACTGTATAGCTCTTTTTTTAATTTAATTACGACATCTACAACGTGTTAATAAAATAACGCAAAACATGAAAACCGTTTGTTCAGAATCGAGAGTGACAAAAAACGGATTTTTTTAATGAGTTTTTTTTTTTACTTATGTATGGAGCGTTGGCCGGCTGGGGCGACCTGCTCCATATAAATGTAAAAAATAAATCGCGTCAAAAAAAACTATTTTCTTTTTCACATTCTACTTTCGATTCCGAACAAACGGATTTCAGGTTTTGCGTTATTTCATTAACACGTGTATATGTCATAGTGCGTTTTTTTATCATTAAAAAGAAGGATAAAGCACGAAGCACGAAGTCTTTTATACAAGACACTTTATGGCACACAACTATCAGAGTATCTCAAACAGCCATTTAAAAAAAAGACACATCATTGTTGTCGACCCTAAAATGATAGAAGTTATTGTGGTATTTTTTGACTCTGTAATTTTAAATTTCGTTATTCAGTTCTGGAAAGGTTGCATAATAAAAAAACCTAAAGAAGACCCGTTTTTTCGCTGTCGACATTGTCAAAATTAAATAATTAAAATAAATAAATATTAGGGGACAATCTTACACAAATCGACCTAGTACCAAACTAAACAAAACTTGTCCTATGGGTACTAGACGACGATAAACACATACTTATATAGTTCACAAAGTTGTGTGTTGTGTAGTAAGTTAGTTCAGTAATTGTCAATCGTATAACGTTCTTTTTCTTGTTTTCTTGGTAATCAACAAATAATTGAATTCAGATCACGAAATTATTATACGAGTATCTACATATTTGTTAATTAATATTAAGATTTTATTTTTCGCTGTGTGTGGTGGCGTGCGGACTGCGATGGAGCTACCAGGGCAGGCCCAAGTGGTTCGCAAAAAAGACCGACTCGTTCTCTCCCGAACATTTTGCCGTCACCAAAAGCAAAGATACAGAAACAGAGTCCATTAACAACAAATGAGAAACGTATGGTGGTCAACATTTACAAGTTGGTGTGTGAACTTTGCAGCAAAGATAAATTTCCGTGTAACAAACCGTGTATTCAATATTTATCCCAAGCAGAAAAGGTTGACGACGACTGCTTCTTTGTTTACCGCATTTCTAATCCCAAAAAAACGCACTATAGTATGGGTTTGGGCTAGTTATAAAAAGTTCTGGGTGCCATACCAAATACACTTTCCAAGTAAGGCGGTTTTCGTCGGTCTGGTGTCTATTTTATTTACATCGTTGACGTCTACTATTAAAACTACGGAATTGGTTATCATTTGTTTTTACATATAAAGTTTCATTTATTTTATAGAGCAAATTTATATCAACAAAATTTTTTTACGACTTTTGGGAACAATGTTTTTTTTTTCTTTTGCGGCGTATTTACTTACATATGTGATGAAATATCCGTTATACAATGACTGGACTACTTAGCGAACTTCATTCCACTTACGCTTGACACAATTTTTATCGATACCAAATTCGAACGGGCGGGGACTAGAATGTTTACACATTGCAAAGCGTTAGCGATGAGTTTTCCTGTACCTATTTTACTCATCGCAGACGCAAACATATTACGCCAATATTTCTATCACCGAGTTTATTGAGATTGCGATGTTGATTGGTAGATTTGGCACCTGGACTTCTCTCAACCCTGCTTCCAGCTCTTGATATAATGCCATCCAAAATGAATTCAAAATATTTTTAAAAAACCCAACTGCTTTTTAAAAATTTTATAGCCTATGTTACTCCCACGATTAAGAGGAATCCAACGACACCTCATATGTCGAAATCCGTCAAACGGTTTAGGCTGCAGGGCGTGTCAAAGAATATGTACATACATTAATACATACATACGCTCGAAAAACATAACCCTCCTCTCCTTCGGGCAGTCGGGTATAAACTCTCCTTGTAGAAACTTTGGCGAGCCAATTTTAGGTTAAGGCACTGGTCCCACCGCGAGATAGTAAGCTATGAGCTATCGGCTATAAACACGAACAAAAGATAAGCACTCCCGTGTAAATAAAAGAGACACGGCGATATTTATAGTTACTCGCCCAGCGGTGAGCTATAAATATCGCCGTGTCTCTTTTATTTACACGGGAGTGCTTATCTTTTGTTCGTGTTTATAGCCGATAGCTCATAGCTTACTATCTCGCGGTGGGACCAGTGCCTAAGGTTTTGCCGCGTAACTGTGCCTCTGCCTAATTTATGTTAAACAAGTTCTATCTTTGGTAGCGGACGTCCGCTGCGGGTGTCGCAGAACCGGTCGTTGTGGCTCTCTTTGGGCGAGTTCTATGTCCAGCAGTGGACATCGGCTGATCTGATGGTGATCTTTGGTGTAATAGGGGTGTAGACACTAAATAAAATAATGAATAATGTCATATTTTCTCGAGAAAAATCAACGCAAGCGGTTAAATAATCACGAAGTTACAAGTGTCCAAAGTTTTAAGAAGGGGTATGTTCGGTCCGTTTTTCGCAAAACGCAACTTGATATGAAACGATGACGCTTGTAGATTGTGACGACACTTATAGACGGCAACGTGCCGCGCCCCGTCGTGTTGACGCGGCCATCGACGCGGCCTGCTGCGCGCGCGACGCGCTCTTCGGCAGCCTCGCATATTGTGACGTCACACACTGTTTGCCTTTTCTCTGTCTAACAAGCAATATTAAAACGGTTGGAGCTTCGTAACTCTTTGAGATATCTGAATGTGATTTTCGTCACTAGGCATACTTTTTTGTCTTCTTTCTTTTGGAGTAATAATAATTTTCTTGTCCACACCCGTATTGTACAGTTGGTTATGTGTTGTTGACGTTACAGACAGCCTAGGCCCGACGGGCCCGCCGGGCGCGCCGGGCTACAGCCCGCCGCCGCCGCCCGTGCTGCTCCGCTGGTGCGCGCGGCGCCGCTCGCTCGCGCTCGCCGGCCTCGCCTCCTCCGTGCGGCTCTGGGACGCCTCCACCGAGCTGCAGGAGGCCGACATCTCCACCGGTAACTATACCACAATACACCCTTAAGGGCCTACTAACTGATCACCAACTTTACCTCTACGACGTCCAAACTGACCCTAAGAAGCAGATCAACGTTATTTGCAGTTTATTTCTAAATGAACCACGTTCTGCTACCATTTGTTCAGGTTAGACCTCTGCCTAACTCTGAATGAGTCTCGCGTTTCACGAATTATGAATGAATGAATGAATATTTTATTTGTTAATAGTGGGTTTGTTGGTAGTGGGTGGGTGAGTGGGTGGGTATGACCTTAAAACTAGGACTTTTGCTAGTATTTTGTACCGGCAACTTTGTTTTAGAATGTGAGAGCGCAGTGACGTCCCTCTGGCGGGAGTCGGCGGAGGCGTGGTCGCTGGTGGCGGGCTTCGCGGACGGCTCGGTGCGCGCCTGGGACACGCGCGCGGCGGGCGCGCAGCTCACCGTGCAGCAGCACCGCGCGCCCGTGCTGTGCGCCGTGCCCAGGGCCAGCCAGTACAAGCTGGTCACCGGATGGTCAGTACATCTGCCGAGTCGTACCACCAACTAAGCTCACAGTCGGCGGAGGCGTGGTCGCTGGTGGCGGGCTTCGCGGACGGCTCGGTGCGCGCCTGGGACACGCGCGCGGCGGGCGCGCAGCTCACCGTGCAGCAGCACCGCGCGCCCGTGCTGTGCGCCGTGCCCAGGGCCAGCCAGTACAAGCTGGTCACCGGATGGTCAGTACATCTGCCGAGTCGTACCACCAACTAAGCTCACAGTCGGCGGAGGCGTGGTCGCTGGTGGCGGGCTTCGCGGACGGCTCGGTGCGCGCCTGGGACACGCGCGCGGCGGGCGCGCAGCTCACCGTGCAGCAGCACCGCGCGCCCGTGCTGTGCGCCGTGCCCAGGGCCAGCCAGTACAAGCTGGTCACCGGATGGTCAGTACATCTGCCGAGTCGTACCACCAACTAAGCTCACAGTCGGCGGAGGCGTGCTCGCTGGTGGCGGGCTTGGTGCCCAAGTAATAACTTTCTATATATTGTTGTTACCAATCCCTCTCTAAAGTTGCACCATTTATCTATGAATTTTGCCTATTAATCAAATTTTGCATTAAAGATTGGTTTCCAAACGCACATTTAAAGGAAACCGCCATTTGGAAGTGTCAGCATTCTGTTCGGATTGATTGTAGTGAGATTCCCCCCCCCCTTAGCATGACGGGCGAGGTGCGCATCTACGACACGCGCAAGCTGGCCGCAGCCACGCTGCAGAGCCTGCGCGCGCCCGGCCCGCTCGCCGCCGTCGACGTGCACCCGCTGCTCGACCTCATCGCCTGGTGAGCTCTCACCAGACACTATCTCCTCCCTCACGGACATCCCGAGCGTCTGACCGTAGTGCTTATTGTTTCATCCTATAGCAAAACACCCTGGACCTGGTAAAGGTTGCGAGAGTCCGCTGGATGCGGGTGGCGCAGGACCAGTCACTTTGCTCTTTGGGGGAGGCCTATGTCCAGCAGTGGACGTCTTTCGGTCTTTCGTCGGACTACAAAACATATTATTAGGGAACAATATTTCTTTGCTATTCCGCTAAAAAACGTGCTGGTCTATTAGTGAAGATAAGATGCAACTATTTGCGTAAAAACATGCAAAAAATTACAGCAAACCACCACCAATAATGACAAAAACCTCGACACGTGTTTCGCCTCTCTACGAGGCATCATCAGGAGATGCTGGCAGGAGATGTTGCTTGCGCCACGTCCACTGAGCAAATGACCCGCCCGGAGCCATCCGCCATATTTATATTCTGTCCCCCCATACTACCGTTCATGCGTGAAAGAGATGGAAGAACACGTAACAACGGTGATGACGCAACATTCAATTGTTCGTTGATAATAACGCCTCTATTGCTGTACTTAATTATTTCTAATTGTTCTAGAACACTTAGACGCAATCCTTTTTCGCAAACATGCAAGATGTTGAAAGAATGATTGTCAGATAACGCATGGTTAGTCTCCAATAAATGTTTTGCGAAATTAGACTTGTCCGGGTGATTATGCCGATACGACGCAACATGTTCCTTATACCTTGTGCTAAAACTACGGCCTGTTTGTCCCACATAAACTTTATTGCAATTATCACAGGCAAGTTTGTAGACTCCCGACTTTTTGGCACTTTCCACTTTCTCCTTGCCATTGCACAGTCTAAAGCGCAAGGTGTTATTCGTTTTGAAAGCCACGTTTATGTCGTTAGACTTTAAAATATTGTAGATCTTATCAGACAACTTGCCAACATAAGTTATGCTTGCTTTGTACTTTTTAGGTGGGTCCGAAGATCGTGCAGCGTACAGAAGATAGTTTGTCATTCTAGCCCGTTTTTTCCTAATAATACCATCCACATGAGACTTGCTGTAACCGTTTGAAATTGCTAAATGGTATATATTATTTAATTCCATTTTATAATGAATATCAGAAAGAGGCACTGTCAATAACCTATGTGCATAACAATGAAAAGCAGCTAACTTATGTAGCCATGGATGAGCGGAAGAAGCCGGGATAACAGTATCTGTATGCGTAGGCTTACGGTAAATTTGGAATTGATGTTTGTTATCCACCTTAGTAATCGTTAAATCCAAGAAATTTAGTGAGTTATTCTGTTCTAATTCCTTCTTAAACTTGATTTTAGGATGCTTGTTGTTGATTTCATTCACAAAAATATCCAGTTGACTCATACTACCCGTCCAACAAATAATCAAATCATCAACATACCGGAAATAATATAATATATTATTATTATCCACAATGTGTTGGTTCTCAAAATGATCCATGAAAATATCTGCCATCAAAGGACTAAGTGGGGAACCCATTGCCAAACCATCACCTTGCAGATAATATTGCCCCCCAAATCTAAAATAATTCTGTCGCATACAGACTGTCGCCAATTCTATTAATTCATCTACCTCCCCTGGATGCAGCCTCTGTTTTTCAAAAAGTGCCCTGAGAATGTCTAAAGTATTCAAATATGGTACATTTGTAAACAAACTATCCACATCCAGCGACAAAAGAATAGCATTTTGTGGCATGTTGATGTCTTTGATCCTTTCGATTAAATCCAAGCTATTCTTTAAACAGTATTTTGGTTCAAAATTAGACTTGGGGGGCATTATATTGGGGGGATTATTTTAGATTTGGGGGGCAATATTATCTGCAAGGTGATGGTTTGGCAATGGGTTCCCCACTTAGTCCTTTGATGGCAGATATTTTCATGGATCATTTTGAGAACCAACACATTGTGGATAATAATAATATATTATATTATTTCCGGTATGTTGATGATTTGATTATTTGTTGGACGGGTAGTATGAGTCAACTGGATATTTTTGTGAATGAAATCAACAACAAGCATCCTAAAATCAAGTTTAAGAAGGAATTAGAACAGAATAACTCACTAAATTTCTTGGATTTAACGATTACTAAGGTGGATAACAAACATCAATTCCAAATTTACCGTAAGCCTACGCATACAGATACTGTTATCCCGGCTTCTTCCGCTCATCCATGGCAACATAAGTTAGCTGCTTTTCATTGTTATGCACATAGGTTATTGACAGTGCCTCTTTCTGATATTCATTATAAAATGGAATTAAATAATATATACCATTTAGCAATTTCAAACGGTTACAGCAAGTCTCATGTGGATGGTATTATTAGGAAAAAACGGGCTAGAATGACAAACTATCTTCTGTACGCTGCACGATCTTCGGACCCACCTAAAAAGTACAAAGCAAGCATAACTTATGTTGGCAAGTTGTCTGATAAGATCTACAATATTTTAAAGTCTAACGACATAAACGTGGCTTTCAAAACGAATAACACCTTGCGCTTTAGACTGTGCAATGGCAAGGAGAAAGTGGAAAGTGCCAAAAAGTCGGGAGTCTACAAACTTGCCTGTGATAATTGCAATAAAGTTTATGTGGGACAAACAGGCCGTAGTTTTAGCACAAGGTATAAGGAACATGTTGCGTCGTATCGGCATAATCACCCGGACAAGTCTAATTTCGCAAAACATTTATTGGAGACTAACCATGCGTTATCTGACAATCATTCTTTCAACATCTTGCATGTTTGCGAAAAAGGATTGCGTCTAAGTGTTCTAGAACAATTAGAAATAATTAGGTACAGCAATAGAGGCGTTATTATCAACGAACAATTGAATGTTGCGTCATCACCGTTGTTACGTGTTCTTCCATCTCTTTCACGCATGAACGGTAGTATGGGGGGACAGAATATAAATATGGCGGATGGCTCCGGGCGGGTCACATTCCGGTTACGGCAGCGGTCGAGTGAGGTCGTGCTTTAGCGGTGCGCTCTTGCCCTATTGTTGTTGTAACCCGAATATCCTCTCCGACTACCTGCTCACTCTTATCGCTCCCCCGCGCGGTGATTATCGCAATTACCACGTGGAAGCATCGGGTGTGTTAGTTAAGACTTTCATAAGTCTCCAGTCGACCCGCGTGTCCCTGCCCCTCTGGAAATCCACGCTCGTAGTGGTCGCAGTCTTTCGGGGCTGTGGGCTAGACACGTCAGTGACTACCCGTTAGTTAAGACTTTCTCAAGTCAGACCCGGGTCTCTGTCCCTTAGAAAGACCACGCTCGCAGTGGCTACACAGTGACGGATCCTAACGGTGCCAACTAAGTCACAGTGTGGGGTGGATACCACCACGAAGCCCAGTAATTCGTACAGTCCGACTCTTCCCTTCGTGTTAGGACACATAGCTGACACTGACACGGCGGACAAGTGGACAAGACTCGACACCGACATCAGGATAGCATTTCGGTTCATATTAGGCGTAGGAAAAGCTTAGCGGCGACCGACCAACAAGTAGGATGGAGCTGCAAGAAAGGATCACGCGGATGGAGGAAGTCATGCGGGCTATGCAGGCCGAAATCGATCGCCTCGCTGCTGAGAACCGACAGCTCAAGCTGGCTCTCAGCGGCGAGGTCTTTGACTCTGCCCAGGCGGCTCCCATACAACCTCCCCCCCCGACAAGTCTCGACTTGCAACTCCAGGCCCGTCCGGCCACTCCGACGGCCACTCTGGCCGCCCAAGCCCCTAAGGCCACCATGGGACCGCCGCCGCCACCGCCGTCGGCGGCAGCAGCGACCCCTTCGCCCCCTACCCAGGCCCCTAAGGCCAAAACGCCCAGTAAGGGCAAAAGTAAACTCGCCAAGGCAGCCGCGTCTGCCCCAGCCAGCCCTCCGGCCCTTCAGGCCCCCCCCGAAGCGGATTTAAGCGTGAGACAATCGCGTTCTCGCTCCCTCCAGAGGCGACCCTCCATGCGAGAGGAACGCACTGTCCCACGCTCCAGCTCTCCCCCCCACCCCCTCCTTCGGTGTCTCTCCACGACCAGACTGACCGACGAACAGACTCGCGACCTCCTCTACTCGAACGAGGAAATGACCATGGACACGACAGTCTGGACCACAGTAGGCAGCAGCCGCAAGGGCAAACGTGCGCTGCCGAAGTCTCCTAGGGCCGATTCGCCGGCGAAGAAAGCCCTTCGGACTCCCGCCGTCCAGGCGCCCTCTGCGCAGGCCCCTCAGGCCAGTAGTGCCATTCTGGCAGCGGACGGCGGGTCTTCGGCCCCCAGCAAGCCAACTCCGGTAGGCAACCCGGACAAGCCGGATTCATGTGTCCTGATCGACACACATAGATACCACACTGCCATGGCCATAGCCAGTCAGCGTGGCATCCGGGTGGTCGGTTCGGAGATTTTGAAACCGCCCTTGGAAGGGATGCGCATCACGGTCCAGGGACCCGAGGACTACCGTGCTCTGACCCGTCTCTTCGACGAGCTGTCGATGGCCTACAACCGGAGGCTGACCGTCGAGGAGAAAGGCTACAGGGCCGTCCTCCGGGGAATCCACAAGGATATCCCGGAGGACGAGGTAGCCGCGGACCTCAAACGCAAGGGGATCGCCGTCAGGGAGGTTCATCGCCTCTACAATAAGCAAGTAGGGAAGTACGATATCGTACTAATAGTCACCGACCCGAACCAGCGCAAAGCCGTCCACTCCCTTAAGGAGGTCCTTAAAATGGCGGTGAGAGTGGAGACTCCCAAAAAGAGGACCCACCTCTCACAGTGCCACAACTGCCAGCGGTTTGGCCACGGCGCCCGTGGCTGCCACTCTCCCCCCCGTTGCGTCAAGTGCGCTGGGGATCACGCGACTCGCGATTGCGAGCGCCCAAAAGGCTGCAAGGACCCGAACGGCATACGGTGCTGCAACTGTTTGGGTCGCAAGCTCCCCCATGGGCATACTGCCAATTATGGGGGATGCCCTTGCCGCCCAAAGAGTCGCGACACCGGGGCAAAGTCGAAGTCCTCGCCTCCCTCTGGGCGCAAGCAAAGCGCGGGCCGGGGTGCTCCCCATAGCACTCCGCAAAACTTCCCCGCCCTTCCGGCCGTAGGGTTAGGAGCCCCTAGGAACCCGCCGCCTTCAGCGGCCGTAGGTCCCCGCCCGGTGCCTTCTGCACCCCAATCCCAGGCGGGCCCCTCTGTATGGGGACCCGCCGCCAGTCAAGCGGGCCGGCCCGCTATGGACCCACTCTATGCGTTTATGCAGTTAGTACAGGTACTCCCACCGGAGGTGGCGAGCGGCCTGTCTACCCACATATTCGCATCAGCTACTCGCTATCTCGCCGCACCAAGCGGCAGCCAGGTTAACGGTGCCTATTAGTATGGATAGTACATCCCAGAAGCTTAAACCTGCTTCGATTACCATTGGCATTTATAATGCCAATGGTCTAAGGGGTATGAAGGACCAGGTGATGAACTTCCTTCGCGATCACTCAGTAGATTTACTTCTGGTCCAAGAGACCTTTTATCGTCCCGGCATTAGAGCCTTTCGCGTCCCTGGATACGTTCAGATTAGAGATGATAGGCAAGATGGTAGGCCATTCGGGGGCACGCTCATTTTCTACAAACGTAACTTACATTGCATAAGTCTCAATCCACCGCCCCTGACTAATATGGAAGTGTCGGTCTGTCGCATCTCGATGGAGGGGCACCCCCCGATATCGATTGCGTCAACCTACCTTTCACCTCAACGAGACTTACTTCTGACTGACCTCAACTCTTTAGCCTCCCTAGGTCCTTCGGTCATCGTGGCCGGGGACCTAAATAGTAAGCATATCAGCTGGGGATGCGTAGCGTCCAATCCCAACGGCAATCGGCTTCATCACCTTTTGATCGATAGCCTCCCTTTCGATCTCCTCGCTCCCTTAGAGCCGACTCACTTCCCTCATAACGTAGACCACCGACCTGACATACTCGACATAGCTCTACTAAAGAACGTAGCGTTAACTCTGCGTTCTATAGAAGTGCTACACGAACTAGACTCGGATCATAGGCCAGTCCTCTTGAGACTAGGCCCTCACCCCAATAGTACTCCTCGAACCAGGACACTCGTGGACTGGGACAAGGTACAATCAGGTCTCCTACAGACGGACTCCCCCCTGCTTAGAGATATCCCAGACAATATAACTACAACCGAACAGACAGACCAAGCGATCGATTCTTTCACCAACTACCTCAACGCTGTTCGAAGCGAAGCCTCAAGGGAGGTGTCGGCGGAGGACATCCAAAACCGACCTCTACCTACGGAACTGAGAGAGTTGGTGACAAGGAAAAATCGCGCCATACGTACCTATTCAAATCACCCTTCTGCCGAAAATCGGCAAATCCTGAGGGACTTGTCTAACGAGTCCAAACAGAGAATTGCCGAATTTCGGGAGAACTCGTTCAGGGATCTGATGGGGGAGATAACGCCTAGTCACCTGGCTTACTGGAAACTAGCGAGATCTCTCAAATCCGATGCCTGTTGGACCATCCCTCCCTTGGATCGACCGGATCACTCAACCCCCGCGTTCGAGGACAGTGAGAAAGCCGAATGCCTTGCGAGTAGTTTAGAGTCCCAATGTTCGCCCAACCTCCTCAACACCGACGAAGCCCACATTAGTAGGGTCGATTCCGAGGTGGACAGGAGATCGCGTCTCCCCGTAACTTCACCCATTTTACCGGTGTCGGTTAAGGAAGTCAGTGACCTTGTCAGGCGTCTCCGTATTAGGAAGGCTCCGGGTGCGGATGGTCTATCCAATCGCATCCTGAAACTTCTCCCCGAAACCCTCCTCCTCCTTTTGGTCGGCATCTTCAATGCCGCACTGACCAATGCTCACTTTCCAGCCGCGTGGAAATGTGCAACGGTCATAGGGATAGCGAAGCCCGGCAAACCCCGGACCTCGCCTGCCTCTTATAGGCCGATCAGCTTACTTAGCTCCCTTGGAAAGCTATATGAGCGGATCCTTCTCACGAGAATTCTCAGATTTACGGCTGAGAATAACCTCCTCATCGATGAGCAGTTCGGTTTTAGATCCGGACACTCATGCGTCCAACAGGTGCACCGCGTCACGGAGCACGTGTTGGATGGTTTCTCTCGATTCCAGGGGCTCAAGACCGGTGCGATCTTTCTCGACGTAGCGAAAGCCTTCGACAAGGTCTGGCATAACGGGCTTGTATACAAGTTATACCAGCTCGGAATGCCGGACAGACTCGTACTCACAATACGAGATTTTCTCAGTGACCGAAGCTTTCGATACCGACTGGAGGGAACGTATTCGGACCCACACCCCATCCGGGCCGGAGTCCCGCAAGGCTCCGTGCTCTCTCCCACTCTCTACTCGTTATTCACAAACGACATTCCCAGGCACCCTAAGGTGCAACTGGGGTTGTTTGCGGATGACACCGCGCTCTTTACGACTCATTGTAAGTACGCTACTATCCGGCGATACCTCCAAGAGGCAATCTCCGACCTAGGTCGTTGGTTTAATCTTTGGCGTATCGAAGTCAACCCGGAGAAAAGCACTGCAATAGTCTTTCATCCGTCGGACTGCATTAGTACAGAAAGGCGGGTGGCTCCGATCCAGATGTTTGACCGACCCATCCCCTGGGTCAACGAGGCCAAATATCTTGGAGTGACCCTCGACAGGAGACTGACTTTCCGTAGCCACATCCGTAGGGTACGCAACCGCGCGTTGTTCGTGCTAGGAAGGCTAGGGCCGATGATCAACAAGTTTAGTAAAATGTCACTTAGGAATAAGCTGACACTCTACAAGACTTGTGTTCGTCCAATCATGACATATGCAAGTGTAGCATTCGCTCACGTGCCTATGTCATCGCTCAAGCCGCTTCAGGTCATTCAGAATCGTTTTCTCCGAAGGGCGACTGGTGCCCCGTGGTACCAATCGAACCTCAGCCTGCACCACGACATGGAGATTAGCACCATGTATGGTTTCTTTAAGCAGGCTGCCAGACGTTATTTTGATAACGCTCCCCACCATAGGAATCCGTTAGTTAGGAAGGCTGCTGACTACGTCCCCATCCCTCCCCCCTCTGTCGTTACTCGGCGCTCACTGATTAGGGGCCGCACGGTCCGGCGTCCTAGGCACACACTCACGGACCCGGACGACGAAATCACAGCGTCCATCGAAAGATGGAACGCTGCGCTTTCGGCGTCCAACACATCGCGTACACTTCAGCGTTCCCGCCGGCGGGGACGTCCACCGCGAGACAACACAGACACATACAGTCCGCTTTCGTCCCGGTACCGCCGCATACCGGGTAGAGTCAGTCCGACGCAAGTCGGGCCTAGCTGAGTTTCTTGCTGGACTCTTCTCAGCTAGGCTAGGTTTTAGCGAACCAGCGATAAAACTCCCAGTAGTTCGATACCACTCACACCCCAGATTCGGTTGATACCGTTCAACCAATCTCACTGGAGCGCAAACTCTTAGAGTATTCCAGTGTACAAACTTCCCCGCGTGGTCGTGCCGGAGGCTTCCCCTGGATTTTCCCCAGGCCACCCTCCAACCACGCAGTTCGACCGCTATATTGGGTCCGTCCTATTATAGCAACAGTCAGGGTCAAAAAAAAAAAAAAAAAAAAAAAAAAAAAAAAAACGGGCGGGTCATTTGCTCAGTGGACGTGGCGCAAGCAACATCTCCTGCCAGCATCTCCTGATGATGCCTCGTAGAGAGGCGAAACACGTGTCGAGGTTTTTGTCATTATTGGTGGTGGTTTGCTGTAATTTTTTGCATGTTTTTACGCAAATAGTTGCATCTTATCTTCACTAATAGACCAGCACGTTTTTTAGCGGAATAGCAAAGAAATATTGTTCTCCTAATATATCATGGACTTCCGCAAAGTAACGCCTGATTCAATAAATTATATTATTAGGGAGCAATCAGATTAAATCTCTGAGGTTGTTAAGCCAGGCACAACCGTTAATAATTAAAGTCTTAGGTCGCATATTGTGATCGCATGTGACCTGAGACATTTTTTGATTTACCGCCCTGGGAGTATTGTATTTGTATTACGAGGGCTGCCTTTTAAGTTCGTTAGAAACCTCCCGCGATTATTTAAAAAAAACAATTGGGTTTTTTCGTCTTTTTGAATTTAGACTTCAAAAATCAAAAGAATGTTTGTTGATTGGTCTAATACTTTTATTGTAGCGTCTGCAATGTGCAATGGACTCTAAAATGATGGTATTTTACAGCGGTTCAGTGAACCAGTCAATAAGCATGTACGATTTGAACGGCTGCGCACTCAACACCATCAAGTCGCACGAGGGCTTCATGGGCATGGGCGCGCGCATCGGGCCCGTGTGCTGCCTCGCCTTCCACCCGCTCAGGTCAGTGCCACAGACACACATACAAGCAAACCATAGTGAAACAGTTAGCCTCCGAAAGCCCATGGCCCTATTGAAAAGACTTATCTGCCTATTCATAAAACTTAAAATGCGTTCCGATTCTTGGATAATTTTTTCATGTCAGACATCATCATCAATGCTGAGGATCGTAACAGCCTGTCCTATTCTTGATGAGCAGACGTCTCCAGAGGCACCTATATTTATGTCTATAAACATTCGTCACTTTGGCTCTCTTTGAAGGAGGCATATGTCCAGCAGTGGACGTCTTTCAGCTGATATGATGCAAAATCTATGCTCATCTAGTACCTGTGGGAACACAGTAGCACAGCGTTCTCACAACGCTGCACTTTCCTTCCCCCCCGGCGCGGGACGAGGCGGGCTGTGAGCCCACCTAGCGTCCCGAGACACTTCTTGTGAGACTTTTGTCAATAGAACACATAAATATAATTTGAATTAATTGTAGTCAGAATTTCATTTGCCAGGGTCACCACTAGGATAACCTTGTATTGTAGTTGCGACCATATTCGCACAGTGGTGACCCCGACGTGAATGTGATTTAAAAAAAAAAGTTCGCAAGTTTACGGCTGCGAGTATGCCCAACGGATTACAACACGGTGCACCGGGCGCGCAAGGCGGCGCACAGGGTCAGACACAAGGCGGACTCCAGGGACAACCTTTGGAGCAAGGAAGATTTCCTACGGTCCCTGAGACGTCCCACGTCACCCAGCCTCAAAACCAGCCAGAAGAAGACAGGAAACCAGATATAATGGCGATATCGCTGGCGTCAAGGTTACCCGAATTTTGGGTAGATCAGCCGCGCGTATGGTTTATACGCATCGAAGCCATTCTAGCACCACAGAGGTTAGGGGACGACGCCCGATTCGACCTTGTGGTGGCGAAGCTGCCCAAAGAAGTTATTGTGCAGTTCACGGATTTCCTGTCCCGACCGCCGGCTACAGGTAAATTTGCCGCGCTCAAGGCCAAACTTCTGTCCTTGTACGAAGACACACGAATTCGACAAGTGGAGAAATTAATCGGCGATATGGAACTGGGCGAAATGAAGCCGAGCCAGTTATTAAACCGCATGAAAGACCTGGCCCGCGATAACTTCCCTGACGAGACTTTACGGATCCTGTGGCAAGGTCGCTTACCAGCCAGCGTGCGGGCAGTCCTGTCCGCCGCAGAAACCAGTGACCTCGATCGACTGGCAAGCATCGCGGACAATGTCGTCGAAGCAACGCGTCGTAACTACGTGTCCGAGGTCAGGCAGCCAGCTTACTCCTACAGCACACAACAGGCCGATGGTACCGCCCCAAACACTTCTAAGGATACTGCCGTCATACTGGCAGAGATTGCAAAGCTCAGCGTCCGAGTGGCGAATGTGGAGCGGTCAGTCGGTCGACAAGCAGGTCAGAGACGTCAAGGTCAACGTAACGGGAGGTCCACATCGCGCACGAGAAATATGTCCCGGAACCGCTCGAAAAGCCGTGCCAAGGACAACCCCAATTGGCTTTGCTTTTACCACTTCCGGTACGCTGAGAAGGCCAAGAAATGCTATCAACCATGTGCGTGGGAATCATCGGTTTCGGAAAACTAGGCGCGGTGGTGCAATCTACGGCGGAGGTATGCACCACATCAAATAGTCGTCGTTTGTGCGTAACGGACGCACAAAGTGGACTGAGGTTTTTGGTGGACACTGGCGCTGACGTGTCGATCTTGCCTCCCAAAAACAGATTTTATAATCGCGAGTGTACGAAATATAAACTTTACGCCGCGAACGGAAGTGAAATAAAGACTTATGGAACGAAGACTTTGGTGTTGGACCATAATTTACGTAGACAATACAGATGGGAATTCGTGGTGGCGGAGGTGAAGCAGCCTATTTTAGGAGCCGACTTCCTGGCCCATCATAAGCTGCTCGTTAATTTAAGTGCACGTAAGTTGGTAGACCAGACGACCGACCTCAAGGTCGCTGCTGAAATCGTGAGTATGAACCAACCTTCTATCTTTACTGTTGACGAAAAACATCCTTTCCGCAAATTGTTGTCCGAGTTCCCTGAAATTACGAAACCAGCGTCGTTCAAAGAGTCGACACCGCATAGCGTGTTACATTACATAGAGACTACAGGGCCGCCGGTTTTTGCACGTGCAAGGCCACTTGCCCCGGATAGGTATTTCAAGGTCAAAAAAGAGTTCGAATTAATGCAGGAACTAGGAATTTGTAGACCGTCGAAAGGTGCGTGGGCAACTCCACTGCACGTAGTAGTTAAAAAGAACGGAGATATTCGACCTTGTGGAGACTACCGGAGACTTAACGCTATTACTAAGCCCGATAGGTATCCCATTCCTAGACTACACGACTTTACTTACATCCTGGCTGGAAAAAAAGTGTTTACTAAATTAGAAATTAACCGCGCGTACCACTGTATTTCTGTAGCACCGGAGGACATCGAGAAAACGAGTATCATAACTCCTTTTGGGTTATTTGAATTCCCGAGGATGAGTTTCGGACTCCGTAATGCTGCACAAACCTTCCAGCGCTTCATGAGTAACTCGGTACTTCAAGGTCTAGATTTTTTATTTAATTATTTGGACGATGTTATCATAGCTAGCGAGGATTTAGAGCAGCATGAACGACATCTAGCGTTTGTGTTCGAAAGGTTCACGAAATTCGGCATAACGATCAATCTAGACAAGTGTTGTTTTGGACAGCCTTCGGTAGAATTCTTAGGTCATCAGGTATCGACGGCAGGTATTAAGCCGCTCGAGGACAAAGTAAATGCCATAGTCAACTATCCGAAACCGGAAACGATCGAAGGGCTCCGCAGATTTTTAGGAATGCTCAATTTCTATAGAGGGCATATTCCGGATGCAGCTGTGAGACAAGCGGAACTAGATAAGTATTTGGTTAACGCCAAAAAAAGGGATAAGTCCAAGGTCGCGTGGACGTCAAAGGCGGAAGAAGCATTTGCGCAGTGTAAGGCAGGTCTTCAACAGGCCGCTACACTCGCACATCCAAAGCCTGACGCCATTTTAGCCCTAATGTGTGACGCATCTGACACCGCTGTGGGTAGTGCGCTTCAACAAAGGGTAAATAACACTTGGGAACCCTTAGGCTTTTTCTCAAAAAAGTTGTCTCCGGCTCAGGTGAAATACAGCACCTACGATCGTGAGCTACTTGCACTATATTTGTCGGTTAGATATTTCCGTAAGTCATTCGAGGGTCGACAGTTGACCTTGTATACCGATCATAAGCCCTTATGTACAGTATTCAACAAGGTAGGCGATGACAACAAGGAAAGCCCTAGACGCGCAAGGCAACTCCTGTTTATTAGCGAGTTTACCACCGACTTACGTCACATTAGCGGAAAAGACAATATAGTCGCAGATACGCTCTCACGAGTAGAAGTTATAGAATGTCCTACTATCATAGATTTCTCAGAATTAGCTAGTGCTCAGTATAAAGATGAATATGCATTACGAATGTCGCATTCGGATCATATAAACAACACGAGTAAATTGCAACTAAAGCTAATAAAGGTACCTAATTGCAATAGAGCTATCCTATGCGAAACGTCGACACGCGAGGTTCGACCTTATTTACCTTTAGAATTTCGTCGTAAGGTATTCGATAGTATACATTCGTTGAGCCATCCCGGCATCAGAACAACTAGGAAAATGGTTAGCAAACATTATTTTTGGCCCGATATGAATAAGGATGTCGGCAACTGGGCACGGTCGTGTATTCCATGCCAAAGGGCAAAGGTCAACCGTCATACTGTGTCTGATCTAGGTACGTTTCCAGATGCAGCTGCATTCCAGCACATTCATACCGATATTGTAGGGCCCTTGCCAACAACGTCTAATGGGTATAGGTATCTGCTAACCATCATAGATAGGTATACGCGATGGCCGGAAGCATTTCCCATAACCGAAATAACCGCTGAAATCATAGCTAAGACTATTTACGAAGGATGGATTGTTCGCTACGGTTGTCCGATAAGGCTAACTAGCGACCAAGGACGTCAGTTCGAAAGTCGGTTGTTTGTGGAGCTGATGAATTTGTTGGGGGTAGACAAAATTAGGACCACACCATATCATCCCCAATCTAATGGAAAAATAGAGAGGTTCCATCGAGGGCTGAAGGCCGCACTAATGGCAAAACTCGGTGATGGTACTTCCTGGGTAGATCTCTTGCCCAGCGTAATGCTAGGATTACGCACCGCGGGTAGAAGCGATAGTGGTATAAGCGCAGCGGAAATGACATTCGGTCGCACGCTTCGACTGCCAGGAGCGTTTTACGAAACGCCGTGTGAAAGAGACCCTATCGACCCTTACAGTGTAGTAGAGAGAATTAGGGATAACATTACTAGCTTGAAACCCGTGCCGAAAAGAGAGTATAAGAATAGATCCATTTTTATACACGAGGAGTTGTTAAGTTGTACACATGTCTTTGTTCGAGACGATACTGTCCGTAGATCTTTAAAACCACCTTACGACGGACCTTACAGGGTCATCGAAAGAGGTGCTAAGGTGTTTTTAATCCAACTCCCAGGTAGGCAATCGCACATCTCGATCGATAGATTAAAACAAGCGTTTTTAGTTAATGCGAACGCCGACAACGACGATACGCCAGCGCGTGATAGTGTAGCAAACAAGCGTACGCACAAGAGTGCGGGGGACCGGGAATCGCCATCTGCGACACCATCACCTGCACCTGCTCCGGTAACTCGGACCACGCGCGGCGGAAGGGTTGTTAAGAGACCAGTTAGGTTTTTGATCGATGAATAAACATAACATTCATGGTACACAGTCTCATAGCACAACAGTAGCGCAACTGATGCGTGATAGTATACTTCCGCAGGGAAGTCAGTAGTGTTTTGCGCAGAAGGTTGTTAATACAGGTCTACCGACCTAGCATGAATACCTGTCAAGGTCGTTTATAATGTAATTGTGTTTGTTATATTGCTGTGTCGTAAGGAAAACTTAGGAAATCTTTTGAGAAATGTACTAAGTTGTCCTTACTGAATAATATTAGTGACTGTACCAGTCCAGTGTTAGTATTAAGTTACTATTGTGTTTCAATTCAACGAGTTGAAAATATGTCAGCAACATGGCACTGCGTTGCATTACTGCTGTTGTATCATACGGTGCGGCCGAACCGAGATGCAATGTCAGTAATTGTAACCATCTGCTCGTGTTTTAAAATAATTACGAATAGTGCTATAGCTTAGGTTGCAACCTAGTAAGTTTGTAGTACTTTGGACTAAACCTACTTTTTAATGATAAGATTTGAGTGTATTTCAGTTTTGTATTATTGCCGGATGAGCAAATTTTGTAATATATAATACAGCGGTAGCGACAGTGCGTAACCAGACTCTCAGAAATCAGCGGAAACACCGCGAGTATATGTTTATTATTTAATCATTTTAAGTTGTCATTATTTGTATCGTGTGTACGATGGGGTTGGGACCGAGCAAAGACGATAGGTCCCAAAATAGTAATATCGCCATCGCCCAGGTTCAGTCACTCTCCGGGCAAGTTGAATCTAAACTTAATTACGTCGGAATAGGACTACTAGTCGTCGGGGTGATCATGTTGATCACATTTTTGTACGTGTTGCGCGCCAAATGCAAGCGCCATGTCAATAGCTGGTTACGCAAGACAGTCGAATCGCTGCCACCGCCCACTGCCATCCGAGTCCACAATGTGCAACCGCAGCAAATGCAGGCTGCATCGACAGTGTATTAGTGATAACAAGTGTGTAACTAGAATAAGTGATTTTAGTTTAAGGTAAAGGTCCCAAATGAGAGACTAATGTATTGTTTTTAATTCTTTATTAATTGTTTTTTTTTTTAAAAGGGGGGGTTTACTGTGGGAACACAGTAGCACAGCGTTCTCACAACGCTGCACTTTCCTTCCCCCCCGGCGCGGGACGAGGCGGGCTGTGAGCCCACCTAGCGTCCCGAGACACTTCTTGTGAGACTTTTGTAAATAGAACACATAAATATAATTTGAATTAATTGGAGTCAGAATTTCATTTGCCAGGGTCACCACTAGGATAACCTTGTATTGTAGTTGCGACCATATTCGCACATACCCATAACACAAGCCGTATTGAGCTTACTATGGGGGATCAATTCTGGGACCTTTTCTCTTTCTCATATATATAAATGATTTGCCTGATTTAGTGAAGAACAAATGTGAGATAGTACTTTTTGCTGATGATACTTCGCTAATTTTTAAAGTTAATAGAAAGGTAGATGACTATAGCCATGTTAATGAAACTTTAAAGGAAGTACTTGAATGGTTCACAGCAAATAATCTTTTACTGAATGCGAATAAAACTAAATGTGTAAAGTTCTCGCTACCTAATGTGAAACAAGTTGCCACACTTATAGAATTAAATGGAGATAAACTTGAACTGGTTGATCACACGCTATTTCTAGGCCTCACGTTGGACCACCAGTTACAATGGACGCCTCACATATCTGTCTTAGCGAAGAAGCTCAGTTCTGCCGCATACGCAGTTAGACGAATAAGACAATACACAGACGTGGAAACGGCCCGTCTGGTGTACTTTAGTTACTTTCATAGTATTATGTCATACGGCATAATAATCTGGGGGAAAGCAGCGGACATAGATACTATCTTCGTTCTGCAAAAGAGAGCCATTCGATCTATCTATAACCTAGGCTCTCGAGATTCGCTGAGAGAACGGTTCAAAAATATAGGTATCCTTACAGTAGCATCACAATACATACTAGACGTGATAATGTACACACATAAACATATTAATAATTTTAAAAAGCAGTCTGAAGTCCATAATTTTAATACAAGAAATAAGCACAAACTACTCATGCCCAAATTTCGACTGCAGAAAGTAAAAAAAACGTTTATGGGTAACTGTATAAGTTTTTATAATAAAGTACCCTTAGACGTTTGGAAATTGTCTTATTGTTCATTCAAACGATACATTAAGAATGCTCTTCTGAAGAAAGGGTATTATAAGATCAACTACTACTTGGAAGATAATGAAGCGGGGCCTACCATTCAGGTTCGATAGTCGTCGCTTTTATGCTGTTGGTTTAATTTTATTAATATTTTGACATTTTCATTGAATTATTTTTCTTGAAAAAAAATTAATTTTAATTCTGACATTATAGAAATTATACATCTCTGTACCTAATTATTTTTTATTTTAATTTATTGTGACATTAGAGACTCTATACATCTCTGTACCTAATTATTTTCTTTTTAATTTTAATTTTTACTTTGACATATCTGTATCTGTACCTAATATTTTTTTGTGTGACAATAGTGACTCTTTACATCTCTGTATTAGTTATATTTAATTGTCATAAGTTGTATTAATCTGTCATTGGAGACTATACATCTCCCGGTGCGTATGTGCCCATGTTTGTAAGGCTGTTGCTCATTAAGAATTGTTATGTTATAATCATGCTTATTGTTGACTTGTGAAAGAGCCCATGTGGCCTACTTACAGAATAAACGTTTGGTTTGATTTGATTTGATTTATGGGCCCAATTCGACTTGTGTAAGATTGTCCCCTAATATTTATTTATGTTCTTTGTGCTCACTTTCAAAAAACCTTTTCCCAGTTACATATAACTTGGATCTTTTCAAGACGAGAGTGAATAGGCACTATCTGGGTATGCATAACACCCTCGACCTCATCATCACTTACCATCTGCACGTCTATCATGGGACGGCCGGGCCGCGACATACTCTCGATCTTTCTCGCACTATACCTATTGTTCTAAGTGTTCTAATAAGAGAGAGACGGATAGTGCGAGAAAAATCGAGAGAGCTGGCGCGCCGTCTCGCGATAACCATGCAGGTGAGATAGTGGTCAAATGCGTATATTCGAGATTTTCTGAACAGGACGGATCTATCTTCAGAACAATAGCATTCAAGTCTAACAATACGACTGTGTGGTCGGACGCGTGCCATTTTTTGCAAGAAAAAGTTTAGCGCCACATAAATTTTTCATTGTATAATGAACTCTATCGTCTTATTAAATAGATTCAAAATGAACTAAAAGATAAAAAAACCCACTCCCAGCGAGTCAGGTACAAGACGCTTTGTGTTGTATTTTATCTCGTAGCTAATTTGGAATCTATTGTAGAAGAAGATGGAGTTCTTTATTCAATGAACATTTCACGTGGCGGTAACATTTTTTTGGAAAATTGGCACGCGCTGACCGCAAACAACGGCTATTTATGAGCTCAGTTCAAATAATCTAAACTATACCTATACGTATTAAAAAAAATGTTTGTCCAGATGCGCGCTGGGCGTGGGCTCTAAGGACTCGGTGGTGTCGGTGTACGTGGGCGCGGGCGCCGAGCGACGGTGACACACAGGTACACATGCTTTATTGATTTACTAGCTGGCCGTGCTTCGCCCGAGGATTCCCTTCCAATCCTCGCAAGCGTACCTGCGGGGTAAAATATAGCCTATAACCATTGCGAAAGCCCATTCTACACCCAAAAAGACAATGTTGAGTTTGTTTGACTTATTATAATAAACATTTTTTTGGCAAAAAATTACTGACTGTTGAGTGAAATAATTTTAGTAAGCGGTTCCGGTACCCATTACATAAAAACTTACAAGCTCTAATCTCAGAGTCAGATTCTCTTCTTTGCACTATTAGCTATTAGTATAGATTTAAACTTTATTATATAAGTGCAGTCAGCAGCAGAAGTAGCTAACGTAAAATGGGGCTAGATTGATTAAATTTGAAATTCAAACGCTTGAACTTCAGATTTTATGCTAAAAATGCAAAAAGAATAATATAATAGCAACTAAATACGAAGATTTTTTTAGGTTTGAAAAAAAAATCTTTAACCAAACACCGCTGAAAAAAAAATGGTACGCTATCAACTCTACACTCAAAAAGGGTTTGCGTTGATAGTTTCTGTTTTATTAACATTTAATAGTATCCCTATACGGGGATAAAACGCAAAAAGAAATATTTCGTTCCACCTATTATTTTTCAAGTTATGAGGTTATAAAGTTAAAAGGGGTTAAAATGATTACAGGGGAGAATTTAATTAATTAGTAGTACACCACCAATTTAGTGCCAGATTATGACTATTTTTGTATGTGAAATTAATAAAAACATTACTTCTATTAAAGAAAAACAAACATGAAAGTAATAAGAAGCATTTATTTGCATGTAAATCAGTCACTATTTATAAATAAAAAATTAAACAAATATTTGGGGTTACTTGGATATCACGTAATGAATACTGCGTGTGCGTGAGGAGGAAAGATGGCCTAAATGTTAGTGTTGCTAGTGCAAAAATATGAAACGGATGCTTTCAATTGGTTTAGTGCAATTGTAAAAAATGCACAGTTTTGGAGTAATCATCAATGTTGCCCCACGATTTGACATCAACCCCATTTTACGGTACGTAAAATGACACGCTCAATATGATGTAGACAGTCCATATCCTCTTGACATTAGAGTTGTGTGTAGATCATTTTGACCACTTGACTCGCTTAGCTACTTTTGCTGCTGACTGTTCAAATGGTGGACCTAATGCCTTAAGGTATCCTCTACCAGTCAATGTTTCATCTTAGGAAGTGTCCACGGGCACACCGGCCGTCAAATGCCAGATGGACTAAAGCTCACGGCTAAATGGTATTATAAATAATGGCTCATCACTATTTATTTTTAATTTGCAAAAAAAGACGTAAAATGTTGTAGTCGCGGGTGGTAATAGAGAAAGTGGCAATGACCGCCCTGACGCATTCGAGGAAAACTACATTCTTGAAAAGGGGAGAAAATTGTGTATCTATTAAAGATTAAAGAAAGTCTCGGGTCGCACATTTATCGTCCTTGCTCGGGCGTCAAATAGCTGCGATCTGAGACGTTCTTTTGTTTTACCGCCCTAGGTAAGTAATGTATCCTGCTAGTCCTCGAATGTATTGATAAGATAAAGAAACAAGACGTTTATTGTACAATAAAAAAAAATTACAAATACAGAACATCACATGTAGAACGTACAGTCTGATATTTTCTTCACAATTTGCACTGGTTCCTACAGTAGGCCTGTCCCGTAGGTAACCAATTCGGAAGAGCATTATCAAATTTCTGCGCGAAATCTTAAATGAGGCAGCAGTATTCATTAGTTCTTACCAAGAAGGTTACAGACTATGTAGTTTTTATAAAAAAATCAGTATATATTATTTACGTCACACCTGGCCATAATGCGAGTTTTACTGCACGCTGCACGTACGGGAAAACTCGCATTGTGGCCAGGTGAAGACGTAAAATTTTGTACTCAACACGGGCGGTGATTCGTAAAGCCCCAGAGCGCATATTTATGGCCCTCACCTTCGGTTCAGGCCACAAACACCTGCGATCTGGGGCATTCACGAATCCACCGCCCTAGTTACGTAATGTACTAGGTATGTATTGTGTGTGTTTTTTTATTGCTAAACAAGGTTGTTATCACAGGAAGGCGCGCCACCTGGGACGCAATGCAACGCTAGTATAATGCAACATGTCGCCGCCCGCGCCGCGACTGCGGATCTTTAACATTTAATGTAGGTTTGCGTTCAAAATGTCTAACTAGAACCTTGTCCACAAGTCTGGGAGCTTACGTACTCATTAAACAAATACTGGTAGAATGTCCTGTGCAGCCGTTGGCCGGTTAAACCCCCAACTAAAGCGGGAACTTTAGTTTTAGTTGTTTAGAGTCCTTCACTACGCTTTGGTTTCAATGCGCCCTTCAATTGCTATTGACTATATATCAATTCCTATACTGCAGACACGATTGCTTTCGGTTGATCCGTTTGGGAGCTACGATACCACAGACACACATCTGTGTGTATGTACACATGTCAATCTTAGAACCTCCTCTTTTTCGTTAGGGGTTTTACCCCTTCGACTATTTGACAGCTCTTTCAATAAATTTAAATTTGAACCGTTAATCGGTCGCAATACGTTTTTATTTCATCTAAGACGACAAATATGGCTTAAATATAGCTTTTATATATACATAAGTATATATGTTTAAGCCATAAGGCTTAAAAGACATATTCGCGAATTAGGAGAGGACAAGTTTTAGTGATAAAAAGACCCAACTTGTGGACGGAGTCGTAGTTATTACGAATATCTGGTGCTACCTTATACACGATAACCGCACTGTGCGCGATAGGCTGCCATCGGAACACGGTGCTAATTTACCTAGAGTCCAAAGCCTACGGATTCGATACGATTCTGACTCCAGGTGTGACATGCGCGGTGCCTGTGGAAGCAACTAGTCTAAACTAGCAACACTGAGACGCTTGACTAATAAAGACTGGCCATTTCAGCAGTGTTGCCTGTTTAGGCCTATAAAATTATTAGGCTTCCTAACCCGGGTCACTGATCGAAGTGCCTGAAGCCCTTCGGCCGCGTACGAAACCGCAAGTTCGTAATCAGGTATGATTGATGATGTTTTATTATTTGCACGAAACTAGTTGTTACCGAAGAATTCTCCTTCCTTGTTGGAAACCTGGTACGATCGCAGAACACCGGGTAAACTGGCCAAATACGAAAGAAAATGTAGTGCAGTCAAGGGCACCTATTTGTATTCACTCAAAGTTTCATTAATATGTATATTACAACCTTATTGTTGCCGAAATAAGGTCTGCCTACATATTTTTGAGACTTTGTGTTGTATACATATAACTGGTAATCTTTGTACGTAACTAGTTTCGTAGCAAGAATAAATATTGGTCACACGTAACTGGTTACATCGCGTTGGTTTCGCTGACGGCCGAAAGGGCCTGAAGGTAGCACAGTAAATTATGTTGTTGAATGAATATATTCATTTATTGCTTTAAGTTATTGTATAATTTTATATTAATAAATCGACAAATATTATCAAGAATTTGTAGACAAAAATGGTATAACGTTATTGATCAAATCATTGTTAAGTTTTTTTATTGCGTTGTTTGGGTAAATTAGCACAACCTATTCCGATGACTGGCAATAAGGTATGCTTAGCTCTATATAGTCAAGCTAGCATCGCCGACATACATGCGTCCCTCTCACACAAGTCTGCTAAAAAGAGATTGGTGGCTTGTCCCGGCGACCCCGAGTGCTAGCTCCGTTGATGTAAAAGTAGTTAAGTGAAAATATTCAATATTTATAAACATGTAATTTAATTTACAACTTTATGTTATAAGCAATAATGTTCCGATTTTTAAATTTTGCTTGTGCCCAGAAAGGTGTAAAGTGCAATGCCACAACTTTAACTCAAGACGTAATTGAGTATTAGACTTTTTCCAAGGGGTTCATTACCGGCTAGCCAAATATATTCTCAAACCGAAATGCCTTAATGTAACATATTTATATATCAGCACTAGGCTAAGGCACCAGGCCAAACAGATGACTTAAGGTTTCATTAGCTTCTAAATACAGAGAGAATAGTTATTATAAAAACTCGCAATGTCAAACAATTAACTAGATGGCGTTGTATAAGCGGAGTCACCGTACCATTCCAGTTCTACGGGTTTTGAATGCTATAGTTAATCGTAAAAGTATGGGTGCATAAAAATTACTCATAAATATGTCCCATCGGTCTTATGTCAGCAGATTAAAGTTTCGGTACATACAGGTTGACATTTTAATCAGTGTCCAAATTCACGAATAAGATTCTTCAGCAAAATTATAAAACCCTTTTTTTGTTTCATATCATTCAGTACAAAAAAATTAGTAATTGCTGCTTAAAGTTATCCCAAAAAAACCTTACCGCGCGGGCACCTCAGCGGGTAGTAAGGTTTGCGCACGGCACGCCTCCCCTCCCTCGGCCCCGCCCCGCTCCGCGCGGTACTGAATGCCCAGTAACCACGCAGTACGGATAATTCTTTTGGGATAGACAAATTATAATTTTAAAATACCTACCAGTTTTTTTTTTTAAATGGAGTCTGTTAGTGATACCAAATGCCTACAAAAAATTTGGACACTGATAAAACTGTCACCCTGTATTTATGAGAGGATTAAATGGAAACATATTTTGCTCTTGACTGTACGTCCTTACTTACAGTGCCATCTATTGAAACTACTAAAATTAGTAGTATTTATAATTAACTAATATCAGTTAAATAGGCGGGAACTTCAATGTTATACCAGTTTGAATTGCATGGAGCAGGGCTACGCAACCTTTTTTGTGGCAAAAAGTAAAATGATTTAATTCGAAGTTTTCACGTTCAATTTTTTATTTTTTTATTTATAAAACCCAACGACATATTTATTGACAGTTCAGAACTCATATTTATGAGTTCCGTCTGAATTAGTCAGAACTCATATTTATTGAGTTCTGACTAATTCTATGTGTCAAGTCTGATAGTTTACTGGTCTTTGAAAGTTTTGATGTATTACAAATTAATTATATGATTGGACCGGATACCTGGATGAACTAGAAAAAGTCGTGAATATACTGCAGCTTGGGCCAGCTCCCGTGGCTAGAGGGCAATAGAGCTTGTGCAATCCATAAAAACAAAAAAAAATCACTATGCTTGAATATTTAATAACTGGCTGTCTATATAAATATATTCTTTTCTCAGATTAGTCTGGATTTTAAGATATGAAAAGTGCCTCAGTTTTTATTTACGTTACACACTCCGGAAGCCTGGAAAACTATATGTAAAATTGAAAAAAATTGCCTATTACTAGACTTGATCATGAATTTTGCATTTCCTAATTCTGAATTAAAAATCTAAAGGTAGTTACACTTTTCTATAAAATGCTCACTAACCCTTTTGACGCCAAGAACTATAGTCTTCAACCTTCATGTTTGCATGTAAGTATTCACTATCTATTAGCACCGAGCGTGTGTAACAGTTTTCTGTGACAAATATCGGTAAAAGGGTTAAGCCTAAATGCTAGCAAGTTTTAGAGGGTCCTCTCCACACAAGCATTTGCTAAAATCTACTCGCACACTAGTACCATACCAATATGACAGGTTATTCCTGCTTGTCTGCAACCTTTTGATTACAAGTGGGTATTTTTTCTCACCTGCAGGGTTAGCACAAGACGGCGCGCGAGATAAACTGTCCGTCTCTGTCTAAGTGCTCTAATTAAAAAGAGAGAGATAGTCTATCTCGCCGCGAGACAGATCGCGCGCCGTCTTAGGCTAACCGTGCTTACGCGACTGGACTCGCTAGCCGCAAGCCTGTCCACAGTGCGGACACTGGGCTACCAGCCCAAGGTCATATTCTGAACAAGTGGAAATACCCCCATTACTAATATAAGTTTTGTATAAAACCAAGCGAATTCGGTTTCAAATGAATTTTGTGATTAGTGATTTACTGAAAGTTCCTAAGACTTAATAATGACTAGATGCCATTTTTACTGTAAGTTTTTGTTCACTATGTAAGCAGCTAATGGATAATGTGTTCTTAGGTATTTATAATTTAGTTATAAATTGTACGGATGTGTGGAAGCATAATAATGAATCATATAACAAATTATGTGCTTATGTCAAAATACCACGTTTTAAATCCTCAATACGAGTATACCACGTTTCAAGAATTCAGAAATTAAATCGTTTTTTACTGTGTAATATTTGGTGATTGTTGTTGGGAATTTAAAATGACAATTCTGGTATTTTAGAATATATGGTATTTTGGGAATGAGCGGAATTATGTGCATGTGTATTTTCAAAGAATTATTTTTTAAATGTTTTTTTTAGGTTTGTACAGAATACTGGCCGCTAGGTTTAAGTGATAAGATGAGCATTTAATGAGAGGGCAGAGTTATAATAGAGACCTAGTGAAAAAAAATGTACCTAATTACCTCCTAATTGCTCCTACTAAATGATATTGATGTTTGACAATAGCTTGGTATACTCTGGGCGAGCATATCCCGCGCGAGGCTGCTCAGTAAGAATGTGCCTTGATATTATTATGATCAATGCCATCTAGTGAAACTGCTATTTTAATTGGAGTTACTATTTGACATCAGGACTTTACTATAACTACTCTCTCATATACATTCAGTTGATTGAACAAAATGTAGAACATTTTAAGATCCCAGAATAAATAAAATTTGTGGCCATACAACATCATATATTACTTTAGTAGACTAAGGGACGTGCACCTGCGAACAAAGTGAAACAGCCGGTTGTCCAACGATATAGTATCGCATTTGTAAATTTGATTTGATTAGTGGCTTTTACAAATTGTGTAATTTAAATGTACATTATACAATTTAAAATTGTTGTTGTTGAAATAAAACATGGTACATAAAATGTGTTTTGTTTTAGTAGAACCTGCTCCTATTATATTTGTTTTTGTCACTTGCATTATTTAGATTTTCTTATGAAATATTCCAATAATAACCTCTTTAATCCCAGATCCCAGCACTATAATTTTATCAAAACAGTATGCAATATATAATGCCAGATTCAGAGTATTAGAAATACATTGCAGCATTAGAAAGCCTATATTTATTTGTGATGACTCACACCTATGTATTGCTCTAAGGGTGGAGTACCGAGTAAAGCGACACTGACGCCGCGTCAGTGCGTCAGTAAACGCTGCAGATCTATCGCAGCGTCACTGACGCTCTGTTGAATGCCGAGGGTGTCGACAGTATCACTGCGGCCTCCAGTCAATTTGCACCAGTGACCCAGTCGTTTTTTTTTTGCGTTTACTGCATACATACGGTGAAACGATTATGAATCAAGCTATTCTGGAAATCTGGAACGATTTACCGCCGCCACTAAAGAAACCGATGCACTTCCTAAAATTTAAAAAAGAATTGAAAATACTTCTGCTTCGAATACAGCGGCAAAAATAAAACTCACTGAAACAACAAAAATATATAAGTATATTTAATTTTATTTTTAACTTATTTTACCTTTACTTATTTTTAATCATTTCTTTACATCACATTTACATACCTACTACTACACACTATTAAGTAAATAAACATATACACATGTAACTAAACTATATATATTCACCAACAACACTACTGAATGACGAGGTTCGTTTTATGTTTGCAAAATGTTTACATGGCCCTTACTGTTATTTGTGTCATATTTTTTTTTTTTTTCTTTTTTTGTATAATATTTAAGTCTTTATGCTCGAGGGGTTGCGATCGACCCCTTCCTAGGGACCAACCTGAAAACCAGCGCTGGACTGCAAGCCTAGCATACGCTGAGATTGCCCATTACCTAACACTTAAATAAATATTTGTATCTAGTTGTAAGTCTTTTTTCTGTAATTTTGTTTTTGTGTTTTGGTAATAAATTTATTTTGATTTGATTTGATTATTGTGATCAAACTGACCCGATTTATGAAACCCGCAGCGATCAGGGTCTTTATAAAATCTAAGGACTCACTTTCTTTATTTAACACTGTCCCAATGTCTTCCCAAACTTTGTCCTTTTATTACGAATGTTTGTACTTTTCAACACTATATCAAACAAAAGTGGATGTAGAGACACTAAACTTATAAGCAGCTCATCTTCTTCGGTAAAAGCCTCCATTTTCAAAGTAGTGACACGTCGGCCGCTGACGCCTTGCGACAGTGGCGGCGCGGCAGTGATGCCGTGTTTGTACATGCACGCCGTCATTTATTTATATAGAACGCAACGTTAGTGGCGTCAGTGTCGCTTTGCTCAGAACTCCACCTTAAGGGACACAACACAAGGGGAGGGTTTGGGTTAGCGTATGATGCCACAGTAACTACTGTTGGTCTTGGCACTTGATTGGGTGCAACAACTTGTTGTTGAAAAGGTTAGTCTTAAGGAGCGACCACACCGCTGCTCAAAATACGCTAACGCACCGTAAACACAGCAAAATGTATGAAGAATACGTGACGCATATTACACGTCAACGCGTATATGCAGCGTAACGCACCGGTGTGGTTGCTCCATTACTTATGGACCGACTTTTTAAAAATATAACACCTTCATAATTATGCATGTACATGACTTTACAATTAAATAAATGAAATGAAATGAACTTATTTCTTCATGCAGTACCAGTACACCAATTAAAACACTGGATATTTTACACAAATTTAATGTGAAATAAAGTTTTTGGTTACCATCCTGCTCACAACAATGTCTAACAAATCCTCATTACTCCTACAATCAACTTTATTTAACTTATAAGCACTTTTCAGTTCTTTCAAATTAGTGTAATGTGAGAGATGTGACACTGGGCACATTTCCCCCTTTATAAGAGGTATGATATTGCTGCTCTCATTCTTGTCTGCCGTGGTGATAAAACAGACGAGTAAATTTGTGTCTTTCTCAATGCCGAACTTGCTTAAGCTCTGTGAAATATTCTTGGTAAGAGATAAATTGTATAGAATCTCGGCATACACAGTTCTAGTCACCATAGAGCCGAGTTTAGCCGACACCGCGGCCCTGTTCGCAGCGGCCACCACTTGGAAAGGATCCAGTATTAAGCTTGGCTTGATCACGGCGCAGTTCCACACTCCTTTGATTATGTTACTTCTGATTTCTTCAACATTCTGAACGTTTTTAAAAAGGTATATTTTCAATGTACTGTTTGTTTCTGGGTCAAGGTCGCAAGTGTAGGATTCTGACGGCATCTTTGTATACTTGATACTTTCTCAATATCAAAGTATTTTCACCAAAAAAAAACCTAAACAGAAACAAATCGCAACATGAGGATTTGACATGCACAGTGATATTGACATTTTCAACTTTTTTTACAAGTTAGATCCGGATACTCATTCTTTGAGCCATTTGAAAATGCTGTATCTATCTTTCTCTCCACCGCTGGAGTGTTCCATCGTTTATTTATTTATATTTGGAGAACAGCTACGTCTGTGACAGCTACAGAAATATATTGATTATGTAGATAAAATACAAAAAGCCAATTACAGGTTCCCACCGATGCCAGTTTGGTTATACCACAGAATACCTAAAGGTACAGAAGGTCCACTGCCTAAGTGATGATAATCATAGAGTGAGATAGGGTTGTTAATGTACCACATAACTGAATATCCAAAATAGTAACCATTTTAGTTCCTATGTTTGTTATCGAAATTACCATTAAATATTGGAAATAATAATATATGATATTAAAATTATACAATAGCCGGGAAGTCAGGATGAAGTAAAAAGATACTTGAATACAAGTTATGTTTTTACAAAACAGTTCATATTTTGCAATGGGATTACTTATTTCGTCATGTTAGCAAGATGTTGTAAAAAAAAATTCATCACACTTGATACGTAGTATCTTCTTAGTAGTCTGTGCTTGCTCGAAAAGGGCTTCATAATGCGCAGACATACAGAGCTACAATAGCCTGTGTTACGGCCACGGGCGTCATGGTTTTTTCTTAAATTGTATCATTTGTATCTGTCACTCATGCGACAGTTACAAAGCAAAGAGGTTTTATATCAAATACGATGTCTAACCGTACTCTCCAAACTGACAGTGGGATAGGCCTGGTACGCCTGTATTCATTCTTTTCTGAGTTTGAAATTTATTTATTACGGATAAATTAAGTTAGTTTAATTACTTAATAACATTTATTTATTATACACAGCAACTACATTAGAATGAAATGGCAATACATGTGTGCTGTATATAGATATCAAAAGGCTTATTATTTTCGCGGCGACAGAAAAATTAAAGAGCAGCAAACTATTTGCAACTAAAATAATAACTTGTCAGCGATTAAATATTTTGGCAATCCTTTATATTAAATGAGCTTTAAACTAAGGATATTTCAAAATTCAAATAATGGCAGCTACTTTAAGGTAGCAGAAAGAATAAACAAGATTACTGAAATCATAGGCGAGGTACTATAAATAATGACTTGGCGACTAATATTAGCAGAAGGATAACAAACTTTATATTAGTGGCAACTACAGGTCTCCATCTAAAAAAGCATTTTGGGCTTCGATTTGCTGGCAGCTTAAATATTAAAATGGGTACTATATAAAAGTAATGGGGAGTTATTTTTTTAGTTTTCGAAACCATAATTTAATGAAAACGGCGATAAGCCGCGGATAGGTTAGAAGACGGAAGCGGGAGCTTTGCTCCCGCTTTCGTCTTCGCGGTTATTTTTTTATAAAAGAGCGGAAAAACCAGCAAATTAACAAAGATGAATCCGAATGCATGTTTAGTATGGCGTTTAAATATTATTTATACGGGCCAAAATTATTATTTATACATGCAATTTTCAACTTTGATTAAAGCTCTTAAAGTGTCGCACAAAGTATTTTTTTTATGACCTTGATTTATTTTATTTGCAATCTCCATTGAACAATTAGAGTAGGCCATTTTCAACTTTTTATCCGCTGGCATGTTTCCGCTTAGTTAGTTAATTCAGTCGCCAAAACAATAACTGGATGCTAGTTTATATTGAAACAAAATCGAAAATTGCTTACTTAGCTGCTACTTTTTACTTTATACTAGTCTCCGCAATTAGTCGCCAACTTATTATTTTTGCTACCCCCTTTAATTTTTTATAAATCCCTAAATCAGATTAATTTGTCGCCGCGTTAAATACATGCCATATCAAAAAATATTGAATAAAATAAAATAATACATTTAAAGGGAATAGAGTAAATATTACACTGAATTATTGTATGAAAAAATTGAGCTACAACTTTAGTAGAATTGGTTTTACCATATTAAAACAAAGTACTTCTTGGAGTTATGATAACTTTATTTACAAAAGCCTTAAATTAAAATAGGAATTTGGATTTTTATGTGATATAAAGGTGAAAATCTTGACCCAATGATATAAAACCTCAATTTTTTAATACATATCCAGTTCACAGTAAAATCATGATCAAATGCTAAGGCACACAGCAAGTTGTTCCTTCGTATCCTCAGGAGAAGACACCTTATGCCCTACGGTCCTGCCGTCACAGTAGATCTCATGGTCGTTGCCTCCTGGATCAGTCTTGTCTCCAAAGAAATGGATCTCGTCAAACCCACCATCAGCCACATGGTTGAGGCAGTAGGTTTTATCCCAGCCGTTAGGATACACATCTATACTAATTTGCCCTCCCATAGCAAATGTTAGTCCATATTCAGCAAACTCTTTCTGCAAATCCTGCACAAATGTCTCCCTGATTTTGTGCTCCGCATCATATGCAGAAAACTGGTCCCTTTCCTGCTGACTACAAGACCGGCCAACAGGGCAGAAGTTGATCAATCCAGTCCGAAACTCAACAAAGTTCCCTCTCTTAACCGGCAATTCTAACCTTGACATGTATCCTAGAGCAAAGTTGATTAGTTTCTGTAACTTTTGTTCACCAACATGGTTCAGAATACATTGTTTGCTTTTTAACTTGCCGTTCTTGAAGTACATCAGTCCGTTTTCACAAAACACGTAGTCAAACCGAGACATGTTGTGCTCTCCATTCATTTGCTCCTGAATTTTAGAGTAATCTGAGCCACTGACCAACCCCACACGCGCGTGGGGCTTGACTTTATCCAAAAGGAATGATAATAAATCACCTGAAATGGTTTGTCTCGGCTTCGTAAGTGTTCCGTCCACGTCGAACAAGCACAGTACGTTTTTCCGCCCCGACATCGCGTATTTAGCTTGTATTATGATCTGAAAGTGGAGCCGACCGAGTTATTTTCAAATTTTGGAGGCAAAACAAACCGGTCAATAAGTGGGTCACTGACTGCGGGCGACCGGCGCGGTCCCGTGCGATGCCAACACTACACTTCGCAGAGTGCTCTCCGACACGTCAGACCAGGCGACGACATGGGCGCCGCGGCCATCGCTTACGCGTTATTGTTGTGTCTATTGGTCACAGAAACAGTGCTATCAAGTAAACAACGCAATGTTCTTATATTGCTCGGTAAGTTTTATCAGGAATATGCTAATTTCGCAATATTTACATGAATCTAGTACAGTGTTATCATTTTGACAGTTGGGTTCCGTTTCACGTGTCAATGCACAATTACAATGAAATAATAATAAAATTATTTTGTTATACTGAGATAAGAGTATGATTACAGCATAAAATCTATAAATTAAATAATAAATATGTCTCATGCGTAATTATAAACTAAGAAAATAAAACCGTATCGTTATCAGTTCAAAAACTTTGAAAGAGAATCATTTGGTCCTTCGAATAAAGGGGCTATCACGATACTATACCTACAGGTGTACAATGCAATGTTCATTGTTAGGTATCGCACTTAGGATTGTAATACTAATGAAGTTAATTACCGTATAAGAAGGTATAATAGTAACCGCGTTTGCAGCGGACGACGGCGGGTTCGAGCTGGGCGCATACGGCAACAAGATCTGCCAGACGCCCAACATCGACGCGCTGGCGCGGCGCAGCGTCATCTTCAACAATGCCTTCACCTCGGTCAGCAGCTGCTCGCCCAGGTGATACTTTACCTCGTCTTCTAGAGTATTTCTTTCTGTTATTTTGGAGGGAAAAGGGGCCGATAAATGAGACACGGGCGTACATCGAGGTGCTATATTCCGACTACCTTGTCATGGCGCCGGGCGCAGCCGGCTGGCGTTCGATTCTCAAAGCTACCCTCTATCTTAAACCTAACATCCCTCCACCAATAGTTTTTAACCTTGCCCTCTTAAGGAAGAACATTCAATTTAAAAGAACTGTCTATAATTGACCAGGTTCCGAGCGCGTTTGGGTTTTGCCGCTTGCGTGCCGGCTTCTCCCGCCTCAGCAGGATGCGGTCTCGGTAAAAGCGCACTTGGCGGTTCTGGTTCACTTGTACTAACCGGCTCCTCAGGTTCAGGGCAATCGGTCCATTCATCGGGTTCGGGAGCCGTTACGGTGGCCGTCGCCGTGGACTCCGATATCGATGCTGGTCTATCGGGTACCCCAGGCACAGCAGTAGGTGTGTTGGGTACCTCTGGCAAATCCGGAGGAAACAGCATCGCTGGTTCTCGCGTTTCCTCTGGCGTCGCTGGCTCTAGCAGGGAAGTAGGCGGTGTGTTGGGTTCCCCTGTCAAACCCGGAGGAAGCGGCACCGCGGGCTCTGGCGGCTCCTCTGGCGTCGCTGGTTCTTGAAGGGCAGACGTTATCCCCACCGCTGACATCACCCCAGACGGGACTCCTTCTCTCGGCCGGGTAATCTCGATGTGCTCGGGCTTGGTTTTGGTTACCACATCATCTTCCTCCCCCGTAAACTTATACATTTGGTTTTTATGTCTTTTTATTAGTCGTCCCGATTGCTCAGTTTGTAGTAAATATGTTGATTTTCCTAGTATTTGTTTTACTATGGCTTTAGCCCAGAACGCTTTCTGTCCCTGGTACACTTTAACTAACACCATGTCATTTGTATTAAAATTTACATTCCTATTCCCACGGTAATGCTGCATCTGCGAACACTGGTGTTTCCTCACGGTTTCAGACAATGTTGGGTCGGGTGAAGGCTTCGCCAACGGGTTCATTAAGTCTAATCTACAACGTAAGTTCCTTCCGAATAAAACCTCCGCAGGAGAACGGTTCGTGGACGAATGTTTAGAATTTCGGTAATGAAAAAGGAATTCGTGTATTTTACTTTTTAGATCCTTCTTTTGAACCCCGCTTAGTAATATTGCTTTTAACCCTTTCTTAAAGATCTTGACATAACTTTCGGCTTGGCCGTTACTAGCCGGGTTGTATGGAGGCGTCGTCACATGAGAGATACCGTTACGATTACAAAAAGCCGTAAACTCGGATGACGTGAAGGACGTCCCATTATCCGTACAAATTGTGTGTATTAAACCAAACCTCGACATTAACTCATACAAACAATTGATCACTACACCCGATCCGTAACCACTACTTACGTCAAAAACTTCAACCCATTTCGAATACGCGTCAACTGCTATTAAAAACATGCTGTTGTTAATAGGGCCCGCAAAATCGAGATGTACTCTATAAAAAAAATCTGGAGGAAATTCCCATGGCGTCAGCGGGGCGCGGCGCGGGGCGGGGCGCAACTGCGCGCACGCCGCGCACGTGGCCGCCGCGCGCTCCACACTTGCGCCCTGCTCGGGCCACCAGAACCGTTCGCGCGCTGCCGCTTTCATTTTAGCCACCCCTAAATGACCTCGATGCAACTCCGTAATCACCTGGCTACGAAGGGTGTGAGGTACTACTAATCTGGCACCCCTCATCAAACAGCCATTTTCTACTGAAAGTTCGAGCCTGCAGTCGAAATACGGTTTCATCGCTTTGTCTCTTAATTTATTTGGCCAACCGTTTAACGTAAAATGAACTACTTGCGACAACACAGCATCTTTTCCTGTAGCGAGGCGCACGTCCCCTACGAAAGTCGGCGGCGAACCGGTTTCCACAACGAAGTGAACATACGACGCGAGGTCTGACTCACCCGCCGCCGGCGCCGCCTTGCCGCTGCAGCGCTCGCTCGGTAATGATGACGTAGGCGCCATGGAGCGACTAAGAAAATCTGCCGTGTTGTGCGCACTGCTCACATATTCTATAGTATAATTGTAGGCTGCTAAAAATAATGCGTACCGCTGGAGCCGGTTAGCGGACACTTCCGGTATCCCTTTAGCGGGATTAAAAATCGATAACAGAGGTTTATGGTCTGTACGCAAAACAAACGGTGACGCTCTGCCATATAAATATTGATGGTATTTGCGAACTCCAAAAATAATCGCCGTAGCCTCTTTTTGAATTTGACTATATCTCTTTTCCGCAGCGTTTAAGCTCCTAGACATGAATGATATAGGTTGTTCTACCCCATTATCTCCAAGTTGCGATAAAATCGCACCTAACCCGAATGGTGACGCATCCACCGTAAGAAATATTCGTGCATCTGGGTTAAAATGCGCTAGCGTTTTATCTGATGACAACGCGCTTTTAATCGCAGTAAACGCTACCTCCTGCTCCCGTAGCCATTGCCATTTTACATTTTTTTGTAACAATACATGTAAGGGATGTAAGATGGTGGATGCGTTCTTTATAAAACCTCTGTAGTAATTCACGAGACCTAAAAACGATTTTAATTCCGTTATATTACTCGGTTCTTTCGCATTTAAAATAGCTTTTACCTTCTCTGGGGACTTGTGCAAGCCATGCCTGTCAATAACGAACCCTAAGTAGGATATGGAATCCTGGAAAAAGCTACATTTTTCTTTTTTTAATACTAATCCCGCGTTCTCAAGCCGCTTGAACACTTCTTGCAACCTAGCAACATGCTCTTCTCTTGTTTTCCCCGTGATTAAAATGTCATCTAGAAACTGTAAAACCCCATCTACTCCTGAAAGGATCTTCTCTAGGGTACGCTGAAAAATACAGGGGGCGCTCGAAAGTCCAAAGACCAACCTTTTATAAATATATAATCCTTTGTGCGTGTTAATGCATGTCAGCGGCTGGGAATCGGGATGTAATTTTATCTGATTATACGCCCCGGACAAATCTAATTTCGTGAATTGAAGTCCACCATGAAGTTTCGAGAATAACTCGTCAATACGCGGCAGCGGGTATTTCTCGATAACCAGCTGTTTGTTGAGGGTGGCCGAATAGTCTGCACACAGCCTAATCGTATTGTCATGCTTCAACACGGGGACAATGGGGCTCGCGAAATCAGAGAATGAAACGGGTTCAATAATACCTAGCTCTAACAAGCGATTCAACTCTGTTTCCAATTTGGGACGAATGGCAAAAGGCACCGGTCTAGCTTTCGAAAATATCGGAATTGCATCCGGTTTTAGATGTAATTTTACTTCCACATCATTGCAGCACCCTAACTTTTCGGAAAACAAATGTGCGTAATTTGTCACAATTTTATTACATTCATCGTTTAAATTACAATTATATACGGCCGCACTAATTTGTAAGTTAAACTTCGCAATAAAATCTCTCCCGAGTAACGGAGGTCCCCCAGCCTTTACTACGAACACGTCTAGTAACTCCGATCGCCCTTTGTAGGCAAAGGGTAATGTCATGGTGCCCACGAAGTCAATAGTACCCCCATTATAACTACGAAGTACTTTAGTGCTCTCCCGTAACGGATGGCAAGAAAAGTATTGTAAATACACGGATTCCGAAATAGCCGTCACGGCCGAACCGGTGTCCACCTCAAAAGTTAATTGAATATCATCCACCACCACCGACTCCCACATCGGTTCTCCTCGATGAGAACGAATATTAAAAACTAATCGCTTACCATCATCGTCTTCATACGAGCAACATTGTAAGAAATGGTGATTAGCCGGGCTACTCTTAGCATTACAGACGCGCATCAAATGACCTTTCACTCCGCATGATCTACACAGCGCATTCTTAAACCGGCACTTTTTTACGTCATGACCAAAATAACCGCACGCTGAACACTGTACTGCATTCCTCTGGTCCCGCGAGGTGCTGGCTTGCGGAACCCCATACTGCCGTGCTGTGCGCGGCGGCGGGCCCGGCGCTCGCGCCGATAACTTGTGCACGTCGAGCAGCGGCGCGGGCGCGGCCGCCGCCGGCCCGCTCGCCGCCGCCTGCTGCGACCCTTCTCTGGCGCAGCGGATGCTCTCCGCCACCTGCAGCGCCTTCGTGAGCGTAAGCCCCTCCATGGCCTCGCTGAACAAGCGGTCCCGCTCTGGACCGCTGGCCATCCCCAGCACGAACCGATCTCGCAGCGACTCCTCGAGGCTTGCCGCCACGAAATTGCAGTGCATTGATAGACCACGAACGCGTGCCGCCCAATCGGCTAACGACTCGCCCGAAAACTGTACGGCACTATAAAACTTAAAACGTTCAGCAAACCCGCACTTTTTCGTTTTAAAATGGCCGTCGAGAAAGTTCGTTACTTTGCCATAGTCAAGCGATCCCACCTCCGCGGGGAGCGCAAGATTTGACACGAGTCGGTACGTCGGCTCCGCTAAGCTACTTAACAAAATAGCCCGACGTTTAGCCCCCGATTTGTCCGTATCCTGATTGATGTCATTAGCTAAAAACCACTGTTCAAGGCGACCCTTATACAATAACCACTCCTGTTCTTCGTGATTAAACACGCTCAAAAATCCAACCGACATTTTGGCCATTAACACTGCACGTAAAAATCACTAAAACACGCGTTAAGATCGTAATCCACCCGTCGCCACTGTTATTTTGGAGGGAAAAGGGGCCGATAAATGAGACACGGGCGTACATCGAGGTGCTATATTCCGACTACCTTGTCATGGCGCCGGGCGCAGCCGGCTGGCGTTCGATTCTCAAAGCTACCCTCTATCTTAAACCTAACACTTTCATACTCTAATATTACACTCCCTCTTATTAGCTTGCCGCTTGACACGCTGTCTTATTGGCTAGCCGTGGAGGAGTCCAGAATCCTAAACCTACATACATTACTATGTTTTCGTTTTTGCCGTTCAGTAAAAGGATCCGCCCAGTCCCAGGGTTTAAGTTCCAGCAAATGCATTTAGTGTCAAGTCAACCGAATTTTAATAAATCGACAACAACTTCCATGAATCACTGCTTTCTGTAGCATTAGAACTTAATTGTGAACAATGCTATTAAAAGGTTTCCTTAAAAAGTCGACATTACCGATATTAAATGCTGTCTCCAGCCGCGCGGCGCTGCTAACGGGTGCGCCGAGCCACCAGAATGGCATGTACGGGCTGCACCACGGGGTGCACCACTTCAGCTCATTCGACAACGTCTCCAGCCTGCCTGTGCTGCTGAAGGGCCATGGAGTCTACACTGGTGAGTACTGTCCATAATCGGCCAGCTAAATATGGTGCTTAGTGGCACAAGATGAGCCAGAGCCAGTGAACCTACGGAAATAATCCTAGTTATTCTATTCAAAGGAGTTGTAGGTAGCCGTATCAGCATAGGTACTGTATGTATGATTATTTGTTGGCGTGTTTAGCAGAGTCAGAGTAGCATCGTACTGTCAGACAAAGGTTTTGAGGAGTTGTAAGTGTCCAACGAAAGGTTTCGTCTTTTAGTCGTCCGGCCTATAACGACCCGTACCTTTTAATGGCTGTGATTATATTTCTAAGGCTAGGTTCCTCTTTTTAGGTATAATCGGCAAGAAGCACGTTGGGCCGGCGAGCGTATACAAGTTCGACTTCGAGCAGACCGAGGAGAATAACCCCATCAACTCGGTGGGACGCAACATCACGCACATGAAGCTGCTGGCTAGGCAGTTCCTACAGCAAGCCAACCAGGACGACAAGTCAGTGGGAATTCTAACTCGGAACTTATTAAAAAAAGCCATCAACTCTGATCACTATTACTGGATGTTGTCTCCTTTTTATTACCAAGTAAGGACTTACATTCACCGGTCGACGGTCTTTCAGACAAGTCAGGTGTGAGAGATTAATGGGTAAAACGATAGTTCTAATCCAAACTGTCTGTTACCTATCGTACTAAGTGCAAGGCGTGGCGGCAGTGGAGTTTGCATTTGTTTTATCCCGCTCTCAGCGGAGCCGATACTCAGGCTGCAGTTACGCTAATTGGAGGATAGAAGATAGATAGACTCGTTTTATTCTCTTTTCTACCCACATTCGGAGAGGTAGATATATTTGTGGGGACATAAATAAATAACACAGCGATTGACACAGCGTGTTATCAAGAAACAGATTGATCGTCTGGTACTCTGCGGTTAAGCAGGGAAACACATAATTTGCTCTGACAAGAGCAGTTTTACGTTGCCCTGAGAAGGACAGTTTGTATGTCCGGAGCCTGAAGCACCCTCGTCGGATTCTTCGTGTCTTCCAGCACCGAGCGCGGAGAGCGGAGCACGGCGATCGACGACGATGTTCACTCCACGGCGGCCGACGAGCGAAAGGACTGGCGCCGGCGCAGAGCGTAGTTTTATTCACCCGACCTATGACCTCGCGCATGCGCCGTGGCAGGCGCACTTTCCCCGCGCGGGGGGGCTATCTCTGTCTCACTCGCGCGGATCCGTCCCGCTCTAATTTGTTGCGGATTAATACCGTGTCTAGTTGTAAGCTTTTTTGTTGTATATAGTTAGGCCTATTTGTAAATAAAATTCATTCCAGTATTAGCAGTCTACAGTTAACAACAAGTGTTTCAATACAAGCCTCCAGCCTAAATCAGCTGAACCAACACGAGCTAAAGTGGTGACCTGCCGACTCAAGAGCACAGAAGCAACCAGCATCAAGACTCAAGCATGGCCGGAGGAAACGGAGACAACACGGGAGCTCTACCCATTCTGCAACCCGACGCTGTCGATCAACATGAAGCTCAGCAACTACCAGCAAGCCACGACGTGTCCGCGATATCTCTCTCACTTCGAGTACCACCGTTTTGGCGTGACCAGCCGCTATTATGGTTCTGCAGTTTCGAAGCCGCCACCGCCGATCTGAAAAGAAGCCAATCACAGCTCGCGCAAATGGTCATCGCACAGCTCGAGAAGCAAGACATCCAAAATATCGCAGATCTCATCTACTCACCGCCTCAGGAAAATTACTACCAGGCCATCAAGGATCGTCTCATCTCGCTGTACGAGGAATCAAACAGCGCCCAGGCGAAGAAATTGCTGTCACAGGTCGAGCTCGGCGAACAGAAACCTAGCCAGCTACTCCGCAAGATGCAGAATCTCAACCGCGAGAAGTTCCCCGAGAGCACCATACAAATGATGTGGCTCGATCATTTACCGCCACACGTCAGATCCGTACTCACCGTCAGCGAAGCATTCAAGATCAAGACCACGCTCGACGACCTCGCTCTCCTAGCCGACAAAATGATGGAGCACACGCCGTCATCCCACGTCGCCGCCATTTCGTCGCCCATCGCGTCAACATCAAAACAGCCGCCACCGCTGCTACCTCCGTCGCAACCTACCTACCAGCAACATCCGCATCTCGACACACAATATCTCATCGGCGAGATAAGAAGATTGTCGCTCGAAGTCGCCGAACTACGATCAAGGCCGCGCGAAAACAACGATCGTCGCAACAGCCGATTTCGCCGCCGTTTTCCGTCACGTTCCCGTCCTCGCAGCGCATCACAATCGCAAGACCGAAGCCGCAACAACTCTCCCATGCCGTACTGCTACTACCACCGTCGTTTCGGCATGGACGCGATTAAATGCACGCCACCGTGCAATTTCAAGCCAGTCAACACGCCGTCGGAAAACTAAAAGTAACGCTGGCAGCGGCGGAAACCGGCGTTACTGATACATCTCACCGCCTCTTCGTGACCGACAAGACTTCAAAACTTACCTTCCTGGTCGACACTGGAGCGAACATATCCGTGCTACCACGAAGAAAAGGCACGCAAGAGCAGCCTCTCCCGTTTCAACTTTACGCCGCAAACAACACCGTCATACCTACCTACGGTGAGAAAACGCTCGAACTCGATCTCAACCTACGACGAGCATTCAAGTGGAAATTCATCATCGCAGCCGTATCGAAGCCTATCCTGGGAGCCGACTTTCTCAAGTTCCACCACATCATTGTGGACATCAAGAATCGAAGACTGATCGACGGCAAGACGCTACTCACGACTAACGCTCAACTCTGTGCCGCTAACATACCTACCGTGCGCAGCATAGACGTGCAGCAGTCGTATCACGATATTTTAGCCGATTACCCCGGGACTACTCGACTTACATCTATGAAGCTTAGCCCGAAGCATAACGTCGAACACTTCATAGAAACAACTGGCCCGCCCCTTCACTGCAGGCCACGCCCCATCGCACCACACCGATACGAGCTAGTGAAGAAAGAATTTGCCAACATGATGGAGCAGGGCCTATGCAGACCAAGCAAGAGCCCTTGGGCATCACCTCTTCACGTCGTACCGAAGAAAAATGGCGATTTACGTGTGTGTGGCGATTACCGAAGGCTTAACGCAATAACCAAGCCCGACCGGTACCCAATCCCACGCATACGTGATTTTACCTACGAACTCGCCGGCAAACAAATATTCTCCACATTGGACCTCAACCGTGCCTACCAACAACTACCAATAGCAGAGCAAGACGTCGAGAAGAGCGCCATCATAACACCATTCGGACTATTCGAGTTTCCGAGAATGTGCCCAGGACTCAAAAACTGCGGACAGACATTTCAACGATTCATCCACGAAGTACTGCGAGACCTTGACTTCGTGTTCCCATTCGTCGACGACCTACTTATCGCATCGGCCGACGAAACAACGCACGAGAAACATTTACGCGCCGTACTAAGCAGACTCGAAGACTACGGTATTACTATCAACCCGTCGAAATGCGTATTCGGACAGCCAACGGTCAAGTTCCTGGGATACGAGGTCAGCAAAGACGGCATCCGACCACCTACCGAGAAAGTACAAGCAATCGTCGATTACCCTAAACCGCAAACAATAGACGAATTACGACGATTTCTCGGCATGATAAACTTTTACCGCGAAAACATCAAGAACGCCGCAATACTTCAAGCTCCACTGTGTAAATACCTACACAACGCGCGGAAAAAGGACAAAACACCGATCAGCTGGGACGACGAAGCAACGCTCGCATTCGACGCGTGTAAGGACAGCATCAAAAACGCCGCCTTACTCGCTCATCCATGTCACCAGTCAGCGCTCGCGATATTCTCAGACGCTAGTGACAAGGCCGCAGGCGCATCGCTCAATCAGTTTGTCAACAACGCATGGCAACCACTCGGCTATTTTTCGAAGAAATTCTCCGACGCACAGACTCGCTACAGTACCTACGATCGAGAGCTACTCGCATTGTACATGAGTACAAAACACTTCCGCAAGATGTTCGAGGGACGAGAACTCATCTTATTCACCGATCACAAGCCCTTGACCTTCGCGTTCACCAAAACAAGCACCAACAACGAGTCGCCGCGCCGCACCCGTCAGCTGTTGTATATCAGTGAATTTACAACCGATATACGACACGTCAGTGGGTCACAAAATGCCGCCGCCGACGCGCTATCCCGCATAGAAACGATATCCTGCCCATCGCCGATTGACTACAAAGAACTAGCCGACGCGCAAGAACGAGACAGCAACACCATTCGAACACTCGCACAGCAAACCAACCTATCTATGAAGCAAGTCGCAATTCCCGGAACCGACGTCAAATTGTACTGCGAAACAACGACAGACAATTTACGCCCTTATGTACCCGAACAATACCGCCGTGCCGCATTCGACTCTGTACATAACATCAGCCATCCTGGAATTCGAACAACAAGAAAACTAGTCGCTCAACGCTACTTTTGGCCTTCGATAAATACTGACGTAGGTACATGGTCGAAAGTATGCGTACACTGCCAACGCGCGAAGATTCAACGCCACACCGCAAGTCCGATATCAAGTTTCCCGCCAACTCAACGATTCGAACACATCCACATCGACATAGTTGGACCTCTACCTACCGCCGCAAGTGGACATCGATACCTACTCACAATGATCGACAGAGCAACACGATGGCCCGAAGCAATCCCACTTACCGAGATCACCGCCGAAGAAGTCGCCAAGACTGTTTACGACGGTTGGATTTCCCGCTTCGGCTGCCCTGCTACTATCACTACGGACCAAGGACGGCAATTCGAGAGTCGAGTATTTGCGTCACTCACCCGCTTTCTCGGCATCGAGAGGACCCGAACAACACCTTATCACCCGATCGCTAACGGATTTATTGAACGATGGCACCGTAGCCTCAAGGCCGCACTCAAGGCCAGACTACAAACCGAGAAGTCATGGATCGACACAATACCTAGCGTTCTACTCGGACTACGCGCCGCACTACGCACAGACACCAGTGTAAGCCCAGCCCTACTTACCTACGGCTGCAGCGTGCGATTACCCGGCGAACTGTTATTACCTACACGCGATGACGTCACCATGGACTCCGATTTCGTCGAAAAACTACGTGCAATCATACAAAGCCTGACGCCGACAGAAATTACCCCGCATGGCAACAAGAAACACATCTTCGTCCACCGTGACCTTCAAACCTGCGAACAAGTATTCGTACGAGTCGACGCCGTAAAGAAGCCATTACAAGCACCTTACGACGGACCCTACCGAGTACTAAAACGCAACGACAAAATATTCACTCTGCAGCTACCTACTCGCCAGGCGAACATTTCGATCGACCGCTTAAAACCCGCATTTATCATCGCCGACACCGAGCAAGATATACCTACAACTTCGATCGCAACAAACATACCTACAGCTACGAGTTCAACGACCATACCTACAACTACGAGTTCAACAACTGTACCTACACCTGCAACTATGAGTATAAAGACGCAACCGACCGCACCACCGAGTTTACCGACATCGAAACCAAACAACAACAACAAACAACAGAGAAAAGACATCCTGAAACGAAGATATGAACCAGACACAACCACGACCATTCAAGCTGGACCCACAAGGACATCCCGCCAAGGCCGCACCATTCGCCTGCCGGTACGCTTCGCTTGAGGGGGAACCCTGTGGGGACATAAATAAATAACACAGCGATTGACACAGCGTGTTATCAAGAAACAGATTGATCGTCTGGTACTCTGCGGTTAAGCAGGGAAACACATAATTTGCTCTGACAAGAGCAGTTTTACGTTGCCCTGAGAAGGACAGTTTGTATGTCCGGAGCCTGAAGCACCCTCGTCGGATTCTTCGTGTCTTCCAGCACCGAGCGCGGAGAGCGGAGCACGGCGATCGACGACGATGTTCACTCCACGGCGGCCGACGAGCGAAAGGACTGGCGCCGGCGCAGAGCGTAGTTTTATTCACCCGACCTATGACCTCGCGCATGCGCCGTGGCAGGCGCACTTTCCCCGCGCGGGGGGGCTATCTCTGTCTCACTCGCGCGGATCCGTCCCGCTCTAATTTGTTGCGGATTAATACCGTGTCTAGTTGTAAGCTTTTTTGTTGTATATAGTTAGGCCTATTTGTAAATAAAATTCATTCCAGTATTAGCAGTCTACAGTTAACAACAAGTGTTTCAATACAAGCCTCCAGCCTAAATCAGCTGAACCAACACGAGCTAAATATTTATTAATCCTAGGCTGATCAAATTTTGATGATTAAGTTTTTTTTTAATAATCAATGGCTTTCCAGACCATTTTTCCTTCTGATCGGCTTCCACGACCCGCACCGCTGCGGGCACAGCGCGCCGGCGTTCGGTGCCTTCTGCGAGCGCTACGGCAGCGGCCAGCCCGGCACCGGCCGCATCCCAGACTGGACGCCCTGGTACTACCAGTGGGACGAGATCCAGCTGCCCTTCCACATACAGGTAGGAAAAATAATCTTGTAACTGAACAGGTTGACGGTTCATGTAGATTCAACCATCATCATTCTAGCGTTTTCCCGGGGTCTGCTTTGACATCTAATCCCAAGATTTGGCAGAGGCACTAAATGGTCATGTAGATTCAACATCATAACTAATTTCAGGATACGGAGGCGGCTAGAAGAGATGTAGCTGCTCAATACACCACCATGTCCAGGCTTGATCAAGGTAATTCACTCTTACAAGCAAATAGACCTACACAGTTTTCGATTCTGGAACGCGACCGCGACCCTTGATGAATGCTCCAGCACGGCTATCACAACACGGCGCGCGAGCTCTCTCGATTTTTCTCGCACTATCCGTCTCTCTCTTATTAGAACACTTACAAATACAACAAGAGGTATAGGAAGCGAGAAAAATCGAGAGTATGTCGCGGCCGCATCATGATAGACGTGCAGAGATGTTTAGAGATCTGCTATTGGATCACTACGCTACAAATCTGTGTCATTTTCTGGGCTAGGTACAATCAAGTGTGCGCGCGCGGGTGCATACAACTTATTCATAAATATGTCCCATCGCTCTTATGTCAGCGGATTACGATTATGGTACATATTTATGAGAGGGCTAAATCGATAAATATGTTTGCACTTGACTGTACCTTCAATCCTTGCCAAAATTCTTGTCTGCGGTGAAGACAAATAAAAGTAAAATTGTCCTGTTAACTAGCTTATTGTGTCACAGGCGTGGGGCTGATCCTCAAAGAGCTGGAAGCAGCCGGCCACGCGGACGACACACTCGTCCTCTACACGTCTGACAACGGCATCCCGTTCCCGTCCGGGCGCACCAACTTCTACGACCCCGGTCTCAGGGAACCACTCCTCATAGCCTCTCCACTGCCCACCGCGCGACGGAACGAGGCGTCCTACGCGCTGGTCAGCCTGCTGGACATCATGCCGACCGTGCTGGACTGGTTCGGAGTCCCGTGGGAGCGGGAGGAAAGCAATGACATCTGGCAGGATGATACGCCGAAGAGTCTGCTGCCGATTTTGGAGAAAGGTAATTAATCCCTTAGACCACTTTACTAAAATTATAGTTATAGTATAGATAGTTGCTTATCTCAGTATTTTTCATTATTTGAATATATACATATCATTGAAACGTGTATACAGTTCCAAGTATACAGCACATGCATCGTGCGGTATACTTCAGCCCTTATGAGGTTACCTACTCCAATTCGTTCTGTCTATACCAGTAACCATAAACGTCCGTACCTATTTATAAACGTCCTACAAGCCCATTTTAACTAAAATTGCGTTAAAATTAGTTTGTCCTTATCTGCCACTTTGACATTTGTGTTCGTAAGAAAGGGACAAAGCATTTAGTATAGGCATTTTAAGTTTTATGAATATGGGGAGGTACTAGTTTACATGAGCACGGTTTCCCATTCCCACCCGCAGAGCCCCCGGCGTCGGCCGCGGCGGCCGTGTTCGCGTCGCAGACGCACCACGAGGTGACGATGTACTACCCGATGCGCGCCGTGCGCACGCGCCGCCACAAGCTGCTGCACAACCTCAACTACGGCATGCCCTTCCCCATCGACCAGGACCTGTACGTGTCGCCCACCTTCCAGGTACCACAGGCACCACCACCACACCACATTCAATCATCATCATATCAGCCGAAAGACGTCCACTGCCGGACATAGGCCTCTCCCAAAGAGTCCAAAGTGACCGGTCCTGCGCCACCTGCATCCAGTGGACTCCCGCAACCTTTACCAGGCAACACAGGCACACTATTAAATACCTCTCTAGAATGTCCGCTTACTTGTCGGTTGTAAGCGCAAGAGAGAAGCAGGATAGAATATAATATAATAGTAGTTTCTTGCCTATCGGATATAGAAACAAAACATATTAAACAGAAAAAATAAATACTAAATCTAGTATAGGATACCTCGGCTAGGATAGTTTACATAAGTTATACCTCGACTTTTATTAAATTGAGGAGTTACACGCTAAGTAACTCCAAAAGCTCTTTAAATTATTATTTTTTATTATTTCAGATTATATCCATAATATAGTGTTAGTAGGCCTTAATCTAAGTTGGTTAGTCTGTGCATAGACACGTACTTAAATCTACTTATCTCTAAATTGTGCAACCGCTCTTATTTGGCTGACCCAGTACATCAAAATAGGGCAGTCATATTTGTCAGCAATGACACCCAGGATGCCGTTGGAGCTTCCTCTGAGCCTGCTCAGCAGCGAGGCGATCTTCTTCCGCATAATTGCCTGGAAACTGTCCGTGCGGCCCTCCGCGAACATGAGCGAGGCACTACACCACCTTGGCAGTCCCAACAGCATCCTGAACGCATTGTTGTACTGAACGCGCAGGGCGTTATAGGCTTTTTTAGTGTACCTTACCCACAGGCTGCTCGAGTAGCAAGATTGGCAGTAGGCCTTAAACAGTGTGATTTTAACATCAGTGGAACATCGAGCAAATCTGCGGGCAATCATATTAGCCCTGACAGCCAACGCCCTGCGCTCCCGTTCTATGTCAAGGTCATCAGACAAATCAGGTGTTATAATATGCCCCAGATATTTAAATTCCTTGACCACGGACAGGGTGGTCCCATGCAGTATCACAGGAGCCACACAAGTAGGCTGCTTCTCTTTCTCCGCCCTGAAAACCATGACAACACTTTTCTTCGGGTTGTACTGCAGTCCGTGCGCCACAGCAAAGCCCTCACATGCCGTCACCAGTTTTCTAAGTGCACTGATAGATGGACTCAGCAGCACCATATCATCGGCGTAGCTGATGTTATTCATACAGTAACCATCAATGTAACACCCCACAGGCATGCTGCTGAGTCCAGCGAACAACTCATCTATATAGAAATTAAACAGCCTGGGCGATGTAAGCCCACCCTGTCGTACCCCACATTCGAGTTTGTACTCGGAGGACAGACTGTCGGCCCATCGCACCTGATTTAACTGGCTACTATACCAATATTTCAGGATGTCCACCAACTCTTTCGGTATGCTTGTTTTCTCTAACTTTCGCCATAAGATGCCATAGTCTACTCTGTCAAAGGCTTTCGACAAGTCGAGAAAACAAGCATAGACAGGTGTTTTCCTTCGCGTATAGTACCCGACAGTATGCTTTAGACTTAAAATGGCACTTTCAGTGGACAGCCCAGTTCGAAAACCTTTAAGGAGGCAGAATCCATCAATGGCACACAATGACAAACATAATGAATGTTAAAATAATTGCGTAAACAAGAATTATAGCAAGTTGACAATGACCATAAATGTGATCAAACCTAGTGCCGCCTCAAACTCGTTCTCGATTTTTGTCCCACGTGGGACAAATGATTTTGATTGCTCCCAAGTAAATATGGTGGTAGTAAAGGTCGCGGGAGTCCGCTGGAGGACCGGTCATTGTGGCACTCTTTGGGGTAGGCCTATGTCCAGCAGTGGACGTCTTTCGGCTGATATGATGATGATGAAATATGATATTCAATTAGCATTCCTTGATAGCTGTACTCTATATACTTACTCGTTCTTGGATCGCGTCTCCTTCGAACTGTAAACGCGCCAACACTTGTGTGTGCGCATCATCAGGACATCCTGAACCGCACGCGCAGCAAGCAGGCGCTCCCGTGGTACAAGACGCTGAAGGAGTACTACTACCGGCCCGAGTGGGAGCTGTACGACGTTCGCGCGGACCCCACCGAGTCCAACAACCTGCACGGTACATGATCCTCTATTACTATACTCGTACCTACCTTACCTTACCTTTGCATCAGAGGCCTCCGGGCGACTGAACAACTTCTAACAGTCGAGTTGTCTACTCACTTGACAAACTTTTACTCGCGTCAGCAGGAGCTACCTAGGTACCACATTCCTGCACGTGTCAGCTATAGGACTACAGAGTGACAAACTTTAAAGGCCATAATAATGTATGATTAAATAAATCAATAAATATACCTTTCCTACTATTACTGTATAAAACAACAAGGAGGGTGGTAAAGAAGCGTACAGGCCGCCATCAGGCCCGCCCTCATAAGTATATCATAATCATAAGTATATGATCGGGTGTAGGTACGGGAACCTTTTATAAGCGTTTGCGTTAGCTGCGTTGACTGACAGAGGGAAAAATTATGCAGTTTCTACACCGTCAACATAGTGCCTGGGCTATCGAGAGCTGCAATTATGGCGTACCGTCTACAGTTGAAGTCAAAGATATGTTTACCTTTTCTTATCTATTAGTAACTTACTGTAAGGAAAAATGTAGTAACCTACCTATTTATGACCTCGACCGTCTAAAAGGTCAGTGCGCATTTATTGCGAACGCCGTCGGCTCCGTGAATCATTTGTAACGCGATAAGGAACGACATGATTGCTGTTACGGTGCCTAATTGAATGCTTATCTTACTGCATGACTACTACTGCACATGTTGTGACGTATACCTAATCTGCATACCATTGAAAATACTTTTGTGTTTATATGAACTCAAACATGGAGTCATGCAAATTATGAACTAAGCCCCTCAGAGCCCAACCCGAGGTCTCTAATTTTTAGACATATTTTTTGTGAGCATTTAGTGCTTTCCTGCCGGTTCGGAGGCCGCCTCTTCCGCCCCTTGGTCAGCCTCTCACACACTGGCGCGGCCAAACTCAAATAAAGTGGATTGCTTTTTGAATAAACTGACAAGGTTATTAGGCGTCAGCATCTGTATTTCTTTGACCGATGTCCATCGAACCGTCTAGAAGATTGTTACCGGTGACGTGACGGTGCACGTTGCAGGCAAGCCAGCGCTGGCGGGCACCGAGGCGAGCCTGCGGGAGCGGCTGCTGCGCTGGCAGCGGAGCACCCGCGACCCCTGGCTGTGCTCGCCGGGCGCCGTGCTGGAGGGCAGCGCGCAGTGCCGCAGCCTCGACAACTCGCTGCTGCGGTACCACCCGCAGCCGCACCCGCACTCGCACCCGCACCCGCACCCGCACCCGCACCCGCGCGAGTAGACACGACAACTCATTGTTGTACCATTCCTACAGCTATATTGTACGGCCCAATAATCCGCGTGCACGATGTAACATTTTAACGCAAGCATAAAAGGAGAGCTCCTCATACATTCGTTAATAACTACGACTTAAAAAAGTTGAAAAACCCCCGACATTTTCATTTCAAAGTCCAATATCTCAAAAACGGCTGAACAGATTTTGATGAAACATGCCTAAGAACACTCGGGATAAAATTATCTATGACACAAGAAAAACAGCATTCAAATCGGTCCATCCGTTTGGGAGCTACGATACCACAAACAGATACGCAGTCAGACACGTTACTCTTATACTTAACACCCCTCTTTTTTCGTCGAGGGTTAAAAAGAGACGGAGATAGTGGATTCTACTTATTGAGCCGTACATTAGCCCTAGGACCCTTAACCCTAGGAATCTCTGCTGCAGTATTAGCACCATGTTCAGGGTGAGCATCAAACGACCCAAAAAGAAGAATCAGAAACTATAGATAGAAAAAATGCATGGTTGAGGAATGAAAAGGTTCACTCTTTGGTCCTTTGAATTCTGAGACAGAACTTAAGTGAACAAGTCAGGAACCAATCACCATCAAACGGCGCCGCGCATGCGCCCTCAAGGCGCTCATGTGTTGGTATGGTATGTAGGCTGGGGTCATCAATTGATATATATATGAGAAAATTGGTCTACTACTTTAAACTTAAATGTACAAGTAATAGGGTCGAAAAGTGATACTTTCTTTGCCGACTGTACATAAACCAGCAACCATGGGCCCATCTGCTGGCATGGGTCGCACAGGGCGAGTGAGAATGTTATATCAACCATTTTACCCATTAGTATTAATTAGACAGCCGTGCCTTCAAGATACGCTGTTTTTCAACAATAATACTCAATTTACTCGATACTCATTCCAAAATTTCGTATTTTCTATTTAAGAATAAGATATAAAACTATATAAATTTTATATTTAAGTTATGTGAACTCAAATAATATTGTATAAAACATAAGTTAGAATTTGCATGTGTTGTATATTATATACTAAAGATATTGCCAGTAAGGTCCCAAAGTGAGATTTCCTGTTACCCAGAGGTCTCCTGCTAGTGTAGACTAAGGATGGATATCCACCAGATGTGGTTTTAATATATTCGACACCTGGCAGCTAAGTGTCAATGTGTATGCACATTGTATGCCAATAAAAACAGAGCTTCGCACATCGCCGGTGCATATTCACCCTAATAGATCGAGTATCGGTTTACGATCGACCAATGCCAATGTAGATCTAGTACAGATGTGGATAAACAACGGAAATATAAACTTATACCCATCTGTATGCATTTTCATTTTAAGATGCACGGTTTTACGCTTAATCTGAGGTTACATATAATTAACGTCTAGCCTGTCAGTTTTGTGGCGTCGTAACTCGTAACCATTCGTTAATTGTCGTAAAATTCGTACATATTTAAATGAAAAACGACCCTCTACCCATTTTGATGAGTTGATGACCGTTCCTTGTGTATAAGAATAAAAATTTATATAATTAAATGTAATGTTGGCTTTTACTTATTTTACAAAATACTGTTTACATGAAATAAAAATAAACATTAACAATCATTACTCTTTTATTCCCTAATCGATACATAATACGTAAATAAGGCATTCTATAAATATTACAATTAACGACGATTGACCGCTCGGGGCTGAATTACCACGGCGGTGAAGGAACACTTCTAATGATAATGTAATGCTGATAGGGCGTTATAACTGAAAGTGTAATGTACCGTATTGCACATTTTTTCTCAGAATGGACTTAGACTATAAAATAAAGTAACTAAACTAACTGAGAAATGAAGCATTGCTATTTTTTTTATTCTACTATGTGCCGTCGAATAGTGGAGTCCTATAAAAAACCTGGAAAAGATATCGATTATTCTGATATAAGATACAGATTATTCTGAGAAAGGTAATCTAAACATTTCCAAATTAAAACAAAAATACTTTTAAGAGAAACGCCCGGCAACATAAACATAATATTGATAATAAATATGGTAACTAAATATCGGTAACAAACGCTGTAAGTACACACATTACAATAAAATATGGGCAGCAACTTACATAAAATTAATCTTACTGACGACGTAAATAAACATTTGCACCCTTTTCGTCGAATAAAAAACGCGAATTACAGAATAGTTTGTAGTATTTTTGTAGTTCATGTTCATACCTTACACGAAGAAAAGGACTTCCGAGATTAAACATAAAATATGTTACGTTTATTAGTTTATGGTCCAATCCAAATTCATCAAAGGTATTTAAATATAATCACATTCATAATTATATTTTATCCAATTACGTTTTTTTTCAGAGCATTTCAAGATTTCGAGAGTTTACAGGTGGCTAGATTTTCGACAATACTCCATAGCTCAGAGCTTAAATAGGCTATTAAAGTTATATGAAATTGAAAACTGCATGGTAATTTCCTATATTCAATGTATATTGACTACCCAAGCAAACGGACACGCCGTTTCAAAACTTACATAGCTGCCCTGTTGCTTACATGCTGTCATCCCACAAACAGCATAAAGGCTAAAAATCGTCTCTAAATGTTTATGAAGCAGAAACGTCCGCTAACGAAATTCCAAATTTCGATCATAGTGGAAAATTTATAAATTATTCGCCACGAGCGGGATTTGAACCCACAACCTCTGGAATCCGTCCATCACTCTCCCAATTGAGCTACCGTGACTCCGCTAATGGCGACGAAGCGACGATCATAGAGTCAGGCCTATCATTAGTGAAGGAGACGGAGATTCCATGGAACAGTCCCATTTAAGAGTGAAGTCTTTACACGGTTAGCAGTCACATTGTAACTGAGTAAGATTTGTGACACATTGTTGGTGTGGACGTCACTCAGGCAGAGAGGAGTCATACTGTGGGTGCAGTAACGTTGTGACTTGGCTGAGGTGTCACGGACTAATAGTCCTCATAGAACTCGTTGAGGCGGTTAACAGTCCCGGCGAGCTGCTCGTCCAACCCATGGAGGTGCTTTATCAGCTTCTCGTTCTTCAGGGCCTGGAACAATCCACTTTTAATAGAACACTCAATGCCAGACTTGAGTATCTAGGAAAATACAAATACATTGCTATTAATTAAGGTTAACAATGCAACTTAATACATTGGATTTTTATGATTTAACAGAATATAACATACATACATTCACACCTTTATTCCCAAAAGGGGTAGGCAGAGCACATGAAACATATGTTCCAGCACTACAGAATATAAAAGGAAAAAAAAAAACAAAAGTCTATGCTTTAATATTAAACTTCCAAGTTTAGTATGATACATATTTTTTTAAGAGTTAGAAATATAGTAACACATATAAATACCATAATTAAAAAAAAACATAGGTACATAAAAATTATAATAGGCATTATATATTTTTTTTATTATATTCAGGGAAACATGTAATCTCATAAGAAAGAAAAGCCAGATGAAATGCAAGTGATAAAAAAGTCAAATGATGATTAGCCTCACCAAGCCCTCCATGGAGTCCAGCCGCTTGCTCCTCAGGTACATGGTCTTCAGGTACACCAGGACGTACACGTACAGCACCAGGGCCAACACAACCACCGCAAATTTCACCTTGTTGGACCACACGCTGAACATCTTCCCCTGGAACACATGCAGAATACTAACACATCCCCCATAAATCCCCCATCCATGACCAAACACACATTTGCCAAATTGGGCATATGAGTAGGGACCGTGCAATTCAATGGCATTCTAAAGTAGGTGTGTGCAACTGGCAGCATGTGTAATATTAAACATGTTGACATTTAGGTATAAACATATTGTTTTTACGACATTTTAACATTCATTCATTCAAACTAAGGCCATAAATGCGGCTACCATACAAAATATATGTAGATTTCATTAGATATTATTTTATCGTAAACAAAAAGGGGCGTAAGTATAAGGAATATTGGGGTGGACAAAAAACCTGTACAGTAGTTAGGATTCATGGCTTGGTTACCACCAAGCCATGAATCCTAACTACTGTCACAGACAAAGCTTACACGTTTCACGAGGACCTCCGGGACCTCCGCCGCCAGCAGAGACATCCAGGCGAGCTATCGGGCAGTTAGTCGCAAACGAGCTGCTCGGCACACCAGCACAGCTGAAACAACACTATATAGCATCAGCGTCAAGCAGGCCTAGTTGCACCGTTGCTTTTAGAATGATTGCCGTAAAAAAATCCTGAAGATCGCGTATTTACTAGTTACATGTCCACCTTGTTTATTTAATTTAATTTAATTATCGCATTCACATCAAATACCTTGATTTATTTACTGTCAGTTAAGTTCATCGAATTAGAACAACCTGGAGTTTATTGCTATGGCATACGGCTCATAATTACTTGAGCACAAAGGCTGAGTTATGGCAGAGATGGGCAGAGGGCAGATTTTTTTTTTTTTAAATTCGTCCATTCGGACAGGCTAAGACCACGGGCCATACTGCCTAGTCTTCAGTAAGTATAATTTCATTTGATCGAATCCAGTAATAACGTCTTCAGTAGTTTCAAATCAGAAGTCTCTAGTCCAATAAATATGTCTTCAGTTATTTCCAATTCATATGAACAAATCTAGATATTAAGTCATCAGTATTATCAACATATGTGTCAAATCCAAAAAATAAGTCTTCAGTTATTCCAATCCAATTCATGAAGTCAAATCCAGTAATAAAGTCTTGAGTATGTTCCAATAAAAACGTCAAATCCAATATTCAGCTCTTCAAAAAAGCTTACACCTCATCCAGACATTCCAAAAAGTCATTTGACCAACAAAATATAGGTACAATGCTTCAATAAAAATATATACAATTTTAAGCAAGTTTTAAATTTAGCATCATATTTACAGCATACACACAGTATTATGTACAAAATTAAACAAAGGTAAATAAGTAGACGACTCCTTCAACAAATCAGTTACTGAGAGCGGGATTCGATTAGAAGCTCCATAAATCTCAAGCAACTCATCCATCAGCACTAGGCGGCAGAGGGCAGAGATAAAGGAAAATTAGGAGCTATTGTGACAGCTATGAGGCGTATTTTAGGTACACGGTATCTTAAATTTTCATTCTGGTATCGATAAAAACGCTTCAAAGTTTTGACACTTGACAGTGAAATAAAGTTGAGGTTATGTTGTTTATGTAAAAAGGTATTTTATTTGCTTTATTTTTTGTTATATTATTGTATTGTGTGCTATTTCGAATGATTGATATGTTTGCCTTTGAACACTTTACATAAAGACTTCATACACACACTTTTGAATAAATTAACATTTCGATCTTGTCACTCATTACAGAAGTTCCAAAAGATGGCATCGAATTACGCGAAATACTCGCAGCTGATAAAGCACACAAGCAACTACGGGCAGCGTATGAAGCGGCTCTCCAACCGGATCTTCGGCGAGGTCGCCATCCCCACCAACCCGAAGTCCATGAAGGTAGTGAAGATGTTCGCGGCGCGGCCCATGCACTCGAACGAGGAGATCGTGCATTACTACCCTCGGCACGTGGAAACTCACGCGCTGGTGCTGCGGCTGCGCGAGTACGGACTGTTCCGCGACGAGCACCAGGACTTCAAGGAGGAGATGAAGCGGCTGCGTGAGCTGCGCGGGAAGGTTAAGGTGTGGCGGCGGTCCGCCGATAAGAAGGCGGAATGAGCGAACTGCTTAGTTAATTGTTGATTTGTGATCTGTGCTGGTTATGGCTTCCCGCCTCATGACTCTTACCATCTTATTTAGAGGCATTCCACGAGAATAGGCACATACATAGGGCATATCCATCTTCTAATAATTCTGAAAAGCTAGGAAGGCGATTTATACTCTGATAGTATTTCATAACTTTTTTCATCCTTAACCTTTTGGATGCTTTGACACTGTAAATGCTGAATGATTATAATTTTTTTGTTTCCGTCATGTTTCAATAGCAGTGATCATTATTTAGACATATGAAGGGTTAACCAGGCATCAGAGTGTACCTCAATTTTTCATTGGTTGATCCTTATTGTAGGGAGCTAAAGTACTCAATGATGTGGTCCCATTTAGTCTGCTGTTGTCTGGTTTTGGGTTAAAATTTGACAGTATTTTCTCAAGCTTTACAAAAGCAACATTCTCGTGGAATACCCCTTTAGTGACCAGCCGTGTAGATAGATGTGACTGGTGTAATAATAGTCTAGTGCTAATATGTATTGTAAATAAAATCCACTTAAATTACACATTTTTTTATTACTACACCTGTATTATTTATTAGTTTAGTACATACAAGTATTGTAACACGACTTTATTTTAACAGTATTTAACTAAATTCTTAGACCACTTGAGAGCCCACTAGCCTTGTAGAGCCTGCATCATATAGTTAGTAACAGACGGTAGCCAAATATATTGCAACATGTGTTTATTACTAGAGGTGTAAGGATGTGTTACGATATATTTGCTTACTTTGTTCTCTTTGGTCTCCAAAACTTGAAACAAACCAAACATTCCAGGTCAACACAGACTTTAAGGCACCAAGTGTCAGGTTAGGAAGAGCGCCAAATGAAATTCACCATACAATACTTTTGCTTCCAAGTACTGGCTAGTCATGTTCTCTGATCAAGTTCTCGCAACATGACGAAAACTAACCTATCAGCAACACAAGGCACTACAAAAAGGTTATACAATAAAGTCCTCAGTTTAATTCTCTAACTACTCAGACACTAGTCTAGAACAGGTTAGGCCGCCTCGCCGCAGAGCGCGTCACTCTCCACCAGCACCTTCTCATCAGCGGGCTGCGGGTCGGGCTCCGACTGCGGCCAGCGCAGCAGCAGCATGAAGGTGAGCAGCAGCCCCACCACGGGCGCCACGATCGTGGACAGCATCATGCGCAGCGGCGACGCCAGGAAGGGCGAGCGCAGGGAGGGCGGCGAGGGCACGACGCCGTTTGCCCAGGGGACTTGCGCGGGGACGTAACGGAGCCAGGAGTTCAGGCTGCAGAGTTTACATACATAAGCATTAAAATATGTCACAAAGGGAAACTACTCCCGTGTACATAGACCAAATAAAAGACCGGCCAAGTGTATGTCAGGCCTCGCGCAGTGTAGGTTTCCGTAATGTCTGCCTGGTTTTCTATTACATCATCACGTGCGCGCCAACTTAACGGTGCGGTTGCGTCGGCCGAATCCGTATGAAAGCTGGCTTTTCCAAGTACATTTTTTTATCGACTAATAGTCCGAGACTCCTAATACTTGGTAACTACTTAGTTAAGGTATGCCTTTAATATATACTAAGGTTCGCTAAGGTAAGCCGCGGACAAACATGGCGAAACTTTATAGTGAACGTAAATAGGTATATAAACGAACTTGGGCAGCAGCGCGGCGGTGGCGGTGTGGTTGTCGGCCCGGGTGGGCGGCGCGGGCAGCGACAGCAGGACGAAGGCGGCGTCCAGCGGGCTGTCGGGCTCCTCCACCTCGTCGAAGGCGGGCGGCGAGTAGCTCGGGTAGATGAAGTGCACCAGCGCCTCGATGCCGCCGGGATGGACCGAGCCTGGGACCACATGTATAGCCTCGTAAATTCGCGCGTGCCAATATAATTATTTGACTTGACCGAATTGCATCAAAGTGGTCTATTCAAAAAGCAGCTCTACCATCCAAGATGGAAGATTCCAATCACAGTTTTAAAAATAATGTCAACCGTACTTACAGGTACTTACCTACTTGCAGATTTCAACTGAGTTTCAACTTCCTAGGTATTGAAGAATGGCTCCAAATTGAACATCGCAAAAATGTAGCATATTTTTTTTCTAATGGACTTACGAGGATGAGTCAACGCATATTTAAAGAGCAGCAACGCATATATTCATGCTACTGGCTCGCTTGAAGGTGGTCGCTCCAGTCAAGTCACATAATTATGAATTAGGTACAGTCAGCAGCAGAAGTAGCTAAGCGGACCATATGCTCGAAATGACTTCTATCGCTATGGGAATAAGAACTGTCTAGATCATTTTGTGTAGCTACTTCTGCTGCTGACTGTATCTATACTAGCCGCTAGTTTGCGAGTTGTGAGAATAATATACAGGTAACCAACCAAAGATAGAAGATTAACTTTTGGTGTTTAGTCGTGGGCACCATTACATACAATATGTAAAATATGCCTTTAGTTTTGGCACCAGACTACAACTAGGTATGAAGCTGCGAATAAGTAGGTATAATGTATAATCAATCTCAGGAGATAGCAGTTCAGTCAAATGATGGTCCAGGATTTGTGGCGTTGTAGGTCTTGCGAATACCTGACACAATTCCATCACGGTATGATCTTAATATTGCTTCTAGACCTAATATTCTTACTCAGTTAGCGTCACCGCGCCCTTTACTGTGCGATCTGCTCCCAGTTTTCTGCATGCAGGGCGCGAAGGTCTACAGCCGTCTTCCTTAGAGCCATATACGAAGTTCCAATTGCTGTGAGCTCCCACTCGCAAAGCGTCTCAAGGCTCGAACAGCCTTAAAAAGTAGCAATTTAAAATGAAATTCAAGCAATAACCAGTGGGCAGATGATTGCAAGCCTCCGGCGGGCGGTTGAGCAGCACGGGCACGCGCGACACGCTCGCGCGCGCCATGCAGGAGGCGCGCGCGAGCAGCCAGTAGCGCGCCCACACCGCGCCCGCGCAGCCGTCCTGCTCGCGCTGCACGCACACCGTCGCGGGCGCGGCGCCGGCGCTCAGCGGCGCCGCCAGCAGCGAGTCGCCGTCGCCGCGCGACCTGCCCGTGCCCACGAACACTACTAACAATAATACACGCAGCATTCTTGGCTTCTGTTCAATATTCGCAATAGAAGTGCGCACTGCTGGAGTTTGACAGTCGAATGACCAAGTTGTCAACGGTAAAGGCCAGTGTCAGTCTAATATTGCGCATTATAGAGGTTCAATCATATTACCTACTAACCTATTATTATATTATATTATATTATAAATGCGAAAGTTTGGATGTTTAGATGTTTGTCACTCAATCACGCTAACCCATTCATGGCCACGAACCACGAAGCGTACACAACACGCCGGGCCACCATACAAACCGTTTTCAGCTAAAACGTGTGACTCAGCTTATGGGTCTCGGGGCCTGGCGCGAACGTCAAAGAAATTGCCGCTTATGAATCCGGTCCGTTGGACAATATTATGCAACATTTTTACTAACCAACTGTTTACTGTTCATATTAAAATATATATATTTACTAATTTGTTGATATTTGTAAGAAACTAAGAATGAACATTTTAAAGCCTGATCAGAAATAGATGATCATTCTCAAGAGGGCGCTGTTATTTTCATATAATTATAGGGTTCAGAAAAAATCTTTTCTTGTAAATATTTCTCACACAGTGTTGTGATTATACTATATACCATTTAGTTGGGGACAGTTTAAGCCACCCTGTTTTTATAATGAAACAAAACAAATTGGCATGGTAATATGTTTGGTCCTTAGAAATGTTGCTTGCTACCATCCAAACAGTAATCCATTGTAAAAAGGTACAATTTGCAACGAGTTTCGTCATGAAATAAGCTTTAAAACCAAGTTATAAAGTTTATTTTTGCGTGCTATGAAGATATGTGTAGTTTTTACAATTAGCACCAGGCCACGGTGACCCATACCTTGAGTCATGTCAATAACTTTAGGCATAGGTACATATATTTTTGAAATGTAGATTTATCCATTTGCTTGGGACACGTATGTATCTCGAATTTCAGAATATTTACTATATTACACTTCCAGTAAACCAAACTTGAATATTCTAGACCGTTTCACTAAAAAAAAACATGTTTACAATTATGTTTTTCAACATGCCTTATAAATATGGTTGTTAGCTCAAATTATACTTATATTATTTCGTCATATTACGTTTTGTTTATGTTTAAATCAGAATTTATTCACGACTCACATGTGAGTCACGGGCCCTGCGCGACTGTTTTAACATGACCCATACGCTGAGTCCTGAATGGGACCGCTCAACCGATTTGGATGATTTTTTTTTACGAAGATAGTTAATAGCCTGGATTAATAAATAAGATACTTTTATCCCGGGTCTACGCAGACGAAGTCGCGTGCGGAAGCTAGTAGTTTAATAATATACCCGGCTGGGACTAAGCTAAGTAACGGCTGCGGGGATTGTCCTCGGCAATAAAAATAAATAAATAAATAAAATAAAATAAAATAAAATAAAATAAAATGCATTTATTTCAGACGAAAGAGTGTCCATAGTTTGTTAGTAACACGGAGATACTTAAATAACTATATTAGAACCTAAACCTAAGTGAAGCGAGGACCAGTGCCTGATTAAGCCACTGTCCCACCTACCCGCTACTACGCTCAGGAGGCTGTGGCGGCTGTCGCGGACTCTGCGGAGCGCCGCGGCGCAGCGCCTGCGCAGTGTCGCATGAAAACCGTCGACGTGCGCGTCCGCGAACATGCCAGACGCGCTGCAGTGCCGCGGCAGCCGCAACAGCACCCTGAACGCATCATTATACTGAACCCGCAATGTATTTAGCGAGCGCTGCGTGTATCGCGACCATAAGCTGCAGGTATACAGTGATGTACAGTACGCACGGAATAGCGTAATTTTAACTTGCGCTGTACACCGACTGAACCTGCGAGCTATCATGTTGGCTCTGATCGCCAGAGCCCTACGCTCCCTCTCGATATCCGCATCGTCGCGCAAGTCGTCGGTTACCAGGTGCCCAAGGTATTTAAACGAGTTAACCCTCTTAAGCTGCTCGCCATTCAAGCGAATGGGTGGGACATGAGATGGGCACTTGGTTCCCGCCTTGAAAACCATGTATTCACTTTTCGACACGTTATATTTTAAATTATGTTTTAAAGCATATGACTCACACCTATTAATAAGGGTTCTGAGTCCGCTCACCGATGGGCTCAACAGCACCATATCATCTGCATAGCTTATGTTGTTGAATGCTACTCTGTTCACGTGGCATCCGACATGCGTGCTGCTGAGCTCACCGATAAGCTCGTTAATATACAGATTAAATAACTTTGGCGAGCTTAGTCCACCTTGCCTCACGCCACAATCCAATCCATATTCATCTGACAAAACATTTCCCCATCTGACACTATTTCTCTGGCTGGCGTACCAGTATCTAAATATGCGTGTTAACTCACTCGGGAAATTCGTCTCGTCAAGCTTTTGCCAAAGCACGTCGTAATTTACAAGGTCAAAAGCCTTGGAGAGATCTAGAAAACACGCATAAATAGGTGTTTTACGCCGAGTATAGTACTCAACAGTATTTTTTAGACAAATGATCGCACTCTCCGTCGACAGGCCGGCTCGGAAACCGAACTGTGCGTCGTGTAAATGCAAGCACTTGTCCAGTTGCACGTTAAGTAGGCTGTCGAGCACTCTGGCTACGATTGTTGCCAGAGAAATAGGTCTGTAATTTGTCATATCAGATATATCGCCAGTTTTGTTTTTAACAATAGGTGCCACTATCGTTTTCGTCATATCCGTAGGTAAATAAGAGTGTCCTATGCACAGGTTAAAAAACATTGCTAAGACTCGAGGCAAGTGAGGGCCAGCAAATTGCAAGTGCTCGACGCTTAGGCAGTCGTGACCGGGAGACTTTCCCCTTTTCATATCCCGCAATGCTTTAGCTATATCCTTTGCGCTATAACATATCTGCAGGTCACTCCTTACACCATTGTCAGGCACATGCAACCCCTCTGACCCTACAGGTGATGACTTATTATTAAAATGGTTCCTAAACATGTTGGCAATACCTTTGGCATCTGAAATACCGTTTACACTAACTGAGCGTCCAGACTTCACTTCCATTTTCTTCGTGAGTTTCCAGAAGTTACGGAAGTCACACTTCTTATGATGAGCCGCGAGCATATCCATCTTAATTTGGTCTTGGTGATTTTGAACCCAGCGAAGCCTTGATTTAAAAACTTTCCGACTAACACGCATCGAGGTAAAAACATGACCCGTATTTGGTTTACCACATAAGATCCAGTTTTGAAAGTGAAGTCTGGCCTCCCTGTGGGCCTCACTGACATGCTTATTCCATCCCACAATTTTTCCCTTTCCAGTATCTCCTGCAATGTCTTTACTGTATACAGACGCCTCGCTCAAGGAATTAATAATATTTAGATACATGTCATCAAGAATATTAAGGTGAAGTGAATTGTTTGTACAACACTTGCCACAACAGTCTCGAAGTTCGGCAGGGAAGTCAATACATTTTAACAGCTCGTTACATTTATCGGTATATTTGTCAATTTCACACGGTGTCCTGTCACCCCAAACTACTTGTTTATGTTGGGATGAAAAATTCTCATTACACAGTTTAGGTACCACTAGATTTAAATTACACTTAATAACTAGAGGAAAATGGTCAGAGCAGTAAACGCCATAGTCAACAGAAACGTCAATTATCGAATTATATCCCGCGGCAGTAGTTATGCAATGGTCTAACCAGCGTTTACTTCCGTGTGAGTCACTGAGGTACGTAAATGTGTCAGAATCTATGTTAAGTTTAGCTAAATCGGCACAAATCCAACCTTGCTCGGCACAGAAACTTAACAACTCGTCACTAAATAACTCACCTGGATGCGCATTATAGTCTCCTAACATATATACAGTTTCAATGCCGCTCTCAATAACTATAGCGTTCATCGCACTAACGCATTGCACGAATTCAAGTAAATCATCTACACAGTTTGTCGGCATATACGCACTAAACACTAATATATCTTTACTCTCGGATGATATCTTAATGGCACAGAATCTAACGTTATCACACAAAATTACAGAGGCACACGGAAACGCTTTCTTTCGCCACAAAAGCGCGGTCCCTCCATAGGGCCTCCCTCGCAGCATTCCTTCTGACGTATTCACAGCTGACGTACCGGTACTGGCAAACTCGTCGCTTATGCTATTCAAAAAAGATAGGTCGTGTGGCAAAAGCCACGTCTCCTGTATGGCTATCACGTCAGCAAAAGAGCATATCCGCCTGATATCGTCGATGGATCGTTTTAAACTACGACAGTTATATGAACACAAAACTATATTATTAACACAGTTATTCATTTAACTTTATTTTTATTTCACTCGGTCGTAGCAGTTGTAGCTAGCGTAGCACACGTAGCGGCACGCGTAGCACTGGTACTCGCAGACGGGGCGCTCGAATAATGTTTATGCTTAGACGGCACAAAACGTCGAAATATAATGTCCTTAGGCCACAATGTTTCGTTAAGAAACAAATCCACTTTGGATCCAGGTACATAACATTTGTAGGCATTGTGTAACTTCATACTGTCCCTCATAGCAATTTGTTCCATGTTGACATTGATCGCTGTTTTCTCGCGTATATAATTGACGATATCCGATTGTAATGTTTCCTTATGAACGTTTGTAACCAGAATCGGTATCCATGTTTCGGCTGCTCTAAACTTGCAGTTGGCGTCAGTTGTCGCAATTCCAGATTTACCGAAAAACCGGTTTTTTGCAGGGGGTTTCTTCCGAGGTTCGACATCTTTCCACTCGCCCCGTTTGGCCATATCTGAAAAGGACATTTTCTTCGTATTCAATTTGAACGGCGATTTACTGATAACTCCGGTAGGTACGCTAGTCAGCTGATCTGTTGTCGCACAGCCGGCGGCGCTGTTGCTAACAGCTGGTTTTTTACCGGTTTGCGCTCCAATGTTTGCAGAGGGCTGCCGCGGGCAAGGCGGGGGGGAGCGGGACGGTGCACTCGGTGAGTGCGCAGGCGCAGCGGCGTTGTTTACGAGGGCAGCCGAGCAGACCTTTCGTTGAAGCGGTGACAGCGTAGATGGCGAGATAACATTGTCATTCGAGTTTGAGGGAGACAGAATTGTTTTGTTCTCATCGTCGGTTGATTTGCTCATCACTGACATATCGATATGCGACAATCCTATTGGCCCGCTATCCAAGTACGCACCACGTCTTACCGTGATATTTGAAATGCCAACGTCCCGATAACAAAGGTCGATGATATTCTTATTCGGAACTGGCGGTGACTCTTTTTGATTCTTGGTGAGGGCTTCCAAGTAGTCCATGGTGACATATTGCGACTTAATAATTCGTAACTCATTTTTGAGTGTCACTATATCCTTCAAAAGTGATGACACATCCACTGAATCGAAATCAATAGGGGGCAATTTCTTCAAATCACGGGCAACAAACACGGGAATACTTTCAGGATCGGTAATTTTTAGTAGGTCCAGTATGTCGTCTATATCACGGCGTTCTTGGCCCGCTTTCCTTCGTATTATTTTTCGTTTGCGTGCCGGCACTGATTGAAACAGCAGGTCCTTCGCAGTCTTGATGTCAAGCGTAGTAAAAAATTCTACGCAGATTCGGCACATGCTTTCATCGTCCATAACACTGAGTTTGTTGACCATAAAGGTCAGCAGTTCGTTCACTACTAGGTTACAATTAATACACTTCACGGTGTCCGCCATATTGCAGCGGGTAGCGGTTCGCGACACACCCGAGTCACCCGAATGCGCGCGAGCAACTGACATAAAGGGGATGCCTTGATTAGAGTCGACCACGCCCCCTTGACAGACAGGGGATGCCATCCGCGCACGAGAAAAAAAGAAGCAACACTCTTCGGGAATGGCTTTTTTTGGACAAATTTCGATAAATACCTAACTTAGTGAAGTATTATTTATATTTCATTAAGTGAGATTTTAAATGAGATGAAATACTATAGTATTAACTTGTTTGTGTCTTAAAAGAATGTATCGTTTGAGTAGGCTGAGTAAAAAAAGGAAAACAAATACCCAACTTTGGTCTTTTTTCTATAGAGGAAATTTTAGGCAGTTAATCATGTATTGCTTAAATCAGATAAACAATCATATAGTCAAGAATCATATACCTGAATGTCAGCAGACCATATTGTTTCTTAATGTATAGTCCGAACGGCGTTTCAAAGCACGCGGTAATTTCCAACGCACCCCGGTTTCCAATTACACGGGAGTGCTTATCTTTTGTTCGTGTTTATAGCGGATAGCTCATAGCTTACTAGCTCGCGGTGGGACCAGTGCCTTAAGACTAGTGACGGGTGGTCTACTTATCGTCACAAATAAAACACAAGAAAAAATAGCCATCATTTATTTATTGATTACAAAATTTTTCGTCAGGAAATAAATTGCTGCATAAAATACTTCAACAACAGCGGCGACGCGCCGCCTCCTGTCGCACGACATTGCGACAACAACTTCCACACACGCGATGCAAAATTATAAAAATACTAGCAACACTCGTTGAACCAAATTACTTTAATTATGTGGCAACACCATGACAAATACAAACAATCCATAAGTAGTATTCGTTTTTCCGCGTAAAATTCAATCTTTCGCGTAGTTGTTACTAATTCCTGCATCAATAATGATACACTTGGTTAAACTTTGCGCACGATCAAATACACTTGGTTCAACTTTGCGCATGATCAAATACACTTGGTTCAACTTTGCGTACGATCAAATACACTTGGTCCAATTTTGCGCAAGATCAAATACACTTGGTTCAACTTTGCGCACGATCAAATGCACTTGGTTCAACTTTGCGCACGATCAAATACACCTAGTTCAACTTTGCGCACGATTAAACAATGTTGGTTCAACTTTGCGCATGTTTTACAGTTGGTTTAGCATAATTGAATGGTTGTCGGAGGCGGCCGCTGCGCTGCAAGCGTCGTGGGTGCGTGAGCCACCGCGGTTGCACTCCGCGAGTCAGTATAATGTACTGTATTTATATCGATTAATAGACTAGACCCTGCTCCGTAAATCAGCCGTGGTATTATGGGCCTTACTTCTTACGTTGATTATTGATTGTGCATTAAAACATTTATAGTTAAAGAATTTGTTAATAACGATATTTTGGAGGTCGATTCATACGTCAAGCCTACTACAGAACCAAGTAATCACAAAAAATACTGTTTCATTCAGGGCGACCTGTAGAAGGTTTTATAATTACACAACAGAGACTTCGATTTTTATAGTTGGTTCCATAGTTAGATTAAATTATAATTAGCCTTCAAAATATCGTAACTTGATGCGATCTAGCCTAGATGCCGCTAGCAGCAAAGGAACATACCCCCATCTACAGAAAAAGTTCTATGGACTATAAGAGGGTCACATTTCTCTGTGGCTGACTGTATTCCGCCGGAGATCAACCGCGGCCGAGCGAGCCGCTCCGCTACAAGCGAAGCACAGCAGAAAACTCGCCAGATACAATTGTATTCAATAGTTACTCTATTATCACATCTCTGGAAAAAATAAAATGGCTGCCTGAGTGACAGTCGGGCGCGTGGCGACCTGCCGACCGTTTCATACTGGTCCCGGAATCTCAGTAAATTGAATTGACAACAAATGGTTTACATACGTAGAAATTTAGTCGCCAACTTGTCGTCACAAAGTCCGATTGAAGAGAGGCAGCTTTAGAAGATATCGGAATTTAACTCTAAAGCGAAGGATAGTTTCATCTCACTTTAAATTACGGAACTTCGACCGTTCTTACTCAGACGCGACAGGGACCCACATGGCTGGTCGCCGCGCGCGAGTGAGACACGACAGCGGACTTAAAGCTTCGTTATATGAAAATTACTGTACACTTGGACTCGTCCTAGTATGGTGCCGTCATCAACCATTCGATTCAGCACAAGTAAAGTCAAGAGGTAACAGCTTCGTTGGTGCTCCAGTCCGGTAACCGAAGCTTGTCCCTTTAGTTCACAAGGCAGGCTATAATAAACTATCAGAACAACCAGGTATCACAACGAAAATTCCCTTTCTCATTTTCAAGTGCACGGAGCACTTGTTAGAACTTTTCGCCACATTTAAATCTCTCTTACCTAACTTGACCTTACTTATACTAAGCGTGACATTTCAGTCTACTGGTTACTTCCCATTTTAACCGTAGATCCAGCAATACAGTTTAAATTCTTACAAAAAGTTTCGGTTCTATAGGTCAATCAATGGAATGAATCCGAACTAAGACCATTAAGAGTCCGCAGTAAGCTCGATTCTCCGTACAAACGTAGTTACGCTCTCATTTTAAAACTACGTGTTGGATTGTAACGAAACTTTGCATGTTCAATGAAATGAGGTATATCTATGTCTGAAATTAGTTTACGTAGCTTCAGCTGCCATAATAAAAAAAAACAGCGAATTTAAGTTTTTCATACAAAACTAGTTTTTGCTGTATTTACTTTGTTTTATAAATTGGAACCATATAATCTAATTACAGACATAGATATACCTCATGTCATTGTATATGCAAAGTTTCGTCTCAATCCAAAACGTAGTTTTAAAATGAGAGCGTAACTACGTTTGTATGGGAAGGTGAAATTCAGCCGAACTTACTGCGGCCTCTTAAGGCTTTGTTGGTGGCGTCGTACGATAACATTCAAACACATGCCGAAGGAGCATAGTATATGTTTTGAAGTGAACGCGATGCGCTGCCATACATGCACAAGGGATGTACAATGTGGTTTAAGAGAAAGCTGTACTTAGTTCAGTATGAGTGCGCGGGCGCGTGCACAGTACTAGCTGACACATGCTTGCTTTACCTAACCTACCGAGGCGTCAACGATTCATTACGGTATGATTAGCACTTACTTAATTAAATTAAAACAACCAAATTGAGTAGTTAAATTAAACTTTTCCATTCGTTGCTATATTTTTTCCACACAGGGGGTCTAGAAGAGATCATTGTTTTAAGACAAGACCGCCTGTTGTTTACCTGGTTATTTGTTCGTATTGTTTATCTTTACTGCCACATTATTTATACTCCGCTCGGGAGATCATTCAGTGGAGTGTCTGGTTTAATAGTTTTTACGTCACACCTGGCCATAATGCGAGTTTTACTGCACGCTGCGCGTACGGGAAAACTCGCATTGTGGCCAGGTGAAGACGTAAAATTTTGTACTCAACACGGGCGGTAATTCGTAAAGCCCCAGAGCGCATATTTATATACGCACACAAACACCTGCGATCTGGGGCATTCACGAATTCACCGCCCTAGTTACGTAATGTACTATTACGATACAGATATATAAAAATGTTTTATCTTCGACTTCAAGTAGTTCATATGGGTTTCGAACAATAAAGCATATAAATAAGTAAAAGCTGGGTGTAGGCCGTCATTTAAACGAGATTATACTGTAATGAATCGAATACGCCGCTCTAACATACACTTACAGTAACCAACTTCCAGGCGCTGCTACTACTGTATGCATCCTTTAGCTGCACGAAAAATTAGCGTAAACTATCTCATTCTAACGGTCAACTATCCTATACTGACAATTACAGAAGTAGCACACGTCCGGTGCTTCAATTAAAAATCTCCGTGGATTCTGGGCCATATTTAACCCTTTGGACGCCAAAAACGTATGACCTAGCTTACAGTGACGGCCAAAATTTCGCTGGGCAACCCCGAGCAAAATAACCCGCCTAGGTACCTTAACAATTATTATTAAAATGCTTCATCCAATTTCTATTGCGCTCCACTTTGCGTAACATAGTTTCATCCTGGCATTACCAAAATCGTGTAACTCGGGACCAGCGACAATTCTCACGCGCCTATTTTTTATTATTTTTTTTATATTTATTAGTACAACCAACAGCTACATTCACACGATAAACAGTGACAGTACAGGAAATGCAATGGATATTTTCACATTATGTATATTATTGATGGTTTACTTGTTTGGTATATATTTTTATTAAAGGAAAACGTTGGCGTGTAGGCGTCACTTCCGTACGTGAAGCATGGCATCCAAAAAGTTACGCCGTGGACCCCAACCGTGGACCGTTGGGTGCCGATCGGAGTATTGTAACCGAGCCTTAACCTAGCTTACTAGTCTCATTGCATCGACAACGCTGCGACGTTGACGATCGATACGGGGGTATGTCACTGGTCAAAATATTAAATCACATGAATTTATTGAGAATGACCATTGTAGTTTGCAACAAAATATATTTAGTATTATCAACGATTTCAGTTGTTGTAAATATAAAAACTAGCCAAGAGCGCGCCGGACCACCCACAATGAAGTTCCGAGACAAGATCGTATCTAATCTTAATACATAACTCACGGCACTTAAGTCTTTTTGTTTAGAAAATACTATTTTACAGCTATAACTCGAATCTACTTATAGTTCAAAACAATTATCATTGAAAGTTTAATACGCATCCGCAATCCATGTTTTTTTTCATGATTTTAGACAACATGGTTTTGTTATTTTTACCATTATTTAAAACTATTCCTTTCCCTCTTATCTCTAGTACATTCCATTAATTGTTTAACTAAATAAATGTACTATATTTACATTTGCCGAAGTGAGTCATTTACTAAATAATACCCAGTGCCATATCCCCACCATTCCTTATTTACTTTCTGAACACCCGTCGTTCCTCTGAACACACTGGACAGTCGCGTCTATAAATATGTATTCACCTTGCAACTTGTGTCCGGGGAATAGAGCTCAAAATCGTACACATATTTTAAGAGTTGGCCGAAAGTAATTACTATGACTTATGGCCAGTCAATTAGTACTTTATCGCAGTAAGGTAACATACTGTGACTGTGTAATAACAAGGATCCTTTTGACGTTACTTCAAGGATTGTGTCACTTCGCTTTTCATACATTAAACTTTTGCTGTTTTAGCGTCTTTACAAAACAACTAGAGCCTTAGTCGCCCGTCATACATTAAAATATGGACAATGTAGTGTGTGCTACTATAGGGCATACAATTAAAATTTCTTTGTATGCCATTTTCAATTAAAAAACGCAGAAAATAAATACAATTTTGTTCTAATTTAGAATGATATAAATTCCATAAAAGGACATATATGCGGGCGGCTAGATGATATATTATATGTATCGTTTGGAAAATCTGTAAGGTTTCAGTTCAGTATTTCAGGAGACGGTCACAAAACAATGTTTCAAAAGTTGTTGTTTTACTTTAAAGTTGCTCTGGAAACACCCTAATATAGCGAACCATCAGAAGTACAAAGTCATAAATATATGAACAGAATATGAGCCTATGTAATGAACATTAACGCTATATTCGCATATTTTTATCACTTTGCCTGAATGCATGTTTTAATGTTAATTGTACGCAGCATCAGCATCCCGTCCGGCGATGACTATTTACAGAGACTCCTGACTGCTACAAGTATCAAGATTATTTGAATTCAATCTCTACCCGAGTTATGTGATTAGAATCTTGTTCCCATACACATAAAGGCGACATTGGCGTGTTTTCGCAAACTGCGTGTTACTATGCTTAGTGCATTTTGTATAAGATGCAAAACTAGTAAATTAAGTCCAATATATTTGGTAAATATTTGTAATTATAGATTTAAAGGACACATGAATGACACCTTTATGTGAAAGGACTTTACAATGAATCAAGGCCACGTCGCTTGACCGTTTATCAAATGTAGACGTCTCTTTCCTTTGAGATAGACACGAGAGAGACGCAGAGCGACGTTTAGCGAACACGGGCCAAGATAGCGCGTCAGGTGGGTTTCCGCTGAGCGTGCGGTCGGCGCGGGCGCGGGAGCGGGAGCGGGAGCGGGAGCGGGAGCGGAGGCGGGCGCGGCGAGGCGCGGCCTTACGTGTAGTCGTTGAAGTCGTCCATGGCGACCCGACGCGCGGTGTCACCTAACAAAAAATACATATTTTTTTATTTATAACAAGTTATCAAGAAAAGGCTTTTAAATATAACAAAAGGATGGACAACCATGCGAAACAAAAATAAATAAATATAAACTAATACGTATTTTTTTTCTTATGGTTTGTAAAATTAAATTTAACAATTAAACGTGAAATAAATATTGCGAACAATCGTAATCAAATCGACCTAGTCCCAAACTAAGCAAAGTTTGTAAATACTATAGGTACTAAACGACGGTAAACATACTTACATAGATAAATTAATACTTAAATACGTAGAAAACATCTATAGTACGACGGAAATTGGCCAATATTGATAAAAGTCGTGGACACGTCTTCTATATACCTAAAACGGGTATGGATGTGTTCCTTGTCGTCTCCAGAGTACGAATCAACCGGTTTTAGTTAAGGGAGAGGGGGACGGACATAGATGTGACGTCACAAAGATGGCGGCCGGTCATAGATCTTTGTTCAAATCTCGGGTTCTATTTTTCTGATCGGTTTGTGTGAGGGATCATTTGTAGGCATATTAAATGGTCTATAATTCATTCTGTGAGTTCTGTAACGTACAATAAACCTTGTGTAAAATAATTACAAAAATAGTTTTTTTTACCTAAGGCTTTGCTTTATTATCATCATAATTCGAGAAAGAGAAACTTTACAGTGATAAATGTTATCATAAAAAATATTAAACATTTTATTAGCTTGCCAATAATATGCAATTTGTCGTCACTCAATAATAAACATGTCATTTATGGCCAATTCCGTTATTATATATATTGGCCAAAAGTTATTATTTATTGAGGTACAAGCATGTTTTATCAGTACTCATGCAAACGCGCGCTGTTTTAAAATCATATTTTTTCTAATAATTTTAAAATGGTTGGTTGTACATCATAGCGTCCAGAGAATGAATTACGTTTAATATGCTTTCAAATGACACCTCACACGAAGCAATCAGTAAAATAGAACCCAAGATTTGAACAAAAATCGATGACCGTAGGCCGCCATATTTGTGACGTCACAGCTATATCCGTACCCCTCTCCCTTAAGTAAAACCGGTAGATTCGTACTCTGGAGACAACAAGGAACACATCCATACCAGTTTTAGGTATATAAAAGAGATTTCCACGAAAATCGTGAAGGAGACGACTTTTTGCGATTTTGCCACCGTACTAACTAGGGACTCGGGAGCAAATATTCGTGCTCATCACACAAACAAATGCCCTTACCAGGATTCGAACCCTGGACCTCTAGCTTTGTAGACAGGGTCACTACCAACTAGGCTAAAGCAGTGGACATGGCGAACATGGCCGCCCAGACACTGCGACTGCGAGATGTGGGACGCCAGCTGGAAGTTACCTTGCGGCGCGTAGGGCTTGGGCGCACGCGCAGCTTGCGCGAGGCGCTCGTCCTCGACGCGGCGCCGCAGCCGCTTGATGTGCCGCAGCCGCTCCAGGGAGTTGCTGGCGTAGGGCTGCGCGCCGCCGCCCAGGGACAGCGACTGCGAGATGTGGGACGCCAGCTGGAAGTTACCTTGCGGCGCGTAGGGCTTGGGCGCACGCGCAGCTTGCGCGAGGCGCTCGTCCTCGACGCGGCGCCGCAGCCGCTTGATGTGCCGCAGCCGCTCCAGGGAGTTGCTGGCGTAGGGCTGCGCGCCGCCGCCCAGGGACAGCGACTGCGAGATGTGGGACGCCAGCTGGAAGTTACCTTGCGGCGCGTAGGGCTTGGGCGCACGCGCAGCTTGCGCGAGGCGCTCGTCCTCGACGCGGCGCCGCAGCCGCTTGATGTGCCGCAGCCGCTCCAGGGAGTTGCTGGCGTAGGGCTGCGCGCCGCCGCCCAGGGACAGCGACTGCGAGATGTGGGACGCCAGCTGGAAGTTACCTTGCGGCGCGTAGGGCTTGGGCGCACGCGCAGCTTGCGCGAGGCGCTCGTCCTCGACGCGGCGCCGCAGCCGCTTGATGTGCCGCAGCCGCTCCAGGGAGTTGCTGGCGTAGGGCTGCGCGCCGCCGCCCAGGGACAGCGACTGCGAGATGTGGGACGCCAGCTGGAAGTTACCTTGCGGCGCGTAGGGCTTGGGCGCACGCGCAGCTTGCGCGAGGCGCTCGTCCTCGACGCGGCGCCGCAGCCGCTTGATGTGCCGCAGCCGCTCCAGGGAGTTGCTGGCGTAGGGCTGCGCGCCGCCGCCCAGGGACAGCGACTGCGAGATGTGGGACGCCAGCTGGAAGTTACCTTGCGGCGCGTAGGGCTTGGGCGCACGCGCAGCTTGCGCGAGGCGCTCGTCCTCGACGCGGCGCCGCAGCCGCTTGATGTGCCGCAGCCGCTCCAGGGAGTTGCTGGCGTAGGGCTGCGCGCCGCCGCCCAGGGACAGCGACTGCGAGATGTGGGACGCCAGCTGGAAGTTACCTTGCGGCGCGTAGGGCTTGGGCGCACGCGCAGCTTGCGCGAGGCGCTCGTCCTCGACGCGGCGCCGCAGCCGCTTGATGTGCCGCAGCCGCTCCAGGGAGTTGCTGGCGTAGGGCTGCGCGCCGCCGCCCAGGGACAGCGACTGCGAGATGTGGGACGCCAGCTGGAAGTTACCTTGCGGCGCGTAGGGCTTGGGCGCACGCGCAGCTTGCGCGAGGCGCTCGTCCTCGACGCGGCGCCGCAGCCGCTTGATGTGCCGCAGCCGCTCCAGGGAGTTGCTGGCGTAGGGCTGCGCGCCGCCGCCCAGGGACAGCGACTGCGAGATGTGGGACGCCAGCTGGAAGTTACCTTGCGGCGCGTAGGGCTTGGGCGCACGCGCAGCTTGCGCGAGGCGCTCGTCCTCGACGCGGCGCCGCAGCCGCTTGATGTGCCGCAGCCGCTCCAGGGAGTTGCTGGCGTACGGCTGCGCGCCGCCGCCCAGGGACAGCGACTGCGAGATGTGGGACGCCAGCTGGAAGTTACCTTGCGGCGCGTAGGGCTTGGGCGCACGCGCAGCTTGCGCGAGGCGCTCGTCCTCGACGCGGCGCCGCAGCCGCTTGATGTGCCGCAGCCGCTCCAGGGAGTTGCTGGCGTAGGGCTGCGCGCCGCCGCCCAGGGACAGCGACTGCGAGATGTGGGACGCCAGCTGGAAGTTACCTTGCGGCGCGTAGGGCTTGGGCGCACGCGCAGCTTGCGCGAGGCGCTCGTCCTCGACGCGGCGCCGCAGCCGCTTGATGTGCCGCAGCCGCTCCAGGGAGTTGCTGGCGTAGGGCTGCGCGCCGCCGCCCAGGGACAGCGACTGCGAGATGTGGGACGCCAGCTGGAAGTTACCTTGCGGCGCGTAGGGCTTGGGCGCACGCGCAGCTTGCGCGAGGCGCTCGTCCTCGACGCGGCGCCGCAGCCGCTTGATGTGCCGCAGCCGCTCCAGGGAGTTGCTGGCGTAGGGCTGCGCGCCGCCGCCCAGGGACAGCGACTGCGAGATGTGGGACGCCAGCTGGAAGTTACCTTGCGGCGCGTAGGGCTTGGGCGCACGCGCAGCTTGCGCGAGGCGCTCGTCCTCGACGCGGCGCCGCAGCCGCTTGATGTGCCGCAGCCGCTCCAGGGAGTTGCTGGCGTAGGGCTGCGCGCCGCCGCCCAGGGACAGCGACTGCGAGATGTGGGACGCCAGCTGGAAGTTACCTTGCGGCGCGTAGGGCTTGGGCGCACGCGCAGCTTGCGCGAGGCGCTCGTCCTCGACGCGGCGCCGCAGCCGCTTGATGTGCCGCAGCCGCTCCAGGGAGTTGCTGGCGTAGGGCTGCGCGCCGCCGCCCAGGGACAGCGACTGCGAGATGTGGGACGCCAGCTGGAAGTTACCTTGCGGCGCGTAGGGCTTGGGCGCACGCGCAGCTTGCGCGAGGCGCTCGTCCTCGACGCGGCGCCGCAGCCGCTTGATGTGCCGCAGCCGCTCCAGGGAGTTGCTGGCGTAGGGCTGCGCGCCGCCGCCCAGGGACAGCGACTGCGAGATGTGGGACGCCAGCTGGAAGTTACCTTGCGGCGCGTAGGGCTTGGGCGCACGCGCAGCTTGCGCGAGGCGCTCGTCCTCGACGCGGCGCCGCAGCCGCTTGATGTGCCGCAGCCGCTCCAGGGAGTTGCTGGCGTAGGGCTGCGCGCCGCCGCCCAGGGACAGCGACTGCGAGATGTGGGACGCCAGCTGGAAGTTACCTTGCGGCGCGTAGGGCTTGGGCGCACGCGCAGCTTGCGCGAGGCGCTCGTCCTCGACGCGGCGCCGCAGCCGCTTGATGTGCCGCAGCCGCTCCAGGGAGTTGCTGGCGTAGGGCTGCGCGCCGCCGCCCAGGGACAGCGACTGCGAGATGTGGGACGCCAGCTGGAAGTTACCTTGCGGCGCGTAGGGCTTGGGCGCACGCGCAGCTTGCGCGAGGCGCTCGTCCTCGACGCGGCGCCGCAGCCGCTTGATGTGCCGCAGCCGCTCCAGGGAGTTGCTGGCGTAGGGCTGCGCGCCGCCGCCCAGGGACAGCGACTGCGAGATGTGGGACGCCAGCTGGAAGTTACCTTGCGGCGCGTAGGGCTTGGGCGCACGCGCAGCTTGCGCGAGGCGCTCGTCCTCGACGCGGCGCCGCAGCCGCTTGATGTGCCGCAGCCGCTCCAGGGAGTTGCTGGCGTAGGGCTGCGCGCCGCCGCCCAGGGACAGCGACTGCGAGATGTGGGACGCCAGCTGGAAGTTACCTTGCGGCGCGTAGGGCTTGGGCGCACGCGCAGCTTGCGCGAGGCGCTCGTCCTCGACGCGGCGCCGCAGCCGCTTGATGTGCCGCAGCCGCTCCAGGGAGTTGCTGGCGTAGGGCTGCGCGCCGCCGCCCAGGGACAGCGACTGCGAGATGTGGGACGCCAGCTGGAAGTTACCTTGCGGCGCGTAGGGCTTGGGCGCACGCGCAGCTTGCGCGAGGCGCTCGTCCTCGACGCGGCGCCGCAGCCGCTTGATGTGCCGCAGCCGCTCCAGGGAGTTGCTGGCGTAGGGCTGCGCGCCGCCGCCCAGGGACAGCGACTGCGAGATGTGGGACGCCAGCTGGAAGTTACCTTGCGGCGCGTAGGGCTTGGGCGCACGCGCAGCTTGCGCGAGGCGCTCGTCCTCGACGCGGCGCCGCAGCCGCTTGATGTGCCGCAGCCGCTCCAGGGAGTTGCTGGCGTAGGGCTGCGCGCCGCCGCCCAGGGACAGCGACTGCGAGATGTGGGACGCCAGCTGGAAGTTACCTTGCGGCGCGTAGGGCTTGGGCGCACGCGCAGCTTGCGCGAGGCGCTCGTCCTCGACGCGGCGCCGCAGCCGCTTGATGTGCCGCAGCCGCTCCAGGGAGTTGCTGGCGTAGGGCTGCGCGCCGCCGCCCAGGGACAGCGACTGCGAGATGTGGGACGCCAGCTGGAAGTTACCTTGCGGCGCGTAGGGCTTGGGCGCACGCGCAGCTTGCGCGAGGCGCTCGTCCTCGACGCGGCGCCGCAGCCGCTTGATGTGCCGCAGCCGCTCCAGGGAGTTGCTGGCGTAGGGCTGCGCGCCGCCGCCCAGGGACAGCGACTGCGAGATGTGGGACGCCAGCTGGAAGTTACCTTGCGGCGCGTAGGGCTTGGGCGCACGCGCAGCTTGCGCGAGGCGCTCGTCCTCGACGCGGCGCCGCAGCCGCTTGATGTGCCGCAGCCGCTCCAGGGAGTTGCTGGCGTAGGGCTGCGCGCCGCCGCCCAGGGACAGCGACTGCGAGATGTGGGACGCCAGCTGGAAGTTACCTTGCGGCGCGTAGGGCTTGGGCGCACGCGCAGCTTGCGCGAGGCGCTCGTCCTCGACGCGGCGCCGCAGCCGCTTGATGTGCCGCAGCCGCTCCAGGGAGTTGCTGGCGTAGGGCTGCGCGCCGCCGCCCAGGGACAGCGACTGCGAGATGTGGGACGCCAGCTGGAAGTTACCTTGCGGCGCGTAGGGCTTGGGCGCACGCGCAGCTTGCGCGAGGCGCTCGTCCTCGACGCGGCGCCGCAGCCGCTTGATGTGCCGCAGCCGCTCCAGGGAGTTGCTGGCGTAGGGCTGCGCGCCGCCGCCCAGGGACAGCGACTGCGAGATGTGGGACGCCAGCTGGAAGTTACCTTGCGGCGCGTAGGGCTTGGGCGCACGCGCAGCTTGCGCGAGGCGCTCGTCCTCGACGCGGCGCCGCAGCCGCTTGATGTGCCGCAGCCGCTCCAGGGAGTTGCTGGCGTAGGGCTGCGCGCCGCCGCCCAGGGACAGCGACTGCGAGATGTGGGACGCCAGCTGGAAGTTACCTTGCGGCGCGTAGGGCTTGGGCGCACGCGCAGCTTGCGCGAGGCGCTCGTCCTCGACGCGGCGCCGCAGCCGCTTGATGTGCCGCAGCCGCTCCAGGGAGTTGCTGGCGTAGGGCTGCGCGCCGCCGCCCAGGGACAGCGACTGCGAGATGTGGGACGCCAGCTGGAAGTTACCTTGCGGCGCGTAGGGCTTGGGCGCACGCGCAGCTTGCGCGAGGCGCTCGTCCTCGACGCGGCGCCGCAGCCGCTTGATGTGCCGCAGCCGCTCCAGGGAGTTGCTGGCGTAGGGCTGCGCGCCGCCGCCCAGGGACAGCGACTGCGAGATGTGGGACGCCAGCTGGAAGTTACCTTGCGGCGCGTAGGGCTTGGGCGCACGCGCAGCTTGCGCGAGGCGCTCGTCCTCGACGCGGCGCCGCAGCCGCTTGATGTGCCGCAGCCGCTCCAGGGAGTTGCTGGCGTAGGGCTGCGCGCCGCCGCCCAGGGACAGCGACTGCGAGATGTGGGACGCCAGCTGGAAGTTACCTTGCGGCGCGTAGGGCTTGGGCGCACGCGCAGCTTGCGCGAGGCGCTCGTCCTCGACGCGGCGCCGCAGCCGCTTGATGTGCCGCAGCCGCTCCAGGGAGTTGCTGGCGTAGGGCTGCGCGCCGCCGCCCAGGGACAGCGACTGCGAGATGTGGGACGCCAGCTGGAAGTTACCTTGCGGCGCGTAGGGCTTGGGCGCACGCGCAGCTTGCGCGAGGCGCTCGTCCTCGACGCGGCGCCGCAGCCGCTTGATGTGCCGCAGCCGCTCCAGGGAGTTGCTGGCGTAGGGCTGCGCGCCGCCGCCCAGGGACAGCGACTGCGAGATGTGGGACGCCAGCTGGAAGTTACCTTGCGGCGCGTAGGGCTTGGGCGCACGCGCAGCTTGCGCGAGGCGCTCGTCCTCGACGCGGCGCCGCAGCCGCTTGATGTGCCGCAGCCGCTCCAGGGAGTTGCTGGCGTAGGGCTGCGCGCCGCCGCCCAGGGACAGCGACTGCGAGATGTGGGACGCCAGCTGGAAGTTACCTTGCGGCGCGTAGGGCTTGGGCGCACGCGCAGCTTGCGCGAGGCGCTCGTCCTCGACGCGGCGCCGCAGCCGCTTGATGTGCCGCAGCCGCTCCAGGGAGTTGCTGGCGTAGGGCTGCGCGCCGCCGCCCAGGGACAGCGACTGCGAGATGTGGGACGCCAGCTGGAAGTTACCTTGCGGCGCGTAGGGCTTGGGCGCACGCGCAGCTTGCGCGAGGCGCTCGTCCTCGACGCGGCGCCGCAGCCGCTTGATGTGCCGCAGCCGCTCCAGGGAGTTGCTGGCGTAGGGCTGCGCGCCGCCGCCCAGGGACAGCGACTGCGAGATGTGGGACGCCAGCTGGAAGTTACCTTGCGGCGCGTAGGGCTTGGGCGCACGCGCAGCTTGCGCGAGGCGCTCGTCCTCGACGCGGCGCCGCAGCCGCTTGATGTGCCGCAGCCGCTCCAGGGAGTTGCTGGCGTAGGGCTGCGCGCCGCCGCCCAGGGACAGCGACTGCGAGATGTGGGACGCCAGCTGGAAGTTACCTTGCGGCGCGTAGGGCTTGGGCGCACGCGCAGCTTGCGCGAGGCGCTCGTCCTCGACGCGGCGCCGCAGCCGCTTGATGTGCCGCAGCCGCTCCAGGGAGTTGCTGGCGTAGGGCTGCGCGCCGCCGCCCAGGGACAGCGACTGCGAGATGTGGGACGCCAGCTGGAAGTTACCTTGCGGCGCGTAGGGCTTGGGCGCACGCGCAGCTTGCGCGAGGCGCTCGTCCTCGACGCGGCGCCGCAGCCGCTTGATGTGCCGCAGCCGCTCCAGGGAGTTGCTGGCGTAGGGCTGCGCGCCGCCGCCCAGGGACAGCGACTGCGAGATGTGGGACGCCAGCTGGAAGTTACCTTGCGGCGCGTAGGGCTTGGGCGCACGCGCAGCTTGCGCGAGGCGCTCGTCCTCGACGCGGCGCCGCAGCCGCTTGATGTGCCGCAGCCGCTCCAGGGAGTTGCTGGCGTAGGGCTGCGCGCCGCCGCCCAGGGACAGCGACTGCGAGATGTGGGACGCCAGCTGGAAGTTACCTTGCGGCGCGTAGGGCTTGGGCGCACGCGCAGCTTGCGCGAGGCGCTCGTCCTCGACGCGGCGCCGCAGCCGCTTGATGTGCCGCAGCCGCTCCAGGGAGTTGCTGGCGTAGGGCTGCGCGCCGCCGCCCAGGGACAGCGACTGCGAGATGTGGGACGCCAGCTGGAAGTTACCTTGCGGCGCGTAGGGCTTGGGCGCACGCGCAGCTTGCGCGAGGCGCTCGTCCTCGACGCGGCGCCGCAGCCGCTTGATGTGCCGCAGCCGCTCCAGGGAGTTGCTGGCGTAGGGCTGCGCGCCGCCGCCCAGGGACAGCGACTGCGAGATGTGGGACGCCAGCTGGAAGTTACCTTGCGGCGCGTAGGGCTTGGGCGCACGCGCAGCTTGCGCGAGGCGCTCGTCCTCGACGCGGCGCCGCAGCCGCTTGATGTGCCGCAGCCGCTCCAGGGAGTTGCTGGCGTAGGGCTGCGCGCCGCCGCCCAGGGACAGCGACTGCGAGATGTGGGACGCCAGCTGGAAGTTACCTTGCGGCGCGTAGGGCTTGGGCGCACGCGCAGCTTGCGCGAGGCGCTCGTCCTCGACGCGGCGCCGCAGCCGCTTGATGTGCCGCAGCCGCTCCAGGGAGTTGCTGGCGTAGGGCTGCGCGCCGCCGCCCAGGGACAGCGACTGCGAGATGTGGGACGCCAGCTGGAAGTTACCTTGCGGCGCGTAGGGCTTGGGCGCACGCGCAGCTTGCGCGAGGCGCTCGTCCTCGACGCGGCGCCGCAGCCGCTTGATGTGCCGCAGCCGCTCCAGGGAGTTGCTGGCGTAGGGCTGCGCGCCGCCGCCCAGGGACAGCGACTGCGAGATGTGGGACGCCAGCTGGAAGTTACCTTGCGGCGCGTAGGGCTTGGGCGCACGCGCAGCTTGCGCGAGGCGCTCGTCCTCGACGCGGCGCCGCAGCCGCTTGATGTGCCGCAGCCGCTCCAGGGAGTTGCTGGCGTAGGGCTGCGCGCCGCCGCCCAGGGACAGCGACTGCGAGATGTGGGACGCCAGCTGGAAGTTACCTTGCGGCGCGTAGGGCTTGGGCGCACGCGCAGCTTGCGCGAGGCGCTCGTCCTCGACGCGGCGCCGCAGCCGCTTGATGTGCCGCAGCCGCTCCAGGGAGTTGCTGGCGTAGGGCTGCGCGCCGCCGCCCAGGGACAGCGACTGCGAGATGTGGGACGCCAGCTGGAAGTTACCTTGCGGCGCGTAGGGCTTGGGCGCACGCGCAGCTTGCGCGAGGCGCTCGTCCTCGACGCGGCGCCGCAGCCGCTTGATGTGCCGCAGCCGCTCCAGGGAGTTGCTGGCGTAGGGCTGCGCGCCGCCGCCCAGGGACAGCGACTGCGAGATGTGGGACGCCAGCTGGAAGTTACCTTGCGGCGCGTAGGGCTTGGGCGCACGCGCAGCTTGCGCGAGGCGCTCGTCCTCGACGCGGCGCCGCAGCCGCTTGATGTGCCGCAGCCGCTCCAGGGAGTTGCTGGCGTAGGGCTGCGCGCCGCCGCCCAGGGACAGCGACTGCGAGATGTGGGACGCCAGCTGGAAGTTACCTTGCGGCGCGTAGGGCTTGGGCGCACGCGCAGCTTGCGCGAGGCGCTCGTCCTCGACGCGGCGCCGCAGCCGCTTGATGTGCCGCAGCCGCTCCAGGGAGTTGCTGGCGTAGGGCTGCGCGCCGCCGCCCAGGGACAGCGACTGCGAGATGTGGGACGCCAGCTGGAAGTTACCTTGCGGCGCGTAGGGCTTGGGCGCACGCGCAGCTTGCGCGAGGCGCTCGTCCTCGACGCGGCGCCGCAGCCGCTTGATGTGCCGCAGCCGCTCCAGGGAGTTGCTGGCGTAGGGCTGCGCGCCGCCGCCCAGGGACAGCGACTGCGAGATGTGGGACGCCAGCTGGAAGTTACCTTGCGGCGCGTAGGGCTTGGGCGCACGCGCAGCTTGCGCGAGGCGCTCGTCCTCGACGCGGCGCCGCAGCCGCTTGATGTGCCGCAGCCGCTCCAGGGAGTTGCTGGCGTAGGGCTGCGCGCCGCCGCCCAGGGACAGCGACTGCGAGATGTGGGACGCCAGCTGGAAGTTACCTTGCGGCGCGTAGGGCTTGGGCGCACGCGCAGCTTGCGCGAGGCGCTCGTCCTCGACGCGGCGCCGCAGCCGCTTGATGTGCCGCAGCCGCTCCAGGGAGTTGCTGGCGTAGGGCTGCGCGCCGCCGCCCAGGGACAGCGACTGCGAGATGTGGGACGCCAGCTGGAAGTTACCTTGCGGCGCGTAGGGCTTGGGCGCACGCGCAGCTTGCGCGAGGCGCTCGTCCTCGACGCGGCGCCGCAGCCGCTTGATGTGCCGCAGCCGCTCCAGGGAGTTGCTGGCGTAGGGCTGCGCGCCGCCGCCCAGGGACAGCGACTGCGAGATGTGGGACGCCAGCTGGAAGTTACCTTGCGGCGCGTAGGGCTTGGGCGCACGCGCAGCTTGCGCGAGGCGCTCGTCCTCGACGCGGCGCCGCAGCCGCTTGATGTGCCGCAGCCGCTCCAGGGAGTTGCTGGCGTAGGGCTGCGCGCCGCCGCCCAGGGACAGCGACTGCGAGATGTGGGACGCCAGCTGGAAGTTACCTTGCGGCGCGTAGGGCTTGGGCGCACGCGCAGCTTGCGCGAGGCGCTCGTCCTCGACGCGGCGCCGCAGCCGCTTGATGTGCCGCAGCCGCTCCAGGGAGTTGCTGGCGTAGGGCTGCGCGCCGCCGCCCAGGGACAGCGACTGCGAGATGTGGGACGCCAGCTGGAAGGGACATCATTATTTATTAGTTTACGACTTAGTCATTCAATCATAGGACGTAAATAGATGACCGTACCTGCTCGTGACTAAGGTAGCCCGAGCTCCTGAAATTGCCCAGATTTAGCTGGTCCTTAAGGCTGTCAACATACCTATCGTCATACACGTTTCAAGAGTCGACAACGCGACCATCCTGGAGTTAGTTCTACCGTGTCTGCTTCTAAGACCACCCGGGTACTTCTCTTACACATAGTTGTACACATAAGAACTAGGAGAGGGCACTGACCGCACAGTGCAAGGCCAGCTGGCGGGCCAGCGGCGCGGCGCAGTGATCGGAGACGACGTGCGCGCAGTGCTCGAGGTGCGGCAGGAACTTGGTGCGGATGCGCTCGTCCTTGGTCTTGATCAGCACACGGTGCAGCCCGTGCTCGCAGGGCTCCACCACCACGATGCATAGGTTGAACTGGCCCTGGAGACAGAACATATCTCAGAGTTGCCGCAACTGGCGGCAGCGTGCAGAGGCCTGACCGGGCCACTAGTGGTCGCGTTTAGTGGCACAATGTGCGGCAGCTCTCACTTCGCTAAGGCAAGGAATCAAGTTATTTCCCAAAAATATACATAACTGTGACTGAATCAATAAGATCGATAGTGATTTGGGCACGTACTCGTACGAATTTTGGTCGTGAGTCACCACTGTAACAAGCCACGTCCACTTGTACTTCACCGCTGTTCCTGACACACTCACCTTGATGGTGTGTATGGAGAAGTCCCCGCCCGAGTCGTTGTACACGATGGACACGTAGTCGTTGCCGATGTACTTGCGCTTCTCGTTGCACGTGGGGTCCGCCGCGGAGGCGGGCATGGCCGTCGCCACGTGGAACAGCACCTGGTAAGTGGGAAACTTTGCTACAGAACACACAAAACAATACTTCTGCACTTGAGAACTGGTCTAGAGGGCAGTTGTTAAGAAATGAATATAAGGTTCTATAGGTGGTTGGCAGGTAGGGTCGTTCACTGACCTGCATGATGTCGTCGTGCCACACGTAGGTGTAGCGGCCGTCCTTGCCGCCCTGCTCCAGGTTGAGGAACAGCGCCGGCTGCGCGGCGCCGCCCAGCAGCCCCGCGCCGCTGCCCGCCAGCGACACCAGCGTGCCCAGCTGCCCGAGGAACTCCGCGTACCTGCGAGGGCACATCATCATTTCAATTCCCTGTAAACATCGACTGCAAACGTCATGCCTGTTCCTCCAGCCGCTTCGGCTAAACCCGGCTGTCGCACACCTCCTAGACACCTAGGACTTGTAAACTGTCCGCGTGGACCCGCCCTTCAGCCCATTGGCCATCTGGCTTGCGTGGAGAGCCCGCTCTGAAGGGACACTTCAGGCCTTCAGTTCTACGCGGAACTCTGCTTGCGGCCTCGCGTGCCTTGCCGCTCACCTTCGGGCCCTCAACATATATCTCCAGAGAAAAAAAATGATTACCTATAGCTGTTGCTAGAAAGGTAATGTAACGAATCAACACATGCAAATGTGTCTAAATTCAACCGCAACATGAGATGAAATATGCGCGGCGTGGGTTACGGCAAGGGTGGCCTTGGCCTTGTCACCAGTTTGGGTCCTAGTCCTCGAGCGGGAAAGGTTGCGGCCCACAATCAACAAAGTTATGAATTTAAAATGCCTGCTTGAAACATATTTATAAAATAAATTATACTGATCTGGCTGATAAATACGAGGGCTGCCTTTTAAGTTGTGTCGTTTGGAAAAACTAAATACAATTTAAGTGTTAAATGGTATTTATTGTTTTTCAAAGTAATCACCGTGATATGTAATACACTTTTTCATTCGATCTAACCAGTTTTCGAAACACTTATTCCAGTCCGAAGTCGGGGTCTCCAAAATGGCCATTTTGTAAGCCTCAACCGCTTCTTCAGGCGTCTGGTACCGTTGACCACGAAGTCGCTGCTTGATTTTTAGAAAAGTAAAAAAATCGTTAGGGCTTAAGTCTGGACTGTACGGCGGGTGTTCCATAATTTCGACGTTTTGCTCTTTTAAAAACGCAATTGTTTGCCGGGCGGTGTGCGAGCTCCCATTATCGTGGTGCAGTCTTATACGACGTCTTGGGTTATTTTTTCGAAACTCGCCGATGACTTCTGGTAAACAGACAGTGGTATACCAGTCAGCATTAACCGTTTTACGATCCTCGAGCACGATGGTGGCAACGTGGCCACTTTTCGCCACAAACGTGGCGACCATTTTTTTGAAAGTGCTGCGCGATTACTTTGGTCGGTTTTGGCTCATCTTGGAACACCCAAACAGTCGACTGCTGAGAATCGGGATCGTAGGCATATATATCCAAGATTCGTAGTGATAATGTCGTAAACATGTTTCGAGTTTCCTCGGTTGAATTGCCGCAGAGTTTTGCGACACCATCGAACGCGAGCCGTTTTTGGTCTTCACTGAGTAAATGTGGTATCCAGCGTGAGATCAACTTTTTTACGCCTAAGTGATCATGCAAAATACTGTGAACACTGGTACCTGAAATACTTAAGGAAGCTTCTATCTCACGGTATGTCGCATGGCGATCTTCGACGATCAGTTCCCGTACAGCATCAATGTTCTCCTGGGTTATGGCTGTTTATGGTCGACCTTCACGATGTCTATCACCAAGACTAGAGCAACCACGTTGAAATTCTAAATACCAGCGTTCCACAGTCCGGAGGCATGGTGCTTTATCATTGAAAACCGTAGTCAACTCTTCGAAGCACTGAAGTCGCGTTAAGCCCCTTTTGAAGTTGTAAAAAATCATCGCACGTAAATTTTCCTTCGAAATTTCCATTTTCACAACTGACTTGTCAACTTTGAACGAACGCTGTAGTAAAACGGTTGGGCCGATTTCGAGTCATTCTTTTGTTTTCGGATTCTAAATTCAAATATTTTAAGATGACACTAGTTCTTTTTTATGCAATCACGGGAGGTTTGCAAACGACAGAACTTAAAAGGCAGCCCTCGTATCTTGCTCCTCGACTTAAAGAATTCAATTCGCCGATTATAAAAAACAATCGACGCACACAAATATACAGTTAAACACAACATTTATTAATTGGACTACGGTAACTTTCGTTTGGGAATGCGAAAATTGAACTTTCAAAGTATTGCAATCATACACAGCATGCCGGTTGCCGCGGACTTGCGTTACGGAATTGGCCATAAATTACATATTTATTATTCAACGACGATAAATTGCATATTTTTGGCAAGCTAAAAAAATGTTTGATATTTTTTATAGTAACATTAATCACGCTAAAGTATCTCTTTCTTGAATGCTGGTAAGTAAGCAAAATAAATAGGTAGAAAACATATTTTTTAAATTATTTTACAAACGGTTCAGAATTCAAAGAAATAAATGACACCCCACACGAGCCGATCAGTAAAATAGAACCCGAGATTTAAAAAAATTGTTTACCTTCGGCCGCCTTCTTTGTTTGACGACTTCACAAAGATGGCGGCCGATGGTAATCAATTTTTGTGCTCTTCCTAGCTATCTCCGTCCCCTTCTCCTTAAACTAAAACCGGTAGATTCGTACTCAGGAGATCACAAGGAACACCAGTACCAGTTTTAGGTATGTAGAAGACGTGTCTACGACGTTTTATCAATATTGGTCAATTTCCTCCGTACGGAACGAAAGAGTACGTGCTATGTGGAGAGCGCGTGCGAGCAAATATAGCTTATGTTAGACAAAGGATCTTCATCTTCAGGCTCTTCAGCTGTACCTACGTTAATACTATAATTTATTATATATTAGGCCATAATTGTACCGCAAAGCAAGGCGCATTGTCATCTTGTTGGTAGACGGTGTTACTGTGTTAATTATAGAATAACAACAGAACGGCTATAAAGGTTAAAAATCTCACCCATGTTTATCAAGCGAGACGTATAGTTTAAAAGCGAGAGCTTCTACGGATCGGATTCGGCTATTTCAAAAGGTTTTTTTGTATCATATTGGACATCAGAACACCATACATACTTCGTTATTATTCAAATAATCATTAACTATATAGTACGTTCTTTCTGGCTGATTCAATTGAATTTCTGATAATGAAGTTACATGATCAGGTAGTTTTTTGCTATGGCAATTAAATATGTTTTGAGCTTTACACAATTAATATCGGGAATGGGACATACGTCACGAAGAAAAATAGACTAAAAAAATCTCGGCTTTCCATTCAAAATCGATTGTTTACGTGACTATATTAGTATGGGAAACAGTTTTTTTTTCTGGAGCGAAAATTAACTTGTAACTTTTATTCGCTTTGCTTTGGGCATGAAAATAGCGGAAAGAATAGCTTTTTTCGTGTGGTTGACTCTTTGTTGTGAATTGCATGTCAAATATATTGTGGCTCATGAATTGCCATTTGTCTCTCCAGCCGCATCTGGTAGTAATCAAAGTAAAATGTTTTTAATCTTGGTTCCTCCTTCCAGAATTTGCCATCTCTTTTACTTGCTTCCATTTTTTCACATCTCGTTCTGCCCACACAGCAAATAAACATACTACTTTATGTGGAGTTGACTCTGCACCGGGCAGAACCATGCATGTCGTTTATTATCATCAAGTTCCCGCTCTTTTCTTGATTCCAGAAATTTTATACTTGTATTCTTTCTCTATATGATACATACAATAATCAAAATTAATTTCCAACGAGAATGTACAGCCGTCACCCGCGCACAGTCGCTGGGCGGATATGAGTTTTACTAACTTTAATTCTTCATCCAAGCGCATTGTTTTTTCGCCAACCCCTCCTATTTTTCAATTAAAAACACACAAAATTCGTCGTTACGTTTTAAAAGCCGTGCGTGCATGCGTAAGCTCAAGCGACACATCCTCCCCGTCCGACAGCCGAAGCAAGACTAATGCGGATAGGGGGGAAGCGTGGCGGCTCTAGTTTTTTATTTTCTATGTATCGCTACAAAAAACACGTTAAAAATGAAGTATATACATCATAGACGACATGTACAGGTCGATTCACGAGAGCTGGCATGAATGAATTGACCGAAAGTAATGTCACTTGTCACTGTGAGTGTCAGTGTGAGTGCCGTTCTTATACAGGGGCCTCCTAATATTTTGTAAACATGTACCTAATACATGTTCGTTATTCAAGAAAAAATAAATTATATTATTAAATCTGCACCAAGTATCATGTTAATCCTTTTAGTAATTATTGTATATAAGTACTTTGTAAATAAACTAACTTATGTATATTTTTCTGACTTATTTTGAATGTCAACAATCGAAAGGAGATGGTTCCTGGAGAGAATCCTATTCTCTAAAACAGGATTATCATAATCACTTTTTGCATCAACCTGTATTTAATAATTATGTGATGCACACATAGACATTATCATTCACCCGTTCAATTCATTTGTGCCAGCTTTCGTGAATCGACCTGTAGTTTTGTTATTATTCAAAAACTGGTGACCTTCCGTGAAGTATTTACGCCCTACTAAGGGTATATTTTCTTTTTTAGAGATAACTTTGGGTTTTTAATCCATCGAGGAAAGTATATGTAATCAGGTAATCACTTTTCTAGATTTCTAAGGTGAATCCGTAAATAACTAATATAGGATTTGCAGAACTAAAGCTTTAGTAATAAGAATACAGCAGGGGATCAAACGAGCACATTGATTCGGTAATTTCCTCGGTACTGACCTAACGCTTCCGTACTCATTCTTCAGTATTAGCACTTCGTTGTCCTGTTCTCCCGGGCCGACGTACAGCACGCCCACCTGCGCACATGGACTTATTGTTAGTTTCCGACCAGGCCCCTATTTTACCAACTTGACAATTGTCCTGACACTGACAATTCGCCATGCATTGCTTGTTCTAGAAGTTAAGGCGGTCGCTAGGGACTTGTGGATCCTGCAATGTACGGAGAATTGTCGTTGTCAGGTGACAATTGTCAAGTTGGTGAAATAGGGGCCAGTTCACGATCATCTCAGAAACAAGTACGATACAGATAAATATGTATTAATTTTTGGGATAAAGTATTTTTTGTTATTCAAACACAATTTACATTGTTATAGAATAAATTAAATAAGTTGAGATGACATTCCGCTGAGCCTGCTCCTCCTGTCTCGAGAGTTATAGAGTTATAGAGAGAGAATTATATTAAAAATAAGTGAACAAAAACTAAACAAAGACGCAGCGCTTTTTCGTCTTGGTACAGCTACATGATTAAGTACTTAGTTACCTCTAATACCTCAGCCACACTATGGTCCTCGAAGTGCTCATCGCCGCCGCGGTGTTGGCCTCCCTGGCCACACGCACACTCAGGCGATTAATGGCAACGCGGTTACAGTAGTACCACAAATATGAGTTACATCGGCTATCTTCGTCCACGACGACGAGTGCTGACAAGTACCGAATGAAATCGAACGTAAGACCATTTCATAAAAGACCTTATTGCACTATAGTGCACGTACGTATACGTAAGGTACAATATGCAGTGACAGGTGCTGTTGTGCTGTCCCGCTCATGGCACCAGACAAGATGGCGGGCGCCAGAGCTGCCGGCGCCGCGCGCAAAATATTGGCCAATGGGCGATGAAGATTTCACCCGCGCAAATGCGCTGCCTTATGAAAAATGCTAAAAAATGCTTTCTGCGCAGGTACATCGTTGTAACTTATATTTGTGGTATTACTATACTTGCCTTTATTGTTGCGCTCAAAAAACGGTCAAAACAGGGAGCGGTGGAAATGACGAGGAGCAAGATAAACGGCAGGTCGAGCCACGTTGCCACACCATGTGTTACCTTGTATGTCTCGATGGGCGGCACTCGGTCCAGGTTCTTGATGGTGCGCTCGTGCTGCACGCCCGCCACCAGCAGCGGCCGCTCCGCGAGGGGGTTCTGTGTGCTCGGTATTTCCCCTGCACAGACACACATGCCAACAGATTATATTAGACATCTTCAGTTCGAGAAAAGGCGGTGGATGGAAACCTCTTTATCGCGTTTTAGGCGCATATGGTTTCACTCCCAAAATGCCTAAAAGGTTCTTCACTCCTCTCTAAAAATCGTGAAAAAAATGGAAAATAAGCTTTTTAGGACGCTGATTAGTGTCCCAGCGCGATCTTCAAGCCATCAACTGGCGGGAGATGGCGCAAGATCGGCACAAGTGGGGATCACTCTCGTCGGAGGCCAACACTTGTTTGAATGAATAAATGAATGATTATTTATTTGAAACACAGCATAACAACAAACTTGCTTAAAACTAGAGAAAAACAAAAAAACATCGTTGTAGTTAGTCTGAAAAAGGAGTCCACTCAGCATGTGTCGAGGCATGAAATGCCACGCTGATTTGGGTCGGCGGGGTGGGCCGAGTTGGATTTTGGTTTGTGTCGGTGAGACAGTGGGGTGAGTGGGGTGAGTGGGGTGAGTGGGTGACTGACCCGGCACGGGCGGGGTGATGGGGTAGGTGCTCATCTTGTGGTACAGCTGCAGCAGCACGAAGGAGGGCGTGACCCCGCCGCCCGCGCCCGCGCCCCCCGCGCCCCCCGCACCCGCGCCGCCCGCGCCCGCCTGCCGGGACGAGCTCGACGATGCCGATTGGTCCCTGCACAAAAATCGGTTTAGCTTCTTGTAGTGTGGAGATGAGGCACAGCTGATAAACAATGAATACCTATTTTCCATATGTAATTAATTAAAAAATCATGACAATGTAAAGCACGCATTGCTGTAACATATGTGGGTCACAGCCTTGTACTTTCCACCTACGCGTGCATTTCCATTCTGTTTCCAACCTATCTGTTTTAGAACAAAGGAACCTGTTTACTGTAAAAGGCAATGTATTTTCTTTGAATAAATCGGTCATTACCCAAGTCTCAAGTAATCATTCATCATCATCATCATCGAACCCTGAACACCGCACACTTTATGGCGACCTTGCTCGTGTTTAATAGGGATGTACACTCAAAACGTATTATAACTAGAAAAGAAAGAACCCAAAAAATCATTCAAATATGTCAAAAAAAACGATTTGCCACTACTGTTTTAATATTGCTTGTTAGAGAGAAAACGGACGGAGCCCGTGACGTCACGATCCTCGAACGTCATAGAAAATAACAATTGCGTGAACAGAAAGTACCATTTCCTAAAAATTTAGACATTTATGGTTGTTGCTTTGCTACTGTTACGTTGCTTTTTTTTTTCTCTGACAACATTTTTTTTCTTTTTTCGAGAAAATACAACATTGCTGATTGTTTTACTTAGTGCCTACGCCCCTATTAGCGCATCGATTAGATCACAATAAAACTTTTGTCGACCATCAAATTTGAGAGTACAAAAACAACCCACTCGGGTTCCTTAAAGTTAGAGAAAGAGTTCAACAATAGTACATTACTTACCTAAAGCGGTAAAAAAAATTGTCTCAGATCGTAGGTTTACGCCTGAAGGCAAGGGAGATAAATATGCGTTTCGTGGCTTTCTTTATTACCGCCTGTGGTCAGGCTTGGAAGTGGATTTTACGCACATAGTGTAATAGCTACTTTAAAAGCAAGTGCGAGTGAACATAATATTAAATATAGTAACTGACCTGTGTCGTCTCGTCGGGCTCATGATGGATATAGTGTGTGAGCGTTTGGAGCGCGAGAGCGGCGGCAGGTCGTCCTGCTCGCGCATGGAGCCCGCCGCGGGCGCGAGAGAGGCGGCGGTGGGGGCGGGGGCGGAGGCGGGGGCGGGGGCGGGCGCAGGGGCAGGGGTGGGTGCGGGGGCGGGGGCGGGGGCGGGGGCGGGGGCGCGCGGCGCGGCGGGCGGCTTGTGCGCGTGCGCGGGCGCGGCGGGCTGCGCGCCCTGCACGAGGCTGTCGCTCGCCACCTGCACCACACCAGCCTCATGACGCCATGGACACCGGAACACTATCACAGCGATACATGGCGATACTAATTGCACACATTCCACTATAACAGCAGCGAAATCTCAATGGCGAACTTAAATATTTGCGGACAATCGGCCTAGCCCCAAACTAAGCAAACCTTGTACTGGTGCTAGACGACGAGAAACATACTTACATAGATAAATACATAGAACAAATCCATGACTCAAGAACAAATATTGGTGCTCATCATACAAATAAATGGCCTTACCGAGAATCGAACCTAGGACCTCTATCTTCGCAGGCAGGGCCAATACCAACTAGAAAAAATCTATTTCATGGACTACGCAACTTAAAGAACTTGATGAAACTTAATATACAAGGTATTGTTAAATTCAATTTAATTTAAATTCAGCACAAATGGAAAATTGACCACCCTGAATAATGCTAAAATTTTAATACGTCCTGTAAAATTGCCATAGATACTTGATATAGGTAAATAAATAAATAAAATAATATGGAATTATGTACACTCCAAAAATACGTCACAAATGAATTTTGAACAAAATAGTCGATTTTTATATAAAATCTTAATTTCAATTTAAATAAGACAACAATCATTTTGCACGTATTGAAATATGAATTTATTTTTATTTCATACTGCACAAAAATCCAATAAATTTTGATCAAAATAGAGAATTGGTAATATATTTAAAAAAGACACATTCACTTTTGACGGTATACATTTCATAACTTTCCATACTCTTCTTTATGTACTCAGCCGGCAACCCCTTACGTCCCGGACTGTGTAGTAATGTACTATTAAATAATGTACATTATGAACATTACCTTCTGCAGCGGAAGTTGCGGGCCGGGCTTGTCTTCCGGCGCCGAGCCGGACCCTGCGGACAAGTCTGACGTCACGTTATAATACTTGAAATATACAACCAACATCTAACAAACACTCACCACGAAGCTACTAGAAACAGCAACTTAAAATAACATATAACTTTACGTGCTCGGCATAGCAGACCGCCAGAAAAATATCGAAGCCAATCCGTTTAACTAGGACTTCCTGCGTAGTTAATCGGTACGAGAGGAGTAAAAGGCAGGGGATTCATATCATATCCTATCATTTATTGCGTCCATAACTCGAACATCACACAAATATACAAAATAAAATAGAGAATTCTTTATTTACCATAGCAACGTTACACCCGAATTAACTTAGGAAGTGTTTAAGTACCTGTAGTACTGTGTGTGTACGTGTGTGGTTTTGATAGTGTATTTACCCCTCCCGTATTGAGCAGGAACCGACACAATTAAACGGTAGACTTATACACGGTGTTTTTGTAACCGAAGCTCAGTTAATAGACAAAGAACTTTATAGAAAGTTTTTTTATTGTCTTTTGTTTTTTTAATGCATTAATTTTAATCATTCAGCCGAGTGACACACCCTAATTGGGTGAATGAACTTCGAACCGCGCGGTATACTGGATTTTCCAAATTGAATTACCTTTTATTACTAAAAAGTAAACGTTATTTTTAAAAAAAATTGCGATACTTTAAATGGGCTTCGCCTCTAAGACGGTTAAAAGAACACGTTGCATATGGATATCTTTGCCGCCGACCTTAAGTGATTAAGGCCTTGAGTTCCATAGCCTCCCAAGCAAGCAAAATACGTCACGTTAGTCTCACCCGGGTCCGAGTTGTAGGTCATGAGGTGCGGGTGGTGCGCGACGGCGGGGGCGGGGGCGACGGCGCCGGGGGCGGGGGCGGGGGCGGGGGCGGGGGCGGGGGCGGGGGCGGGGGCGGGGGCGGGGGCGGGGGCGGGCGCGGCGAGCGGCGAGGAGCCGGACATCTCCTCGGGGATGGCCTCGCACGACACGCGCATGTCGCTCTTCTTCGCCGCCTTCTTGGACGCGTGCAGCGACAGCGACGCCGACGTGCTGCAACACACAAACACCGTGTCTACACCAATCATTCACAATCTAGCTCCATAATGCTGGGGCCACGCTAACGAGAAATCACATTCATTATCGCGATAATGGACGCTAACCGTACGGCCACACTCGATTACCGCGATAATTAATGGCATTTCTCGTTAGTGTGGCCCGGGCATAACCATGATCGCTCGCAGATTCGCCAAATGCTCCAAACAATCAAAATTCACCATGGCATATTGTACATCCTTCTACACTAGCCGTATGTGAGCGAACTATACTCAAAAAGCATACAATGCTCTGCGACTTCAGTACAGTAATGGCTCCAGGGTGTTGATGGGACTGCCCCGGTACTGCAGAGCTTCGGGAATGTTCGCGGAGACGAGGGTGGACTGTTTTCACTTCACGATGCGAAAACGGTGTACAAATAGGGCCTGACCCGAGCACAGAGTACACAGGTCGGCAAGTCGCGCAGTAAGACGGACACCGGGGACGAGTGGGAGCGGCGGACCGTGGGCCGGGGTACACGGGTCGGCGAGTCGCGCGGCAGCTTTCAGGTCACCCCCAGGGTGGACCGTAAGCCAGGGTACACGGGTCGGGTACTCACGGCTCGGGGCCGGGGTACACGGGTCGGGTACTCACGGCTCGGGGCCGGGGTACACGGGTCGGGTACTCACGGCTCGGGGCCGGGGTGCACGGGTCGGGTACTCACGGCTCGGCGCCGGGGTGCACGGGTCGGGTACTCACGGCTCGGCGCCGGGGTACACGGGTCGGGTACTCACGGCTCGGCGCCGGGGTACACGGGTCGGGTACTCACGGCTCGGCGCTGGGCAGCAGGATGAGCAGCTCGGGGTCGGGCGCGGGCTCGCGCGGCGGCGGCGAGTCGCGCGGCAGCTTCCACGAGGACATCTCCGGGGACGAGTTGGAGCGACGGACCGGGTGCCGGCTCTTGCCCTGGATCATTTCAATAAGTCAGTAAAGGTATGCCAATAAATTATTCCATTCTTTGCAACGGGTCTATATCGGGTGGCATAAAATTGTTGGTCCTACTATTTTGTCGCATACCAAGTTTATGCCGAATGACGTATAGCATAAACATTGTTGTGCATATTTTTTATTTGCCGAAATTGTTGTTCCTAATATCGATTGTCCTAAATATTTACTGTCCGAATGTTTATTGTGGTCGAAGTTTTTTTTTAGAATGATTGATGTGCACAACTTTGATGTTACTAATATTTAATGTTCTAAAAATGTTGTGCATACATTTTGTTACGCATATATATCTACTAGCTTCTGCCCGCGACTTTGTCCGCGTGGAACTCTTTTTAACCCCCGACGCAAAAAGAGGGGTTTTATAAGTTTACGTGTGTGTGTGTCTGTGGTAGCGTAGCTCCCTAACGGATGGACCGATTTGAATGCGGTTTCTTATGTGTCATAGATAATATTATCCCGAGTGTTCTTAGCCATGTTTCATGAAAATCTGTTTAGCCGTTTTTGAGATATTGGACTTTGAAATGAAAATGTCGGGGGTTTTTCAACTTTTCTAAGTTGTACCTATACCGTAGCTCCTTACAAACTTTTGCCACCTTAGACGATGATTCCCGGAATAAAAAGTTTTTTAAACTCGTATGTTAATCCAGGTTATACACTATTATATACACATATATATATATGTATACCAAAATCAATTTTAATCCATTAAGCCGTTTTTGCGTGAATGAGGGATACGACTCGCCTGACAGACTCTAAGTGTAAGCCCTGAGTGAACGCTCCGCTCACAGCCGGCACGATAACGCAGGTTAAGCAAAGATGGCAGCGGTCAGTATTTGGATGGGTGACCGCCTGATGATGTTTGAGTGGTTGATATAAATGAGCGCTTCCGTGCTTTGGAAGGCATGCTAAGCAATTGATCCCGGCTGGTCTATGACAGTAATCGTTAAGCCGAATTAGAGGCTTTCGGGCGGCTTAAGAACTTCTAACAGTCGAGTTGCCCACTCACTTGACAAAGGGGGGACAACTGTTACTCGCGTCCGCAGGAGCTACCTACCACAACCCTGCACGTGTCCCCTGGGTGGTACCTACTAAAGAGTGACAAACTTTAAAGACCAAAAATAATGTATGCCGTACGATTAAATAGTTTAAAGAATGAGGTTTATTCTCGATTTCCGCTACGGTGATAGAATTGTGCTGAAGTTTACCAAAAACAGTGAAAATTTAATTGACAAATTATAAAGTAAAGGATAATCCTACTAACATTATAAGTGCGAAAGTTTGGATGGTTGGATATTTACATGGTTGTTACTCAATGACGCTTAAACGGCTCAACCGATATGAAAGAAATTTTATACGAAGATAGTTTATAGCCTGGATTAAAATATAGGATAGCTTTATCCTGGATCCACGCAGACGAATTTGCAGGCGAACGCTAGTATTCTATAAGTGTACAATTTTCAATATGAATCTGCTTATTTATTATAGCTACTGCCCGCGACTCCGTCCGCGTGGAACTCGTTTATATCGCAGCTCCATATAAACTTCCCCCCCCATTTCACCCCCAAAGGGGATGATTTCAGGGATAAAACTATCCTATGTCACTCTCCATCCCTTCAACTATCTCCACTTAAAAAATCACGTCAATTCGTCGCTCCGTGAAAGACGGCCAAACAAACAAACACATACACTTTCCCATTTATAATATTAGTATGGATTACCGAGAAATAAACATGCGCGAATTGGTCCATAAAAACATTTATAATAATTAGAGATTTAGAAAAAGATACATAGGGTGACTGAGGTGCGACTTCTCTGAGAGGTGAAGCGGTCTTCTTGTTGTGTACTCGTAAATGTTTCAGAAGCCTGAGAGTTCGCTGTTAATCTTGTTTCACGTTCCGTAATAGTCTTCGGAAGCTCGCGACAACGAATGGCGTTCACGATCGTGTCCGAGACGTGCTTCCATGTCTTCACTGTTTTCAAGGAATCTAGAAGCCCGGGAAGCTTCTTCGGACTCCTGAGATCTTGCCACTCGTTTTCTGGTGGCCTCTCTAGAAATTCGTGTCAGGTTCGATCTCTTTCTGGAGGGCATTTTGAGTAATAACGTTTTTGGGGACTTTTGACACATAATTTTGTGATTTGACAGAAGATATGACAGAATAAAATAAACTTGTGAGTATTTACTCTGCATTAAAAAAAACTATTTGTATACAAAAACATACTTACTGAATTCAACCCCATTTTTTAACCCTTTTCCACCCTTATCTTTATAATTTTTATAGCCTATTACCTGGCCGAAGATCCATTGAACGTTTTAGTGAAAGTTGCATATTAATCCATTCGACAGTTTTCCCATGATACCCGGACCAACAGAAAACATAACACTCCTTTCCATGGGCTGTCGTAATAATAAACAGATAGATGGCGCTGGTGCGCAAAGTAAAGATTACTTTATCCAAATATTCTCAAATTTGGCCTGTGGGTCACCGTAACTCCATCAAACTTTTTTATACGTCTAATATGGTTTGTTGGAGTTCAGACGCCGACAAAAATCTGGAGAATGACCTTCTAAATGCGTGGAAATTGGTGATGTTCTGCATCGCGCTATTGAAGTTTTTAATGTATGTTGTATAAATACAACTTCCTTCAAGCTCTACTTATTATGTCTCACTGACAACCTCAACGAACTATCACAATTATTATGAGTAGAAATTAGAATTGCATATTACTTAAATTACTTATGACCCACCCTCATATCGAAGGAGCCCCGCTTCGCGGGGCCCCTATTTCTGCTCTGAGGGACAAAAGGCAACTAACGAACCTATCTAATTGACTAAATGAAGGTTGGCTCTGCTGAGAATTGCCTAATACTTGAATAACTTATGACCAGCCCTCATGTCGACGGAGCCCCGCTTCGCGGGGCCCCTATTTCTGCTGTGAGGGACAAAAGGCAACTAACGAACCTATCTAATTGATCTAAATGAAGGTTGTTTCTGCTGAGAATTGCCTAATACGAATAACCTATGACCCGCCCTCATGTCGACGGAGGCCTGCTTCGCGGGGCCTCTATTTCTGCACTGAGGGGCAAAAGGCAACTAACGAACCTATCTTATTTATCTAGATGTAGGTCGTTTAAAATAGTATACAATTTAGGAAAAAATAGTATAGATGGTGTAGTTTTAGTTATTTTAACATTAGGCAAAGTAATTACTATGACAATGAAAATTAGGACTGTTACTTTTTAGGTAATTCGATTTTCGAGTAATCAATATTAGGATAAACATTCTTTAGAACTTTTAAATGTGTATGCGCAAAAATGAATCGGCTAAATAAGTAGTATGCCACTCAACACTATGCCAAACATTCTCGGCCAAAAAAATTTAGGACGATCAACATTATGCGATACGACAGGCATCCCTTTGCACCATTTCCAAACTTGCATTACATACGCCAGTGGTTCCTATCTCTTTCAAGTTATGTAGTGTTGTTGGTGGTGGTGGTGGTGGTGGTGGTGGTGGTGGTGGTGGTGGTGGTGGTGTTGGTGGTGGTGGTGGTGGTGTTGGTGGTGTTGGTGGTGTTGGTGGTGGTGATGGTGTTGGTGGTGTTGTTGGTGGTGATGGTGTTAATGGTGGTGATGGTGATGGTGTTGGTGGTGGTGGTGTTGGTGGTGGTGGTGGTGGTGTTGGTGGTGGTGTTGGTGGTGGTGGTGTTGGTGGTGCTGCTGGTGGTGGTGGTGGTGATGGTGGTGGTGGTGGTGGTTACCTCGGGCACGTAGAGCAGCATGTCGTCGTCGCGCGCGGCGCCGCGCACCGGCGAGCCCGGGATGTTGATCGGCTGCGTGCTCATGCTGACAGACAAACAACAACTTATACACTACCCGTCTCTATTTTGGATCATCCTCAAATAACACCAATAGGTATTTCTTTCAATGCTTAACACTAGTTTTATTTACATAATCTAATATTCTTTACGTCACACCTGGCCATAATGCGAGTTTTACTGCACGCTGCGCGTACGGGAAAACTCTCATTCTGGCCAGGTAAAGACGTCAAATTTTGTACTCAACACGGGCGGTAATTCGTAAAGCCCCAGAGCGCATATTTATAGCCCTCACCTTCGGTTCGGGCCACAAACACCGGCGATCTGGGGCATTCACGAATTCACCGCCCTAGTTACTTAATGTACTATTATAATACCCTGTATTAGCATCAACATCCAAAAATACGATTTCAAGAACCGAATAAGGTAACGTTCGTCCGCTCCTCTCAACTTCTCAGTGCAAGAGGCGCCCCAAAGAGTAACACTGTGGGGATAACGCCACAGGGTTTTTGTACAGTGTCATTTCAAGTTACAAATGAAAACTTCCACTAAATACTACACACATAATTCCTATACTGTGTACTTTATGTTTCTATAACAAAACAAAAATGATATGAAAAAAAAACTTTATCTTTCAAATATTGCGTGCCTGCCACGCCGCGGGACACCCTACATCTATGAATACGACAATAAAGTTAAGCAGTATAGGCCAGTCTGAGTGGAGATCTCACCGTAAAGGTTGCGGGGGCCCGATACAGTGCGTGGCGGCGTGAGGGGGCTTCCGCTCGCCCGCCACCACAGAGTCGGAACTGTGGAAATATTATTATTATTATATTATTATTGTGAGCATGTAGTGTCCCACTGCTGGGCAAAGGCCTCCCCCCCTTTTTCCAGTGCTCCCGGTTCTGAGCAGTCTCTGGCCATTCTTTTAAAAAGGAGTCTAGCTCGTCTCTCCATCGCCGACGAGCCTCCGTTTCGAGCCGTCGGGCTGCCATTCAGAGGCGATCTTGGTACACAGTTCACTCGACAGGCGACAGACATGACCAGCCCGGTTCCACTTCAGCTGTGGAAACATGTATTCACAGAAAAATACGCGATTACATCCAGCTGAACATTAACAGAAATCGTATCACCCTGCTTCCAGCGATAAGTCACTATCTATAGCGGAACCGTCCTCTTGCGTTTTAAATGTAGCTTATAATCAATAACAGGTGTTCAGACAACCAGATTAAAGGTGGCGATATGTGTGCGTTTACCTTAAAGGTGTCAAGGAAGTCCTGTACCACGTGCCTGGGCACTTCATTGTTCACGTGGGGGCCTTTCGGGACATTGGGAGTTTAAAACATAGAGGGAGACAAAAGACAGTAGTAGTGTTACCTGGACTTGTGCAGGTCCTGCGCGTGCGCCGCCTGCGACGCGGACGAGCCGCTGCGCGAGCGGCTCTCGCTCTCCGACGCCTGTCGCAGTCGCACACATTAACGATCACGAGACGAAATCGGTCACACTTCCATTTGTTACTATCTATCAGCCAATTTCTGCTTCAGAATCGAATAATGCTGGTATAAATAATTTATGCCATATAATAAATAATTTTTGTAATGATAAATTCAAACTTAATTTACATGGCCCGTCTGTACTTATAATTTACTTAGCCATAAAATCGAAACTCAATAGGCATTATGACTTAATAATCAGGAAATGTCAGAGAAAATAAATATTCAAGTTTTATTACAGAAATACGAAAATGACCCTCCTGAGATCGCATTAACACATTCACTGCCAATAATCGTTACGCGTTACGCTCGTAGCCGATCCCGTGGTTTTCCCCGTATGTAGCGGAAAGCTACTCCGGCGTAGGCCGCCGCTAAGCGGGGGTTCATGGCGGTTGAAGTGTTAAAAAATACAATGGAATTAGAACCAAGGGGATCGCATGGTTTACAATTTTCATGTTATAAAACGAAATGAACAAATCAAATGAAACTCTCTTCGTACAATAGTTGACTTCAATAATATTTAACCGTTTTTAACCGACTTCGAAAAAGGGAAAGGCTCTCAATTCGTCAGAATATTGTTATGCATGTTCCCCGATTACGCGGAGACGCCCGGAACGATTTGGAAAAATCTTTTTTTTGGGTGGTCCCGTGAGCATCAGGTCAGGATCTGATGATGGGAACTTGGATAAATCGGGGGAGCTCTTCAAATTTTACAGGTAAACTTGTAGCAATTTGGGTACTGATTTGAATTCGCTGTTTTTTATTGACCAGCCGTGGCTTTGGAGTTTCGCCAGTTATTGTTAAAGTAAGAAAGGAGCAGGTCTCACGTAGCTGGTCCGGTCGTCGCTGCCGGAGGCGGCGCCGGCGGGCGCGGGCGCGGGCGCGGGCGCGGGCGCGGGCGCGGGCGCGGGCGCGGGCGCGGGCGCGGGCGCGGGCGCGGGCGCGGGCGCGGGCGCGGCGGGCGCCAGCAGCGCCAGGATGTCCTGCAGGGACGACTCCGCCTGGTTCTCCCAGCCCATCTGCGAGTGCAGCCATCACCGGTTACATGTACACGTACTTGAATATCACGGTTGTCTATTGTTTGCCCGACATTCATATACTATAATAATCATTTGCCCGAACTTCGCTTGCCCGAATTTCATTTGCCCGAATGTTTCGTTTACCATAATAGTTAATTGACATAATCTGGTTTACCCGAATATTGGATGTCATAATGATACGAATGCCATACGCATTGTTTCCCAGATTATTGTTTGCAATAATATTATTTAATATAATATTTAAACGCCATACTGAACATGTATTCGGATTAATCTTTGTGAATTTGTTAGTTTTTCCGCTCTTTTATAAAAAAAATAACCTCGAAGGCGAAAGCGGGAGCAGAGCTCCCGCTTCCGTCTTCTAACCTATCCGCGATCCGAGTCGGTTTTGCCACTAAGCCCCCGTTCCCTACTGCCTACGATACACCACTATCTTGGCATTGGTTAATCTCAGAGAAAAGTTTATTTTTACTAAGTGGCAAAACCGACTCGGATCGCGGATAGGTTCGTAGGCAGTACAATACGTACCCACTATATTACATAATGAATATTATGGATGTTGAGATTGATGGCAAATGTCATTATGGCATGTGATAGTTATGGATTACAATGATTATGGAAAATGAGATTATTGATATTGATATTATGGAAAACAAAGATTCTGGCATATAATGAATATGGCAAACAATGAGTATGGCATACAAAATTATAGAAAACAACATTATGGCAGATGAATATTATGGCAGATAAAATTCGGGCAAATGACATTCTGGCAAGCAAGAGTATACCGAATATCATATATGTTTAAATGATCGCCAGATATTGTAAAATATTACCCAAAAAAACACTTTTTACTGCCGAAAATAGTAAATCTCTCCATTTTTATGTGAAATAATAACCCAAATTACAACATCTTACTATCCTATTACAAAAAATGCTATCCTAATAAATCATTGCTAACCGAAAACTAGTAAATGATCACCAAAATTAAATCTCCATTTTAATGTGAAATAACAACGCAAATTATAACATCTTACTATATCCTATTACAGAAAATGCTATCCTAATAAATCATTGCTAACCGAAAACTAGTAAATGATCACCAAAATTAAATCTCCATTTTAATGTGAAATAATAACGCATATTATAACATCTTACTATATCCTATTACAGAAAATGCTATCCTAATAAATCATTGCTAACCGAAAACTAGTAAATGATCACCAAAATTTAATCTCCATTTTAATGTGAAATAATAACCCAAATTACAACATCTTACTATCCTATTACAAAAAATGCTATCCTAATAAATCATTGCTAACCGAAAACTAGTAAATGATCACCAAAATTAAATCTCCATTTTAATGTGACATAATAACGCAAATTATAACATCTTACTATATCCTATTACAGAAAATGCTATCCTAATAAATCATTGCTAACCGAAAACTAGTAAATTATCACCAAAATTTAATATTCATTTTAATGTGAAATAATAACCCAAATTACAACATCTTACTATCCTTTTACAGAAAATGCTATCCTAATAAATCATTGCTAACCGAAAACTAGTAAATGATCACCACAATTTAATCTCCATTTTAATGTAAAATAATAACCCAAATTACAACCTCTTACTATACTATTACAGAAAATGCTATCCTAATAAATCATTGCTAACCGAAAACTAGTAAATGATCACCAAAATTTTATCTCCATTTTAATGTGAAATAATAACGCAAATTATAACATCTTTATTAAAGAAAATGCTATCCTAATAAATCATTGCTAACCCAAAACTAGTAAATGATCACCAAACTTAAATCTCCTTTTTAATGTGAAATAATAACCCAAAAAACAACATCTCACTATACTGTTAAAGCAAAATGTTATCCTAATAAATTATTGCTAACCCACACATAGTAAAATAATATCCTAAATTCGACGGAGCCCCGCTTACAACAAGTCGACAAGCGCAAGTCCTGCAAGTGTGGACAGTACCTGGTTCTGCACGCGCATGAGCCAGGCCACGTCGCCGGACGGCGAGCGCACGTGGATCTCGGCCCAGTCGGCGCACCAGCACGGGCACGCGCCGCCCGCCAGCTCGCCCGCGCGCGGCCACGCCGCCTCCTCCGTGTCCTGCAAGTGTGGACAGTACCTGGTTCTGCACGCGCATGAGCCAGGCCACGTCGCCGGACGGCGAGCGCACGTGGATCTCGGCCCAGTCGGCGCACCAGCACGGGCACGCGCCGCCCGCCAGCTCGCCCGCGCGCGGCCACGCCGCCTCCTCCGTGTCCTGCAAGTGTGGACAGTACCTGGTTCTGCACGCGCATGAGCCAGGCCACGTCGCCGGACGGCGAGCGCACGTGGATCTCGGCCCAGTCGGCGCACCAGCACGGGCACGCGCCGCCCGCCAGCTCGCCCGCGCGCGGCCACGCCGCCTCCTCCGTGTCCTGCAAGTGTGGACAGTACCTGGTTCTGCACGCGCATGAGCCAGGCCACGTCGCCGGACGGCGAGCGCACGTGGATCTCGGCCCAGTCGGCGCACCAGCACGGGCACGCGCCGCCCGCCAGCTCGCCCGCGCGCGGCCACGCCGCCTCCTCCGTGTCCTGCAAGTGTGGACAGTACCTGGTTCTGCACGCGCATGAGCCAGGCCACGTCGCCGGACGGCGAGCGCACGTGGATCTCGGCCCAGTCGGCGCACCAGCACGGGCACGCGCCGCCCGCCAGCTCGCCCGCGCGCGGCCACGCCGCCTCCTCCGTGTCCTGCAAGTGTGGACAGTACCTGGTTCTGCACGCGCATGAGCCAGGCCACGTCGCCGGACGGCGAGCGCACGTGGATCTCGGCCCAGTCGGCGCACCAGCACGGGCACGCGCCGCCCGCCAGCTCGCCCGCGCGCGGCCACGCCGCCTCCTCCGTGTCCTGCAAGTGTGGACAGTACCTGGTTCTGCACGCGCATGAGCCAGGCCACGTCGCCGGACGGCGAGCGCACGTGGATCTCGGCCCAGTCGGCGCACCAGCACGGGCACGCGCCGCCCGCCAGCTCGCCCGCGCGCGGCCACGCCGCCTCCTCCGTGTCCTGCAAGTGTGGACAGTACCTGGTTCTGCACGCGCATGAGCCAGGCCACGTCGCCGGACGGCGAGCGCACGTGGATCTCGGCCCAGTCGGCGCACTAGCACGGGCACGCGCCGCCCGCCAGCTCGCCCGCGCGCGGCCACGCCGCCTCCTCCGTGTCCTGCAAGTGTGGACAGTACCTGGTTCTGCACGCGCATGAGCCAGGCCACGTCGCCGGACGGCGAGCGCACGTGGATCTCGGCCCAGTCGGCGCACCAGCACGGGCACGCGCCGCCCGCCAGCTCGCCCGCGCGCGGCCACGCCGCCTCCTCCGTGTCCTGCAAGTGTGGACAGTACCTGGTTCTGCACGCGCATGAGCCAGGCCACGTCGCCGGACGGCGAGCGCACGTGGATCTCGGCCCAGTCGGCGCACCAGCACGGGCACGCGCCGCCCGCCAGCTCGCCCGCGCGCGGCCACGCCGCCTCCTCCGTGTCCTGCAAGTGTGGACAGTACCTGGTTCTGCACGCGCATGAGCCAGGCCACGTCGCCGGACGGCGAGCGCACGTGGATCTCGGCCCAGTCGGCGCACCAGCACGGGCACGCGCCGCCCGCCAGCTCGCCCGCGCGCGGCCACGCCGCCTCCTCCGTGTCCTGCAAGTGTGGACAGTACCTGGTTCTGCACGCGCATGAGCCAGGCCACGTCGCCGGACGGCGAGCGCACGTGGATCTCGGCCCAGTCGGCGCACCAGCACGGGCACGCGCCGCCCGCCAGCTCGCCCGCGCGCGGCCACGCCGCCTCCTCCGTGTCCTGCAAGTGTGGACAGTACCTGGTTCTGCACGCGCATGAGCCAGGCCACGTCGCCGGACGGCGAGCGCACGTGGATCTCGGCCCAGTCGGCGCACCAGCACGGGCACGCGCCGCCCGCCAGCTCGCCCGCGCGCGGCCACGCCGCCTCCTCCGTGTCCTGCAAGTGTGGACAGTACCTGGTTCTGCACGCGCATGAGCCAGGCCACGTCGCCGGACGGCGAGCGCACGTGGATCTCGGCCCAGTCGGCGCACCAGCACGGGCACGCGCCGCCCGCCAGCTCGCCCGCGCGCGGCCACGCCGCCTCCTCCGTGTCCTGCATGTGTGGACAGTACCTGGTTCTGCACGCGCATGAGCCAGGCCACGTCGCCGGACGGCGAGCGCACGTGGATCTCGGCCCAGTCGGCGCACCAGCACGGGCACGCGCCGCCCGCCAGCTCGCCCGCGCGCGACCACGCCGCCTCCTCCGTGTCCTGCAATACCAGCATCTCTTAACGTTCACGAGTGCTAAAAGATCGCCAAAACTGATGATGATCGTGAATCGTTAACGTGATGTAAGGTTCCCCCTCATGGGCCACCATCATTACCCAAACACAAACATTTACACTTTTACACATTATAAGAAAGAAAGCAAGACTAAACAAATTTTTAAATGAAAGGAAAAATTGAAAAATTTAATGCTCCGAGCCGGATTCGAACCGGCGACCACAGGCATTCATGGCCCGTACAACAAACAAATATTAATTTAGTATGGGGTGGCGCATCGTTACTGACGATTTCTCAACATAATTTGAGACGTTGGTGCCGTAAAGAAGCCTAAGTCTTCTGGTAGATGTCGCTACATACGCCTCCCTAAGGCGTTATATGAAGGAACTGATTGAAGGATTTGGTGCCCGAACCAGATTGTTCCGATAGCTCAGTTGGTAGTAGCGACGGGCCATGAATGCCTGTGGTCGCCGGTTCGAATCCGGCTCGGAGCATTAAATTTTTCAATTTTTCCTTTCATTTAAAAATTTATAATTTTCTTTAGCAGCGTTACTGCTTAAAAACAAATATTAATTTAGTATGGGGTGGCGCATCGTTACTGACGATTTCTCAACATAATTTGAGACGTTGGTGCCGTAAAGAAGCCTAAGTCTTCTGGTAGATGTCGCTACATACGCCTCCCTAAGGCGTTATATGAAGGAACTGATTGAAGGATTTGGTGCCCGAACCAGATTGTTCCGATAGCTCAGTTGGTAGTAGCGACGGGCCATGAATGCCTGTGGTCGCCGGTTCGAATCCGGCTCGGAGCATTAAATTTTTCAATTTTTCCTTTCATTTAAAAATTTGTAATTTTCTTTAGCAGCGTTACTGCTTCAAAAACAAATATTAAAGACTAAACATTTATTCGTGACGTAATAAATAAATAAACTACAAACAACGATAAAAAAAGAACTTAATTTCCACAAAGTTATTTATAACCTTAGTATTCTACTGCCCGTTCCCTCTCATCCTCCATGAGAGGAAGCCTGTGCCCAGCAGTGGGACGGATATAGGCTGATTTATTATTATATTATAATTATATTCTACTGCATTTCTTCTAAAGGTTTTTGGATAGGTCGAAAGAAAACTGAATGATAAAATCGATCTCTAACTAAATGAGAGCATCTAGTCTAAACTAAATAAATGAACTTACCACTTCTTTTGAGATCTTTTCGAAGCGCTGCGTGAAATTGTAGAGGGCTTCTACTACAGGATTGTATTCGGCCGAGTTTTGTCTGCAAGTCCACAGTAAAACATCATCACAATTAAACATTATATTTCACACTATCCCACGGCTCATACGTTTTCAATAAGATTTAGACAACAGTGAATATTTTAACGGATATCTTCCCTAACCAATTTAAAAATTTCATGAACTAAAAACAACACAGAAAACGCTTTAACATTCACAAACCATCAAATAGAGTCACATGCATCACACAAAACGTATCACGTGTGTTAGTGATTAGTTTAAACACCAAGAAATTAGTTAATCTAAGGTTGTTTTTAAGTGGTGGAATTAGTGACGGCATTTGCGATATTTTTCGGACTAGGAAACAAGTATTAAATATCTTTATAAATCGCATATGTCATCACAAACTTGTCAGGAAGGTAAAAAGCGACAGGCCAATTGTTATCGAATACCAATCTGTGTTAGTCATGCAATCCAATGTATCTATGAATGTTGTCAGGTACATACGTTTCGCGATCACTCGGAAGAGCCTTCGGCGAGACCAGGCTGATTAGGATGCTGTCCATAAGGTGACTGTAGTACAGTTATATGGCTATACACCGATTGCAGCGAGACCGAGCTGTAGTCTTAATCAGCCATGCTAGTGTTACCACAATCAATCTATCCCCATTCCGTGCGGCGGTAAAACGGTCGTGGCACGTAACATTACAGTCGCTACATCTACTTCGACAATCAGCACTGGAGGCGTGGCGAACTCAGCTGTTCGCGTGTGTACCTGGAGGTGACGGCGCTGGACTCGGGGCGCGCGTCGGTGGACAGCGAGGAGCTGGACGCCGAGTTCTCCGTCGAGCGGCTGTGCTGCAGCGAGTGCTTGCTGTAGCTGCCACACCACACCACACCACACGTCACCTGGTGTTCCCGTGTGTACCTGGAGGTGACAGCGCTGGACTCGGGGCGCGCGTCGGTGGACAGCGAGGAGCTGGACGCCGAGTTCTCCGTCGAGCGGCTGTGCTGCAGCGAGTGCTTGCTGTAGCTGCCACACCACACCACACCACACGTCACCTGGTGTTCCCGTGTGTACCTGGAGGTGACAGCGCTGGACTCGGGGCGCGCGTCGGTGGACAGCGAGGAGCTGGACGCCGAGTTCTCCGTCGAGCGGCTGTGCTGCAGCGAGTGCTTGCTGTAGCTGCCACACCACACCACACCACACGTCACCTGGTGTTCCCGTGTGTACCTGGAGGTGACGGCGCTGGACTCGGGGCGCGCGTCGGTGGACAGCGAGGAGCTGGACGCCGAGTTCTCCGTCGAGCGGCTGTGCTGCAGCGAGTGCTTGCTGTAGCTGCCACACCACACCACACCACACGTCACCTGGTGTTCCCGTGTGTACCTGGAGGTGACAGCGCTGGACTCGGGGCGCGCGTCGGTGGACAGCGAGGAGCTGGACGCCGAGTTCTCCGTCGAGCGGCTGTGCTGCAGCGAGTGCTTGCTGTAGCTGCCACACCACACCACACCACACGTCACCTGGTGTTCCCGTGTGTACCTGGAGGTGACAGCGCTGGACTCGGGGCGCGCGTCGGTGGACAGCGAGGAGCTGGACGCCGAGTTCTCCGTCGAGCGGCTGTGCTGCAGCGAGTGCTTGCTGTAGCTGCCACACCACACCACACCACACGTCACCTGGTGTTCCCGTGTGTACCTGGAGGTGACAGCGCTGGACTCGGGGCGCGCGTCGGTGGACAGCGAGGAGCTGGACGCCGAGTTCTCCGTCGAGCGGCTGTGCTGCAGCGAGTGCTTGCTGTAGCTGCCACACCACACCACACCACACGTCACCTGGTGTTCCCGTGTGTACCTGGAGGTGACGGCGCTGGACTCGGGGCGCGCGTCGGTGGACAGCGAGGAGCTGGACGCCGAGTTCTCCGTCGAGCGGCTGTGCTGCAGCGAGTGCTTGCTGTAGCTGCCACACCACACCACACCACACGTCACCTGGTGTTCCCGTGTGTACCTGGAGGTGACGGCGCTGGACTCGGGGCGCGCGTCGGTGGACAGCGAGGAGCTGGACGCCGAGTTCTCCGTCGAGCGGCTGTGCTGCAGCGAGTGCTTGCTGTAGCTGCCACACCACACCACACCACACGTCACCTGGTGTTCCCGTGTGTACCTGGAGGTGACGGCGCTGGACTCGGGGCGCGCGTCGGTGGACAGCGAGGAGCTGGACGCCGAGTTCTCCGTCGAGCGGCTGTGCTGCAGCGAGTGCTTGCTGTAGCTGCCACACCACACCACACCACACGTCACCTGGTGTTCCCGTGTGTACCTGGAGGTGACGGCGCTGGACTCGGGGCGCGCGTCGGTGGACAGCGAGGAGCTGGACGCCGAGTTCTCCGTCGAGCGGCTGTGCTGCAGCGAGTGCTTGCTGTAGCTGCCACACCACACCACACCACACGTCACGCAAGCGACAGGCACCGGAATGCCAGTGCTCGAGTCAAATGTTTAGTATCTTTAAAGTGGATCGACTAGACTCTAGTCACTACAGAATCGAATTCACGATCATTTGGTATATCCTGCCAATTGGCAAAACCCATGAAAAAACAACCAGGAAGTATATTCTTGACCATCGCTTCCGATACACCTTTTAATTTATGTTTCGTACTCGCTCCCACTCGCACCGAGGTAATCAGCGAGTAAGAGATGAACTTAATCGACGCCCATTTCGAATTTAAGAAAAAATACAGTCGAAGTGCATAAACTGTGAATTAAGAAGAGGAATCATGTGTTTTTTGTAGGAATCTACAAAAACTCACCTTCAAGAAACATCATAAGAGATGAACTTCTATAATGTACTGTCTCTGTCTGTGTCTGTCTAATCCAGTGGTACGTAAATTTGACTCGAGCACAATGTTAGTAAGGATACGATGCGGTCTATTCTAATGATAAGTATCCGACTATATAAAAAAAAAACATTTTTGTCTAGATGATCTTCTACCATTGGAACAGACCTGAGGATTAATCGCGTAGCGACTTTGATATAGTCTTGACTTTCACACGTCCACATAAATGAGGCCTCTTTCAAGAAAGGTACAAGTCTTCTATTACATGAAACTCATAATAGTAAAAGTGAGGTATGCGCAGGTGAGCGTGATAAGAGAGCCGAGGATGTAATTATCAAAGCTCACGCATTTCAAACGACAACACATTTTGCGAGGGAAAAAAATCCTTGTCATAAGATGAAAGTTTTATAGGCCTGTCAAGTTATTTTCTTCACTTATTGATGGCAACAGGTTTTTACTCACATCGTCCATTCTATTTATCAGTTTTCTAGTCACCACGAGTCAACATTATTGTTAATAAGCAAACACGCATTAACAATGTTTACAAATATTTGTGAAATAACCTATAATGGCGCGCAACAGTCTTTTTCGTGAAGTTGGAGCAGTGCGCGCGCATGTGTTAAGCCAGACTTGGATGAAATCTCTAAACCGCCAATACAAAATAAAATAAATATGTATTTTCATTTGAAAATGTTATCTTCATGTAAAATGTTATCAAAAGTGAAAAGTTTTACGAAATCAAACGTTTCTATATCATATCCAAAAAGAAATAGACAATTCATGAACAAAAAGGATTTTCTTTGTTTAGTCGAGTAAGAATCCATTAGCCTATAATAAAAAAGCTGCACATTCTGTACAACCCGGTTAATTTAGGAATGCACAGTGTTCATGCAAACATCTTGCTATAAGGTGTCAACGTGACTTAATCCCGATTCAGTCGTCATGTTATAAAACACGCGTTTAATATCCAGGATTATGAGCCTAAAAGCGACACAATGAGAGGTACGTTACGAGCAAATGTGCTGAAAATTATTGATAAAGCCAATTTTACACGTCAACCAAATATACAATTTAACATTTTGATTAAGATGTCGTGTGATACAAAGTAACAATATGATAGAAGATCTGTCGAAAGGTAGTACGTCGCCATTCAACGTGGTAACGCGGCCAGTGGGATGGGTACCTCTGTACAGTCTCAACTGTACATCGTTTTGCTTACGCTGCGGCCTACTTATTGCCGCGTGAATTACATTATTAAAGGCGACACATACGATTATAAAACGAGTTTTTACTTAGCTCGCGGGTGATTAACATCAACAGAAGGAACTGCTAACTAACTCAACTTTTGTATATTTACGTGCAATAAACGGGTTTAAATTCAACTCTACAACTTCGTCCTTTCAACATACTCCAACACCACAACAAGCAAGTGTAAGGGCTAACTGGCTCCTACACATAATGGTCCTTCGAAAGTAAACAGGTATGTGGTGTTTTCTGTGACTTTATTGCGATTGCGATTCGGTTTGCTGGCTTCCCACAAGCGGGTTCCACCAGTAAATTGAGAAGGCGCACATATCGTGTATAGAGTGCAGGGGCACTGTTTACCTGTGAGAACTAGTGTGGCCGAATAAGACCACTGCGCGGCCATCCCGGTCCGGACTTAGAAGACTGAAGAACGGTGCCGTGAAGCAACTTAAGTAACCAGCGAAGATCAAGAACTATCGTCGGATAACTATGGAGAAGGCTTCCAGAGTTACGGTAACTAACTACAACTTTTAACTAACTTAACACAACTGAACTGTCGTCAAACTCAAACTTTAAATTAACTTGCATCAAACTCAACTGATGTGCAATCATAACTCGCAAACGATAAGCATCAACTGAAGGAACGGCTAATTAAGTCTAACTATTTTGTATCTTAAAAGTAATAAACCATTTTAATAACTATACCTTAACTTCTTCGTTCTCTCAACGCACTCAAACTCAACAACTTCGAGCCGGATGGTGAGGTAATTAAGTGTCTTTGTATTTCGGTTACGGTAGCAAATCGGTTCATTGGCTTCCCACAAGCGGGTTCCACCAGTGGATTGAGAAGGTGCAAATATCGTAATCAGAGTGCAACCGCACTGATTACCTCCACCAGCAACTTCAACTACGTCCTGTGAACTTAACTTCAACTGTATAAACTTCGTGCTGTGAACTCAACTTAACGTCAACTATAACTTCGTGACCAGATAATTACAAACCAGCGGAACTTTAACTCAACTCTTAACTAACCTACTCAAGATGAGCCAGCTTCAGCAACAACAAACCTGCTTTGAAAACATAAAAACTTTATGTGTCAACTACAAAAAGGACGGCAGCTCTAGAAAATCTCTCGACTACCTGAACGAGCGTTTAACAAACCTCGATGCTTTATGGGGAGACTTCGAAAATCTTCATGTTGCATTGGAAGAAGAAATAGAAGACAAAAACATCAACTACTTCTTGGAGGACATACATGGTTGCACAAAGACAATGTATGAAACTACGAAGTCCGACATGGTGTCGCGAATTAATAAACTATCGGAAAAGAAGGGATCCCTGAAACAACCTGAACAAAAACATTCCGTCAACTTTGATTTGACCGGGCTATTAGAGAAAGAAGCGGGAAATGACGTCATCCAGCTTCTTAATAAACAAGAGTGCAACTTTAAAGCTATTCACCGGGCGATGAGAAAAATTGAACATGCAACTAACATCGAAAAATGGGAACTCGAAGATAATCTCAACATCTTGAAGGCGAAATGGTCGGATATTGATAAACTACACTGGGAGATTGATGGTTTACTCAAAGGGTCTAACGAGTTATACTACAACATGTTCGTAGACATCGAGAACAAGTACGACTGTATGCGAAAAGAACTTAACAGCAAGATTTGGTCCACCGTACACTACCAGCAGGCAACACCCAGAATTGAGATACCGGAATTCTCTGGAAATTATAACCAGTGGATTTCTTTCAAAGATCTTTTCCTCGAAACCGTGCACAACAATCCAACTATTAACAAGGCGCAAAAAATGCAACATCTCAAAACAAAACTGCGAGGTGAAGCGGAGAGATTGGTCCAGCATCTAACTATCAACGCCGATAACTACCAATCCTGCTGGGACATCCTGAACCAACGATATGACAATCGCCGCCTCCAATTCATTTCATTCATGAACACCATGTTAAATCTACCTACTATTCAACAACCGGATGCCTACAACTTAAAGAAAATGCATGACGTCATAACTGAATGTATGAGCGGCCTAACTAATATTGGCTTAGAAATATCAACTTGGGACCCGATGATAGTGCACCTAATGACGCTGAAACTTGACGCCGCTACACACAACGATTACATGAGGGATCTTCAAGACCACAGGGAGGTTCCAGTTTTACATGATTTTCTATACTTTCTCGAGAGCAAATTCATGGCTTTCGAAGCGATGAAACGTGGAAAAAAGGAGATCAACGTGCAGCAAAAACCTGTATTTGGGAAAACATTCAACAAAGAATATCCAGCCAAGAAAACTAACTATAACAACTTCAATAACTATAACAAGGCATTCTCGAAAACATATCATACTACATACGGACAATGTCCACTTCGCAACGGATCGCACGTGTTGATGCAATGTCAGAAGTTCATCGACCTAGATATACCGCAGCGGAATTACACTGTTGCGAAACTGCAAGTGTGCAAAAATTGCTTGTTCAGTCACGGCGACAAACAATGCAAATCTAACAAAACGTGCAAGGAATGTAATTTAAAACATCATTCATTATTGCACAATAATAACTTCAGGAAACCTACTTCGATCAACTGCTAATAAAAATAACTCCGAACCTCGGCCATCAACTTCAACTCAACAATCTCATCAAGCTTCCAATCATCACCTAGCTACAAAGGATATGGAAGTCCTGCTTACTACGGTGCAACTTAAACTACAAGCCTCCGACGGAACTTTCATCACACTCCGCGGATTGCTCGATCAAGGATCGCAAGTCAATTTGATCACAGAAAATGCCGCACAACTACTTAAACTACCCAGGACTAGACTGAATGCGACGGTATCTGGGATAGGAGCCTTATCTGGAAATTGTAAAGGAAAAGCCCAACTAACGTGCAAATCCTTACATTCGGATTACACCTTCACAACTGAAGCGTTAATTCTTAACAAAATTACCAACAACCTGCCCAATGCAACATTCAAGAAAACAAACTGGCCTCATCTAGAAAACTTGGTACTAGCGGACGCCGATTTTAACTTGTCGCGCCCCGTGGATTTACTCCTCGGAGCGGACGTATACGCTGACGTCATAATGGACGGCGTACTGAAGGGCGATCAACAGGCTCCGATTGCTCAACAAACTCACTTAGGATGGATCCTATGTGGAAAACTGATAACTTTCAACTGTCACGTTTCGTTAATTAATATGAACGAACTAACTAAATTTTGGGAAAATGAAGATATTACCCAAAACAGCGACGACATCCCAAACGACGACCAGTGCGAAGAATACTACAGAAAAACAGTTCAACGAGATTCCAGCGGGAAATACATCGTTAAAATGCCCTTATGTTCGAACTACGAAGAAAAACTGGGTCATTCTAAACAAATTGCCATCTCGCAATTTCTACAACTTGAAAGGAAACTACAGCGACAAGCCAGTCTCGCAAAAATGTACAGAGACTTTATAAAAGAATACTCAGACCTGAAACATATGAAACTTTCAACTACAACTTCAACTCAAGACAGCTTCCTCCCCCATCATGGGGTCCTGAGGGAGGATGCAACCACAACTAAACTACGGGTCGTCTATAACGCATCTCAAAAAACTACTACCGGGCACAGCTTGAACAGCTTACAACAAAAAGGTCCTAACCTACAAAAGGACATACAAGCATTAATCCTAAAATGGAGATCTTACAAATACGCATTTGTTAGTGACGTCGAAAAGATGTATCGCTGCATATGGCTGTCTGAAGATCAACAACACCTCCAAAAAATTATTTGGCGGGACTCAGCATCCGAAAAACTCCAGGAATACACCCTTTGCACTTTAACTTACGGAATGAAGAGCGCACCGTGGTTAGCTATGAGAACTCTGAAGCAACTTGCTATTGATGACGGACACAGGTACCCTGAAGCTGCCGAAATATTGAAGAACGAATTTTACGTCGATGATCTCGTCAGCGGCCATAACTCAATCGAAGAAGCGAAACAACTACAACAATCCTTAATAAAACTACTTCAAGGCGGCGGCATGAACTTAAGGAAATGGTCGGCAAATCACCCGGCTTTACTCGATGATTTAACTGAAGATCAAATTTCCACGAGAAAAATATTTGATTTCAAACATGAAGACTCAACGAAAACTTTGGGACTTGGCTGGAACCCTAACACGGATACATTTATCTTTAACTGGAATCTCGATGAAAAACTAACTTTGCCGCTAACTAAACGAACTCTACTGTCCCAGATATCTCGCCTCTACGACCCACTGGGCTGGTTCAGTCCAGTAACTGTAACTGCTAAACTGATATTCCAGAAAGTCTGGACCAGTAAACTTGAATGGGATGAAGCACTGCCTAGCGACATCCAAGCAGAATGGCTTAAACTGAAAAAAGAACTGCCCTTAGTAAACAACATGAAACTTAATCGATGGATCGGTAGCGCATCGAAGAAAATGAAACTTTTGGGCTACTGTGACGCAAGTGAAAAAGCATTTTCCTGTGTCATTTACACCCGCGTCAAGGATGACAACGGCAAACTTATAAGTACGCTACTAGCCGCTAAAACTAGGGTTGCCCCCTTATCGCAAAAAACAACACTACCAAAACTGGAATTATGCGGAGCACTACTTTTATCTCAACTAATGAAGAAAGTCATCGACACGTTTCAAGACTATGAACTAACTATACAAGCATGGTGCGACTCCCAGGTGGCCTTGGCTTGGATACAAGGAGATGTGTCGCGATGGGAAAAATACGTCGCGAATCGAGTTGTGAAAATCAAGCAAACTATACCAGCTGAAAAATGGCATTACATCAAATCCGAACAAAATCCAGCCGATTGTGCATCACGAGGAATGTACCCCAGCAAACTAACTAACTTCGACCTCTGGTGGAACGGACCTTCGCTCCTTGAAACAAAGGAAAACCTGGAACAGGCTAATTTAAATTGCCATTTTACAACAAACATCGGAACTCTACAAAAGGAAGAGGCAACCCTGATAACAAAACAAAATGATAACTTCATTCATAACTTATTAGAAAAATGCAGTTCGCTAACACGCGTTATAAGGGTCACCGCATGGATTGTGCGCGTCACAGCAAAACTACGCCGCAAATCGACACGTGACACCGACTACCTAACTACAAGCGAGTTGCTAGCGGCGAATGAATTTGTAACCCGATGCGCGCAAACAACTGCATTCCGGAATGAATATAAATTATTAACTAAAAACAAACCTGTGGCTAAAAATAGCCCAATGTACAAACTGAATCCCTTTATGGACGAAAAGGGAATAATACGAGTTGGAGGGCGACTAAGCAACTCTAACTTGCCTGCAGGAATGAAGCATCCTACTATACTTCCAAGAAAAGGACGAATGACTCATCTTGTTATTCATCACGGGCATCTTTCAACTCTACATGGCGGAGCGCGACTAGCTCTCAACTATATAAGACAACGCTACTGGATCATCGGCGGGAACAGGGCTGTCAAAGATCAATTGCAGCACTGTGTGCGTTGCCATCGTTACAAGCCTTCAAATAACTATCAACTTATGGCGGACCTGCAGCCGCAGAGAACTGTCCCTTCAAGGGCATTCACGTACACCGGCGTGGACTTCACGGGGAGCGTAGAAGTCAAGATCAACAAAGGCAGAGGGGTCAAAACATCTAAAGGATATATAGTTGTTTTCATATGCCTCGTGACGAAAGCAGTACATATTGAACTCACTTCAGATATGAGTACTGAAACTTTTCTCGCAGCTTTTGAGCGTTTGTGTGGGAGGCGCGGCGCACCAAAGCACGTCTTTTCGGATTGCGGGAGCAACTTTTTGGGGGCCTCGAAAGTCTTACACGAAGAATTCAAGAAAACTTTGAACAACCCGAACTTTTTTGACGAGATGGGACAGAAGGAGATAGAGTGGCATTTTAATGCACCCTCGTGGCCAACAGGGGGCGGTATCTGGGAAGCAGCTGTGAAGTCCCTGAAATACCATTTAAAACGAGTCCTTGGAGACCAAAAACTAACTTTTGAAGAATTCATAACTTTACTGGCGAAAATTGAAGCGTGTCTTAACTCAAGACCACTTTGCCCTCTAACGGAAGATCCTGATGACTTTTACAACTGCCTAACTCCTGGGCACTTCCTAGCTGGAACACCTATCCTGTCCGTGCCACACTCGGACCACACGGATCTCCGAAACATCGACTTAAGACGGCGGTGGCAACTAACTGAACATATGTCACAACGCTTCTGGAAAAACTGGTCAACTGACTATTTATCTCAACTTCAACGCCGAACTAAGTGGAATAAACCTACAAAAAACATAAAAGTTGACGACGTTGTACTCGTGAAAGAAGACAACTTGCCACCAGCAAAATGGGCGTTGGGTCGTGTCACGGAGGTTCATCCCGGATCTGACGGTTATGTTCGTGTAACTACTATAAAAACTAAATCGGGAACCTACAAACGGCCGGTCGTCAAACTCTCGCCACTGCCACTCGAAACATATGAAGAAGACGAACCACAACAAAACAAGCAGGAAGGTCAAAGCACCTTAACAAAACCACCAAAAACGGCAAGAAAAACTAACGTTTGTAAACAAAGCCTCTTATCATTGTATACAACTTTAATAACAATGTGCGCGCTGATAACTGGATCACACGCCGTCGGCGCGTCAACGTCGGCTCGGATTACAAGTCTGGAACCCGAATAGAATAGAATAGAATAGAATCTTTATTTGCTTAGAATAAGCAAGAATAAGTAGGTACATCGGTGTCCTTAGCTGTTATATGACAATAAGTATCTTATTCTGCTATTTGTATTGAGTAATACTAGCATGCAAATATCTTAAATATTACTACTGTTGAATGTCCTGAGACAGGAAATCTTTTACACTGTAATAGTTCTTTACACTTAAGAACTTGATTAATAGGTTTTTAAATTTATTCAGAGGTAGCTCTTTCCAACATTTCGGTATCTTATTAAATATTGTCATGCACATAACAAAGCAGTAACTAGAGTACAATGCCGTCCTAGGAACGCAATCATGCACCAACCGGCCAGGATTTCGTTGGTTTCGAGTGGAAATGCTTGCAGCTGTTTTAAATAAATACATATGCCTCTTAACGAACATGCAGATTTCCAAAATATATAAACAAGGTAGAGGTTATATATTAAGCTTTCTGAAGAGCGGTTTGCAAGACTTGTAGTTAGCGAGTCCACAGATAGCCCGCACACATTTTTTCTGTGCCACAAATGCAATGCCGGAATAATTACAATTTCCCCACAAAATTAGTCCATATCTCAATACTGAAATAACATAGCCATGATATGCAGCAAGAGTGGCCTGCAATCCTGAAGTGCGCCTTAATTTATGTAAAACATAAACAAACCTATTCAATTTGCAACGGACCTTATCTATGTGAGCTTGCCAGTCTAAATTTTTATCTAAAGTGACTCCCAAAAAAGTAAGTCCCTGCAATTCTTGTATTTTCTTATTTCTAAAATGTATATTAATGCTAAGATTTTCACCTCGTTTGGATTTAAACTGTACACAGTGGGTTTTATTAATATTAATTTGTAAGTTATGCATTTCTAACCATTTTATAACAGTTTCCATCATTTCGTTTACTTTACATTCATGTTCTTGTATATTTTGTTTTTTTTCCGACGTAACAATAAAAGATATATCATCAGCAAACATAACAGATTTGCATGGAATTATATTAGGTAGTTCATTTATATAAACGATGAATAATAAAGGGCCAAGTACACTACCTTGCGGAACACCAAAATAATTATATTTTAATTCTGATTTATAACTAGTTTCTACTTTATGTTCATCTAGTTGAACTATTTCTACACATTGCTTTCTATTTAGTAAGTAAGTTTTTAACCAATTGAGCACAAGACCTCTAACACCATATGTTTCTAATTTGTCTAGAAGTAATGCATGGTCTACAAAGTCAAAAGCTTTTGACATGTCTAAAAATACCGCTGTAGTGTGCTGTTTCATATCTAAGCATTTAACAATGTGATGAACAAGATTAAAACTAGCTAATGTCGTCGATTTATTTTTTTGGAAGCCGTTTTGTTCTGGTTTTATTATTTCAAATTTATTAAAAAAATGTATGAGCCTCTTGTACATGCATTTTTCAAACATTTTTGCAAAAATTGGAATCAATGTTATGGGACGATAGTTTCCCATGTCTTTTTTATCATTTTTTTTAAATACAGGCTTTACTATGGATATTTTCAGTAGTTCTGGGAAAACGCCACTCTCAAAGGAGAAGTTAACTAGGTGTGTAATAATTGCGCTAAGTTCATATTTACATTGTTTTATGACATATGTACAAATTTCGTCAAATCCTACAGCTTGCGTATTATTTAATGACGTGATGACATTCACAATTTCTGTTTCTGAGAATGGCATTAAAAACATGTTGTTATTACAAGTGGAGCTCAAAAGAGAATATCTCTTATTCCCGTTATCTAGTTTTGTGCCGGTTTCGTTAGATATACTAATAAAATAGTTATTAAAGTGTGATGCTATCTGATCTGGTTGACTAATTTCTTTATTATTGATACATATTTTATCTATATATGATTTAACGCTTTTATTTTCCGTTTCTCTCTTAATTATATCCCAAGATGCCTTACATTTATTTTTACTATTGGCTATATAATTTTTGTTTTTAATCTTTTGCGCTTTATTGATACATTTTTTCAATATTTTTGTATAAGTTTTGTATTCAATTTTCTTTTGTTCATTTTTCCCTATGTAATATTTAAATCTAAGGATCCTTTTTGTTTTGCAGCTAATTTTTATTCCTTTTGAGATCCACTTTGGTTTTTTATAGAGTCCACATGTTATTTTTTGACGTTGAATCGGGAAACAAAGGTTATAAAGCCCGAGCGGCCGATCTACTACGATACTATGGGAAGAATACAACTTATACATAACGAGTGGACCTTACTCATGTATTATAACTTAACTAACTATTGGGAAGGAAATACTCGTATGGAAACTTACTTGAACGTAGTAACCGACTGGTGCCAGAAGACAGACCCGAGGTGCTGCAAAACTACGCTCGATCAACTTTATCATGAGTTGGAACTACTGCAGTACTACAACACTATTTTACTTGCGCCGCAGAAGCACTTGTCCGACAGGAAAAAACGAGGGCTAATCGATGGAGTTGGAAACCTGGCCAACAGCTTATTTGGGATTTTGGATCAACAATTTGCCGAAAAATACAACCACGATATTGAAGCCGTACATGACAACGAAAACTACCTACTTGAACTAATAAGAAATCAAACATCGATTGTAGAGTTGGAAAACAAGATTTTGAAGAAAAACGAAGAAAATATCAAGCGCCAATTTGACGTCATAGAAAACTTTATAAACCAAACATGAACTTCGCAAAAATCGAAAGCGCATTAGAAACTGCAATGGCCACGAGTTACTTCAATTCAGCAGCTTTATCGGCATACCTACTCATGAACAACTTGAAGAATGTACAAGAAATGCTCTTTAATACTCTAACTGATGTATATAAAGGTCGCATGGATGTACATCTCGTGACGCCAGTGAACCTGATCAATCAAATGAACGTCATCGCTGGAAAACTACCTCGATCATTATCTCTGCCGGTGGATAACATACGAGAAGATATCAAGGATCTGTACAAACTACTTTATGTCAAAGCTCGCGTCACAGAGAGCTTTTTCTTGTTCGAGATACATACACCACTAATCTCGGACGAAGATTTTACTCTACATCGTGCGATCCCAATACCAGTCAAAACTAACGCCGGAACCATCACCGTGCAAACCAGTTCGAAATACATAGCCGTGAACTTTCAGAAAAACACTTACATCTCATTAAAGGAAGAGGACCTGAGACATTGCATTCAACTCAAGCTCGACACTTTCATATGCAACAAAAACCTACCAGTGTTCAACTTACATAATGATAATATCCCGTGCGAAGCAAAACTTATAGGGCATCGTACGACAACTCCGTGTGACGCCACAACTACGTCATGCAAAGACAGCTGGATAGAGTTGCATTCGCCGAACGCTTGGCTAGCTATATGCTGCGATACGTGCACACTACGAGCCATATGTGAGGACGACATTACGTCACACACTATGACGTCATCGGGAATAGTTACGCTGGGCCAGGGCTGTATGTTACAGTCCAAATACCTAACAATTCACTCACTCAGTCAATACAACAGCAAGGTGGAATTGGATTACAACACCGTCAACGTGCCGACTCTGACGTCATCAATCAACCGAATTGCGAATATAACTTATCACAACATACCTCAACTTTATCATTATAACTCTCAACACTTGGACACAGAGAAGATCGACAAGGAGTTGGCCTACCAAAGGAATCATGAAGAAAGCCTTCCCGCGACACTCTCCACCCACGACATACACCAATATGTTATCAGCTATTCTCTCTTAACTGCAGCAGTCCTTGCTGTTATCCTGTGGGGAGTGGGAAGACGTTATCCTCAACTCTGTTGTGAGTTGAAGAAACGAAGCCAATGTTCGCTGCAATCAGTCAAGAAACACTACGAGGACGTCGAACTTCAACCGATACCAAAGGAAAGAAGTCAGCGTCGGGAACCACCGCAGCCGGCCGGCAGCCGCGCGCAGCGCCCGTCGCAGCTCAGCGCGATCAACGACAACGTCGCGTTTAACTTTGATTAGATTTATTATGTTATGTTTTCATTATTTAATGTAAAAGCTTTTCCTTCTTTTGAGTTGATAACTTCTTAACTTAGCTTTCCCCTTCTTTTGGGGTTGCCAATATGTACAGTCTCAACTGTACATCGTTTTGCTTACGCTGCGGCCTACTTATTGCCGCGTGAATTACATTATTAAAGGCGACACATACGATTATAAAACGAGTTTTTACTTAGCTCGCGGGTGATTAACATCAACAGAAGGAACTGCTAACTAACTCAACTTTTGTATATTTACGTGCAATAAACGGGTTTAAATTCAACTCTACAACTTCGTCCTTTCAACATACTCCAACACCACAACAAGCAAGTGTAAGGGCTAACTGGCTCCTACAACCTCTGCGCCAGGAACTACTTGAGGGGGACTTTTTGACTAGGCTTAAGCACAGAATAGATAAGCTAGTCTTAAGTTTATTGTTATTATTTCATTTTATTGTATTTTATTGACATGATTAAATGAAGGTGATAGAAGATTCGTGACATTCTTGAAATGAGCGCCAGCGACCGCCGTGGGACATTGCTTTGCCATCAAAGTTCGGTACGTAATTAGTCTTCTAAATAAAATCAAAGCAAATAGAAAGTAGCCTGCACAAGTTACATCTACTTGTACAGAAAATTCCTGTCTTTTTTCTGTACTGTAGAGATGTCACGATTTTTTATTTGAACACATAGACTGTTTTATTTTATAACGGTCTCTATAAATAGAAAGAGCGACTGAGCATATAAATAAAGCCAAGGATACAACTTGTGCCAGCTGTGCAGTGTTACTCGCGTCCAGTGTCGTTAGTAAGCGACGAAGCTCCCGCCCGGGGCTCGTGTCGGCGGCTCACACAAAACCAAACAGAAACACTAGAGAACACACACTAGTTCGCTTCTCGGTACTTATCATTCAACCGCGACAGGTTCGGGAATGGAATAGCTGTCACACACGTAATTATATGACCGCACTGTCGCCTCCATTCACAAACATATCGCGGTCAAGTAATACTTCGGAACTGACATAATCGGTTTTTAGAAATGGACAAACACACGATGCGGGTTATCGAACCGGATTAATGTATAGGTGTCAAAAAAGTATATGCCTGCCACTGCCAGTCTGTAATTTGGTCTACCGAGAAGCATTAATTTAACTTATTTAGTAATATTTAGATTTTTATGATAAGACGCTTTATGCTTGTTTTCTAAGTTAAATACTCACATGATTCTCACTTGTGAGATCTATCTCACAAGTGAGAATTATGGCTGTTGTCCACGTTAATCCTCTGGCCTGATCCCCCAGGAAAAAGAACGATTAGGTTGTGATTGCGACCCTACAGCGCGAACAGAGCTAACGAAGCGAGCGTGACGCGGTAGCATCCGTCGAAGCGCCATAACCGAACATTATATTTTTTTCCTAGTTGAATATAAAATAATTGCCGCTACTCCCCTGGGTGATCGGGGTCAGGTGATTAACGTGGAATTATGGCTCTCATGGATTTCTTTTAAAGACAGCCTGTGACACCGTGCGATGTGAAATTTTGCTATCCGAAGTGTATGAAGTATTCGTGCATACGGCAATTTTCGTTCTATCACGGCCATATCACGCGCTGTTTAAAATAAACCCGACTGGTGCCCTAGTCCGGAGTGGCACAGAAACGCAGTGGTACAGAGCCTGGCTTACCGCTTGATTTCAGGCGGGTTCTGCGTCACCTGCAGGTTGTTGTGGTTCTGCTGGCTGTGGCTGCCGTCGTTCGTCTGGACCTGTTTCAACGTTCACAATTAATGCATCTCGATTGGATTCCGCTACTTTTAAGCAGATATACAGGGCAGTGAGGGAACATTTGAAACTGAAAGAGACACGGAAACTTGTTCTTAGGAATGAAGAGGACGATAAAAAAAACTGCATCTGAAAAATTCATAAAAAGCATATACACACGTCCGGAAGTCGAACAGTTGTCTTAAAATGGAAGTTCGTTTAATTTCTGACGGAAATGAAGAGTGACGATTGTTGTTGCAATAGAACCCTGTAATCTACGGTCACATCAAGAGTAATGTTATAAGAAAACTGAAACTAAAAGATTTTACTTAAAATGCAACTATTTTTTCAATGATTAAAACCTATGTCACTACCACGATTATGAGGAATCAAACGACATCTCATATGTCGCAATCCATCAAACGGTTTAGGCTGCAGGGTGTGCTAAGAATAAGATATACACACACCTACGCTCGAAAAACATAATCTTCCTCTCTTTCGGCTGTCGGGCAAATGTACAGTTAAGAACAGCGAAATGGGGTCGCGCAATATTTTTCCACACTAAGGGTGGGTTGCACCAAACCGTCTGAAATCGAAAGTAATCGTTCTTTAAAATCTGAATGTACGGAAATCTTGACAAGTTTCTATGGAATTGCTAGCTGCCAGCACTATATATATATATGACGTTGATCGGCCTGGAATGGAGACAAGTTGGTGTAAGAGGAACGTTGAAAAGAGTGATCAACAGCGGCTAGTGCACAGGTACCTGAGCGAGGTCGTCGTGGAGCGGCGCGAGGGGCGGCAGCGGGCTGGCCGCGCTGTCCGCGTGCTGCCGGCACAGCAGCAAGCACCTGCAACCAGCCCAGCGTCAGCAGCAGCTCCGTCACACACCGATACCGGACCACCACTATACTCTACACTACATACCCTTCATTCATGTTGGTGGATACCAGAAGGGTAAAATTATACGAGGAGATAAATGAAGGAGATGAAAGCACTTGCGTGTCCCACGTCGGCGGCGCCGCTTGATGGTAAATAAACACCTTCTTGTCTGTCTTGTCACACTACGTAAAGTTGGGTGCTAGAACTGAGAATGCTGAAGGCAGACGGGATCCACTGACTCTAATTGGAAGATTTTTTTAAAGGTTTTTGAGGACGCGTGAGAGCGTCACGTCAGACATATTTTACGAGAGAAGAGTGAATGGGAAGTCGAAAGTGACTGAATGTAATTGATGATTAAGGATGTGGAAATGAACTAAGCGTGAAGGGTTGTTCCTTAATGTTGCTAGATTAAAATAATGTAATTATTGTCTAGCAGTGCTACATGTGCGCGTAGCAGCATCTTCCTTGCCCCTGAACGGGTTAGAGAAGATATCATCATCATCATCATTATCATTATGTCAGCTGAAAGACGTCCACTGCTGGATAAAGGCATCCCCCAAATAGAAGATATAAGGAGTTCTTATTAATTAGAAAACGTCCATCATAGTCGTACTTCTTATGCAAAAGACCGTTTCATTAGAAGAGCGTGCAGTCTTTATGAGATTTCATACGTTAGATATTCGCCATGAGACTTTTTGTAGCTTCAAACGATTATCTTTACAATGTATTCAACAACTATATAATAATATATCATAACTGTAAATTTTGTGGCACTGTTTATGTTTATTTTTTTTGTTTTATTTATTTTTAACCGAATTCAAAAAGTTAAAAAGGAGGATCTTCATACAGGAGATTTCGCAAAGGAGCTTCTGTTTGTCCGCGATTTTCTCGCGTTTGGGTGAACTGATTTGTACACAGTTTTCACCAAAACGTAGAAAATTTCACGGTGGTGGTTTTAGTATATAATTAATTGATGTTTCGTTTATATTTATTTAGGTACAGTGATTTTGAATGTTTAGGTTTACACATTCTAAGTAAGCAAACTGTCTACAATTTAGTACTTTTTATTGTGTCAAATGTAACCATGTGAGACTGTGTGTTTCTTAATAATAAAATAAAATAAAAACACATGATAAAGCAGGGTCGGTAGACACAGGTGTTCTCACAAGTCTTAATGATTACTCATCTACACCAAACTCCTTTTGCTTGGTGCGACGCGATCGCCGAATTTTCGGGCTCTTGTTTTCCAAAACTGCACGGACATGAACCCGCACGATATAAGTCACCCGTCTCTTTCTAAGTGTTTAAACTAGCGCGGTCTCATGTTACCTAGAAGCTGCAGGTAAATTAATCCTTGGTTAAAGAGCGACAGAGAGGAGGGTAGTCACCTGTCGCACATGCCCTGCTTGAGCGAGTTCATGGCGCAGCCGGCCGTGGTGATGGTGACCAGCTTGTGGCCCACCAGCCACGTCTGCGCCTGCCCGCCCGAGAACATCCACTCGGCCGCGTCGCTCCTGCAAGGGCAATCAACATGTTAGCCATGCTGACAGTCTCATTTTGGGACACGCATCCGTCCGATCTGCCAGATGTAAAGCAGCTATACACCGTCGCCAATGGCCACTTGTGGCTTGAGAATAATCACAAACGCGCTGCCGAGCCTATAGTGATATGAGGATTCGTTGAATTAACAGCAAACAAAAGGCACCCTCTGGCGGTGGCGCCAAATACCCAAAAAGTCAGTAGTTGCTATAACCTAACAACAATGGTGGTGGCATTCCGTAAGATGCAGGTACTTCTCCAGTTGGCTGCTCCAAATATGAGCGAGATGACATTCTGCTGCGCCCGCTTAAGGTGTTGGATCCACGCTTAGAGATGCGTCTGGAGCCCTGAACAGAAGAGTGGGTACCTGGTGGGCTTGACGCTGCACGGCGAGGCGGTGTAGCGGGCCAGCAGGTCCACGCAGGTCTCGGTGAGCTCCACGTGGAAGGCGGCGGAGGCGGCCGACGCGGACGAGGCGGAGCCCTGAACAGAAGAGTGGGTACCTGGTGGGCTTGACGCTGCACGGCGAGGCGGTGTAGCGGGCCAGCAGGTCCACGCAGGTCTCGGTGAGCTCCACGTGGAAGGCGGCGGAGGCGGCCGACGCGGACGAGGCGGAGCCCTGAACAGAAGAGTGGGTACCTGGTGGGCTTGACGCTGCACGGCGAGGCGGTGTAGCGGGCCAGCAGGTCCACGCAGGTCTCGGTGAGCTCCACGTGGAAGGCGGCGGAGGCGGCCGACGCGGACGAGGCGGAGCCCTGAACAGAAGAGTGGGTACCTGGTGGGCTTGACGCTGCACGGCGAGGCGGTGTAGCGGGCCAGCAGGTCCACGCAGGTCTCGGTGAGCTCCACGTGGAAGGCGGCGGAGGCGGCCGACGCGGACGAGGCGGAGCCCTGAACAGAAGAGTGGGTACCTGGTGGGCTTGACGCTGCACGGCGAGGCGGTGTAGCGGGCCAGCAGGTCCACGCAGGTCTCGGTGAGCTCCACGTGGAAGGCGGCGGAGGCGGCCGACGCGGACGAGGCGGAGCCCTGAACAGAAGAGTGGGTACCTGGTGGGCTTGACGCTGCACGGCGAGGCGGTGTAGCGGGCCAGCAGGTCCACGCAGGTCTCGGTGAGCTCCACGTGGAAGGCGGCGGAGGCGGCCGACGCGGACGAGGCGGAGCCCGCGCGCGCCGCGCCCGCGCCCAGCGGCGCCGCCGACACGCCGCGGGAGCCCTGACCACACAACAGTCAAGTCTGCTGGACGGTCGGCAATATGCCTCCGAGGGCGCCACCGACCAAGGTGGCTGGTGGTGAGTTTCCTGGCAGACGGTCGGCCCAGAGGCATCTCTAGCCCATGTAGCGCCCGAGTGCAAACATTACTCTAGCGCGCCCTAGTAAGCGCGCGGTCAAAATGGAATGGTGGGCGGCGCTCGGGGCCCCCTAGGATCGTTGCGCCCGTGTGGAACGCACACCCTGCACCATAGGTAAAGACGCCTCTGGGTCGGCCGAGCGTGCTACAGCGTCAGTTTGTTCAGAACTCGCGGTCAGACAACACGCATTAAAAGCGCGCAAAATGGCACCTAGCCTTTCTAAATTCGAAGGAGTTGGCGTGGTTTTGGTACTCATAGTCCGGTGGCCGACTGCAAAAAACCCTACCCGATAAAAAAATTTAAAGTTACTACTCTGTAGGGGTGGCTAACTTTTAGTAGCTTCAACAGCTCTTGGTCGGCCGCGGCTTAACTTGGCAAATTTTGCGCAAATGGCAAAAATGTGGTTGTTCAAAAATTCATGAAAAAAAAACCTAATCGAAAAAACAATGAAACTTGTATAGTAGGTTAATAATGTTTAAAAAGTATTTCGTAATTACCAAGTGCGCCCGTTTCTTATTTATATATATATATATATATATATATATATATATTTATGTTTAACTTCATACTGCAATAATAATCTGCGTGCTATCTATATTTGCATACCTACACTAGTAGATAAAACACAGAAACCGATTTTATTACATAATATACCAGCTTATTTTTACCTATGTTTCACAAATAAAATTTCTGATTCTGATTCTGATAAAGGCGTTTGAGGCCAGTAAAAAAGAGAGGTCGGCCAAATCCTGTGTTGGCAGGTTCCTGATGTGTCCGATCGAATTTGTGGTACTACGTGACAGCTGCACTTTACCTCACCGAAAAATTGAATGATTTTTTCATTATTATACATCATACACATTCACGCCTTTATTGCCAAAAGGGGTAGGCAGAGCACATGAAACGTAAGTTCCAGCGCCACTTTTAGCATAAATGTGGGTATAAAATATTGCCAAAATGTGATATTGCAGTGAAAGGTTGCTAGCCCATCGCCCACAACACCTTTCAACCCTGGTCCCTTAGTCGACTATTATGATACCCACGGGAAGAAAGGGGGTGGTGAAATTCTAACCCGACACCACACGGGGAAAATTTATTATTATAATTGTCAAATTTAACCTGTTGACGTATGTCTCGGTCGGCCTCACCTTAATTAGCCTTACAGTTTTTGCAGACCGAGCACAATTATAAAAAAAAAAATTGATTATGTCTCTTCATTGTTTAAATTGGACTAGGATTTATTAAAAAAATATTTTTTTATTTCAATGTCGAAAATATGGTTTCTCCATTGCTTAAACTGAATGAATAATGCTTACTTTAATAAGTTAGTGTTATAATATAGTCATAACCGGTTGTCTATTGTTTGCCCGACATTCACATACTATAATAATAATTTGCCCGAACTTCGCTTGTCCGAATTTCATTTGCCCGAATGCTTCGTTTACCATAATAGTTAATTGACATACTCTTGTTTACCCGAATATTGGATGTCATAATGATACGAATGCCATCCGTATTGTTTTCCAGATTATTGTTTGCAATAATATTATTTAATAGAATATTTAAACGCCAAACTAAACATTCATTCGGATTCATCTTTGTTAATTTGTTAGTTTTTCCGCTCATTTAAAAAAAAATAACCTCGAAGACGGAAGCGGGAGCTTTGCCCTCTTTGAGCTTTGCTGGGCTTGCTTTAAGCCCCTGTTCCCTACTGCCTATGATACACCACTATCTTGGCATTGGGTAATCTCAGAGAAAAGTTTATTTTTCCTTAGTGGCAAAACCGACCCGGATCGCAGATAGGTTCGAGGTTTTTTTTTTCATTTTAGACACTGCAATACGTACCCATATTATTACATATGAATATTATGGATGTTCAGATGGATTGCAAATGACATTATGGCATGTGATAGTTATGGATTACAATGATTATGGAAAATGAGATTATTGATTTTGATATTATGGAAAACAAAGATTCTGGCATATAATTAATATGGTGAACAATGAGTATGGCATACAAAATTATAGAAAACAACTTTATGGCAGTTGAATATTCTGGCAGATAAAATTCGGGCAAATGAAATTCTGGCAAGCAAGAGTATACCATTCAAAACGTCTGCATACGGTTCATATTTGGGTTACGCAAGTATGACCATGTCTCTTATTTTCGCTCTCAGCTTAAGTGGCTACCTATTCGTTATCGTCGTAACGCTCATGTCCTGACCCTTCTATATAATGTTCTGTTTCATCCCGCTACACCCCGCTACCTCAAAGAACGATTTAGTTTCGTCAAGTCGGCCAGGTCATCCCAAAATTTTCTTCTCACTGTTCCGTCATCCTCTTCAAAATTCTATAATTGCTCGTTTACATGCAAAGCCATTCGACTCTGGAATTCTCTGCCCGTGGATTTGAGACGTGCTAAATCAGTCGCCTCTTTCAAAGCTCACCTTAACTACTACTATTACTATTACGATATTATTTTTCTTATTATTATTATTTTTAAATCCGTCTCTATGGTTAACACTATATGTATTTATGTAGGAATTTATGTATGTTTATTGTATGCTTTATGTGTGTATGTTTATTATTGACGTAATTGTGTATGTTGGAAGTTCGTTTACTTCCAATTTTGCCACCTACCTATTATGTAATTTTTTGTTGCTATTTCTCCGCTAACTAAAGGTTGTCTGGAAGAGATCGCTCTTTAGCGATAAGACCGCCTGTTGTCAACATCTATTTTTTAATAAGTTATTATGTTTATTTGATTCATGTTTTGAGGTGTGCAATAAAGAGTATTTGTATTGTATTGTATTGTAAGTTTTACATTTTAAGAAGTCACGCGATTTCGAAGTTTCGAACCCCGGCACTTTCGAAACACTGACATTTTTCTTACTTATGCAAAAAATATCAGTAATAATTAATTTTTTGCTTAAACATGATACGAATAGGTGGAAGAAATACAATAGAACTACATGTTTAGACACAAGGGTATGCAAATATATACTACTCGCTTCTGCCCGCGACTCCGTCCGCGTGGAACTCGTTTATATCGCTGCTCCATACAAACTTTTACCCCCCCATGTCATCCCCTCAGGGGATGATTTCGGGGATAAAAACTATCCTATGTCACTATCCATCCCTTCAACTATCTCCACTTAAAAAAACACGTCAATTCGTCGCTCCGTTTTGCCAAACAAACAAACAAACTAACAAACACACATAAACTTTCGCATTTATAATATTAGTATGGATACTAATATTAGTATAGAATGTCATGTGATATTTGGTATACTCTTGCTTGCCAGAATTTCATTTGCCCAAATTTTATCTGCCATAATATTCAACTGCCATAAAGTTGTTTTCTATAATTTTGTATGCCATACTCATTGTTTACCATATTAATTATATGCCAGAATCTTTGTTTTCCATAATATCAATATCAATAATCTCATTTTCCGTAATCATTGTAATCCATAACTATCACATGCCATAATGTCATTTGCCATCCATCTCAACATCCATAATATTCATATGTAATAATGTGGGTACGTATTACAGTGCCTAAAATGAAAAAAAAATTACCTCGAACCTATCTGCGATCCAGGACGGTTTTGCCTCTAACTAAAAATAAACTTTTCTCTGAGATTACCCAATGCCAAGATAGTGGTGTATCATAGGCAGTAGGGAACAGGGGCTTAGTGGCAATACCGGCTCGGATCGCGGATAGGTTAGAAGACGGAAGCGGGAGCATTGCTCCCGCTTTCGTCTTCGAGGTTATTTTTTTTTATAAAAGAGCGGAAACACTAACGGCCGTATTCATAAACGTCCTACAAGCCTGTTTTAACTAAAATGGCGTTAAAATTCGTTTGTCCTTATCTGTCACTTTGACATTTGTTTTCGTAAGAAAGGGACAAAGCACAATTTATTTAGCAGAGGCATTTTAAGTATTATGAATAAGGGGGTAACAAATTAACAAAGATGAATCCGAATGCATTTTTAGTATGGCATTTAAATATTCTATTAAATAATATTATTGCAAACAATAATCTGGAAAACAATACGTATGGCATTCGTATCATTATGACATCCAATATTCGGGTAAACAAGAGTATGTCAATTAACTATTATGGTAAACGAAACATTCGGGCAAATGAAATTCGGGCAAGCGAAGTTCGGGCAAATGATTATTATAGTATGTGTATGTCGGGCAAACAATAGACAACCGTGATATTTAACAGTGGTTTTTCGGTGAAGGAAACCATTGTGGGGCAACCCGTCTAATCCCAATAAGGTCTAATTTTCCGTCTGTATTAGAAACTCAGATGGACTTCCGTAAAACTTGTGCCAAATCTTAGTCAAAGAACCCGGGTTACTTTAGGGTACCCGCTAGGAGTATGCTGCAATAAGTTGTACATTAGTAATATATATTTGGTACAAGGCACGTGGTACTCACCAGACTGGAGCTGCGCTTGCGGTTGGAGGAGTCCTCGTTGGCGTGCCCCTTGTGGGTCTGCAGCTGCTCCTCGAACGGCAGGATGATATAGTTGTGTAGGCCCTGGGGACACATCGCAGTGTAATGGCCAGATATATACGCCCACTTCTATTTGGTCAAAAGTCGTACTGGAACCCACTTCCTCGGCCTTCTGCCAATAGAGATGCAGTTGCTGCTCTGTATCAGGGGAATGCTTATTTGATGGCGGCGTTTACTCGCCATGTCACAAGGTCGTCATAAGGCCTATGTAGCTTTCATTGAGAAGTCCGTCCCACCGTCCAACCCACGCCCTGTTAACCTTGTCGCTGCTTGATCGGAGACTGGTTATTCGTTATATTTGCAAATATCTGTATCTAGTTCTAAGTTAGTGTTTCTTTTTGTGATTTGGTAATAAATGTATTTTGATTTGATGGTAATTAGTGTTGTAGCAACACTCACGTGTATGATGAAGCGCACGAAGTTGCGCCGGTAGGAGAGCCGGCACTTGAGGAACCAGGCCGCGACCACGTGGTGCGCCAGCGACACCACGTAGTGGTTGTAGCGCGACGGGTTCGTGTACGGCAGCAGGATCGCGAACACGGACATGTACTGGTCCTCCACGAACGACGCGAACACGCGCGGCAGCCGCGTCAGTGCTGACAACGGACAATGTTCGTTTTCATACATAATGGTAGTAACCGTCACGTTAACCCGTCAAGCGCGCTAGTGACGCACGTGTGGCCTGTGCCCTCATTGGCCGAATATTCCCCTCAGTTTTATCGACTTGCCATCCTAAATAAAGTAAACCTGGGTAGCTTATGCGACCAACATAAGAAACATTTTTTGGCCAAATTACCGGTACTCAGGACACAGGAAAATAAATATCCGAAAACTATGTCAACGGCTGCCATGTTTTTGCAAAATGGCGTTAATGTGACACAAAGTGCGTGAAATTTGTGTGGTTTTAAAATGAGATGATAAGTGTAATCAAATCACTGAGATTGGAATAAATAATGTGTTTTTAGCTTTCATTGTAACAATTTCGAAAGAGATGTGCGTAACATGGGTTATCGCATTTTTCATATTGATAGTTCACAATAGTGCAATATCAATGTGAAAAATGCGAATGAGTTTGGTGTAAAATTGCATTTCGTTTCATCGAGTGACAGAAAACAATTTGTAAATCTAAATTAATTCCTTTATTTCACGATAATGAAACCGGTCAGCCAATTTTTCTTTATTAAAATTTGGTGTATAATATATATGTATAATATAATTATAATTATCAGAGCTCGGATTTTTCACGGCAAATCAAAACACTATCGTAATCTAGCCAGTGATAGAAATATTATTTTATCGATATCGAGTATTATTAGGCATATAGGTATAAAAATATCATGCCGATATATTTTTACATTATTGACAACTTACAGTGTGCAAAACATCCTTTTTATATTTTTTAATAAAAAAGTAGAAGTGTATTTTCCTTCAGAAAACGCCATAAGGTATTTGAGCCAACTAAAAAGTCGCAATAATGACTCTAACCAGCTCATTGAAAATAATAGACAATACAGTCAATAATAGACACTTATTACTCCATGAGGCCTGCAACACACTGGCGCGGCCTGCGGTGGCGGACAATAGTAAATTTGACAGCTAATGACCATTTTACTATTGTCCGCCGCGGCCAGGCCGCGCCAGTGACTCGCTTAAGACTTTAAATGTAATTTTATTACTTATAAAACATAAATTATTAAACGAAGAAGAAATTGCATCTGTTTCTGTACGGGAGGTGCGGGGTTGATTATAACTGAAGTGGATAGGTAGAAATTAAAAAGCAAAGTGAACTGATAAGACTCTAATACTTAATGGAAACACACAAACTAAAAGAACACAATGGGTAGATTAACAACTTAATAGCGAGAACATCATAATTTACGGCGCGAAAGTAAGATCAATTAGCAGTGCGGTTGCTAGGCGCAGACTAGCTCACTCTAGCGGCGGCGCGCATCAAGCGATTGCCCCCGCCGCCCTCGCCCCGCGCTCGCCTTACCGCGTCAACATTGCCTTGGGGCCGGCAAAGCGCGCGCGAGAACAGCATTATCAATTACAATTCAAAACAAATAAATCCTAGTAAAAATAACAACTAAAGAAACTTGGATAGTCGTGCCATCTAATTAACATTACCACCCCCCAGTTGGAGGCTTCAACCGATAAATGTACCGTCAGTAGGTAGCACGGCTATCCGAGCAACGGGACGACGCAGCGACCCAGTGGGCGTTCTTACGTCTACCACACGCACATGACCATCACTGCCCGGAAACACTTTTGATATTATGCCACGGGGCCACATGTTACGCGGTTGATTCCCGTCACAAAACACCACCACGTCACCGACCTTGACAGAGTCCGTTGCCGTGGCCCACTTTTGCCGTCTCTGAAGAGTGGGCAGGTATTCTCTGGTCCACCGTCTCCAGAACATCTCAGCAAGCCCGTTCGCCTTCTTCCACTGGCGGCGAGCGTCGACATCCGAGGGATCGTAGGTCGTCGAGCGTGTATCACCTGCCGCTGTGCCAAGCAGCAGATGATTAGGTGTAAGTACAACTGGTTCGTCGGGGTCGGATGCAACATATGAGAGCGGGCGGCTGTTGACAACTAGCTCCGCTTCCAAAAGCACGGTGTGCAGCACTTCTTCGGACGGCGCTCGCTCCCTCAGCGTGGCATGGAGAGCATTCTTCACGGAGCGAACAAGCCGCTCCCAGACACCGCCCATGTGTGGCGCTGCAGGCGGGTTGAAGCGCCACTCGATGCCCTTAGTTAAAGCTTCACCTTGCAGTCGTTGAGCGTTCAGGCCTCGCAGCGCGGCACGTAGTTCCTTATTTGCCCCAACGAAGTTCGTGCCACAGTCGCTCAGGATCGTCGCAGGTTGCCCGCGACGCGCTATCAAGCGGCGCAAGGCAAGTATTGCAGAGTCACTACTGAGCGATGCAGCCAACTCAAGATGTACGGCGCGTGTAGCGAGGCAAGTAAACAACACGCCCCAACGTTTCTCCCGGCGCCGTCCGATGGTGATTTGCATTGGACCGAAATAATCGATCCCGCAGTTGACAAATGCTCGCCGCGTCGTGGTGATTCTGACGAGCGGCAAGTCACCCATCTTCGGTGGATTGGGTCGCGCGCGCTGTACGCGGCAGTACTGGCAGCGCGCAACGACCGCCTTCACAGTCGGCCGAATGGAGGTCACCCAGAATCTCTCTCGTACGTTGTTGACGACTGTCTTGTGGTTGGCGTGCAGCGCACGGGTATGGTAGTGCTGCACTAGAAGTCGAGTGATGTGACAGCTACCATCGAGAATCACGGGGTGTCTTTCATCGAAAGATAACTCGGTAGAGGCCCCAAGACGTCCCCTGACACGGAGCAACTCGTCATCGTAAAGCATCGGGTCGAGTTTCATCAAACGGCTCGACTTAGGCAAAGCGCGAGCAGCCTGCAGCGCGCTCAAGTCGTCAGGAAAGGAGCGTGCCTGTGACTGCTTCAGTAGAAGGCGCTCGGCCTCCTGCAGCTTCTCCGCTGTAAGCTCGCTTACCCCTGTCTTCTGCTTGGCTCTGCACGCGCTTATGAAGGTAAGTATACGCGCAGTAACGTGCACGGCTCTTATCCATGTGGAGTAGCGCGTCACGTCGATTAGGGGCTGGTCATCTTCAGCCGCCACTAGCGCCCTCTCCAAGTGCTCCGGGTCATTCGTAGGAGACTCCTCGCGGCTCCAGCTCGGCCACGGCACCTGTGGATTACAAAGAAAGGGGGGACCCGAAAGCCACATGTTTTTATTATTAGGCCAGTCCATCCTAGTTGCCTCGTCAGCAGGGTTGGACTCGGAAGGTACCCAATGCCAGTTACTTCTCTTGCTCAAATTATCTATCTCAGCCAATCTATGTGAGACGTATTTTTGATAGTCCCTTGCGTCTGAGTTGATCCACATAAGGACTGTTTTAGAATCAGTCCAGAGGTAAAGGTTGGTGATAGCGAAGTTCACCTCAGATTTTATTGTCATTGCCAACCTGCATGCCAATACAGCCGCCTGTAACTCGAGACGCGGAATCGACACTACCTTCACGGGTGCTACTCGTGCCTTACCAGCTACCATGGTACATACCCTATTCCCGTCACTACCAGTGCCTACTAAAAATGCTACGGCAGCATACGCCTTCTCGCTAGCATCTCCGAAAACATGTAGATTGACGTTTGCTGTTCGTTGCAGGCCGTACCATCGAGGTACAGCTACGCTCGATAGTGTTTTTAATTTGTTCAGCCACTCAAACCAGACAGCGGCCTCGGAGTCTTTGATACACTCGTCCCATTCTATTCCAGACTGCCAAATGCGTTGCATAAGGACTCGTGATTGTATTATGCATGGATAGACTAGGCCAAGTGGATCAAAAATATTCATTATAAACCTGAGGAACTCGCGCTTAGTAGGTTTGATTTGGCCATCAACTATTTCAATCGGTAATCGCTTAAATGACAAGTCAAATTGCATGCAGTCATTTGTTGGACACCAAATCATACCTAGCGTGCGCTCGTTTTCAGACTTATCTAATTTGACTCGACCCGGCACAACAGCTGGTAGCTTTTCCCCCAATTCAGGTGAATTCGTCACCCACCCCCTGATGTCAAATCCACCCGCACGGTGAATGTGGGTGACGTCAGCGATCAACTGTTCCGCCGTATGGACAGAGTCTACACTATCCAAATAGTCGTCTACATAGTGCTTAGTTTTTATAGCTTCCACCGCAGCGGGATGCGTGTCCTTGAACTCATTTGCGTTCTTGTTCAAGACATAAATGGCCGAAGTGGGAGAGGAGGCGGCGCCAAAGATCATCGAATTCATTACGTAAATTGAGGGATCCTTGTCCCTATCTGGACCCCGCCATAGAAATAACTGTGCCCCCTGGTCGGCCTCACGGATTTTGACGCGCATGAACATATCCGCAATATCGGCGGTGAAAGCTATACACCCAGATCTAAATTTAATTAGAGCACCCAACAAGGAATTCATTAAATCGGGCCCACTCAGTAAATTACTATTCAACGATACCCCCTGGTAAGTGGCAGCCGCATCATAGACAAGGCGCAATTTTCCGGGTTTGTTAAGATTCAACACCCCAAAATGTGGAAGGTACCAAACGGGGCTCGCCTGAATACCGTCGACTTTGCGCGCGTAACCCGCGGCTAACAATCGGTCTACCTGTTTTGTGTAAGCGTCTGCAAAACTAGGGTCCCGATCCATTTTTCTTTCTATTCCGGCTAGGCGCCTGAACGCATAATCATAGTTATCAGGCATCTCTACGTTATCACGAGCCCACAACAAGCCCACTTCCCACTGGTGGGAGTTATCCGACACGCGGCGACATGTCTTATCCAATATTTCTAAAGCGCGTTCCGAATTAGAGTTTTTTCGTAAAACATGTGAAATACCTATCGCTTCCAATTCAAATTGACCCTTCACTAACGCGTGTAAATCGTCAAGTGGCGTAGATATGCAGTTGGCTGTATCAACATCGCTACCACCAAGCTACCCAGCCTAAGCGGGTAAGAGAAGCAACCGGACGACCGGATTTACCTTGTCGAATCTCCCTGCCGACGATGAGCTCCCAGTTGTCCTGCCCCAATAACAGCATGGGTTTCGCCTCCCTCATTTCGCTGCAGTCCAGGTCCAGCAGGTGTGCGTTGTCCTCGAGCACTCGCGCCGGCAACGCTTGCGACGGTAAGTCAAAATTATGTAAAGTACGCACTGAAATGTCATGACACACACCGTTCGGTCTGCGCACTACGATTTTAACACTTCGCGAGGTGTTATCAGTTACACAATGTCCGCCCGCGGTCTTTAACTTAAGCGGCTCTACGGGTCCATCCACATCACTCGCGAGTTTCGCATCTAAAATCGACACGGACGCGCCATCGTCTAAGAGTGCGTACGAAGGTCGTTCAACACCAGAGTTTGTCACTAAAGTCACAGGTATCACTTTTAATAAAGCACGCGCACGGCACCCTCCAATGTTTGTCACAGTTTCATATTTCACAGGCGCCGACGCGGGCGACGTAGTGGCCGGCGGCGGCACGTTAGGCGGTGGTCCCACCGCGGGCGCGGGCGCAGGCGCGGGCGGCGAAGCGTTCTGTGTCTCCTTATGTAGTAACTCGTGGTGTGACCAATTACACTTACTACAACGTTTAGCGCGGCAGAACCTACTCGAGTGAGTCTTCAAAATGCACTTGAAACACAGTCTGTTTTGTTTGATTAAGTCCCAACGTTCCTCAATAGAAAGACTTTTGAACTGATTACACTCATTCAACTTATGGCCCGCTTTACACTTAGCACACACACTTTGATTACTAATATCAGTCTTAGTAACAGCAGCTACTGTCTCAACCTGAGTATGAACACGGTGTCTCTGTCCGCCCGCTCGCACTGGCACCATAGACCTGTCCTTATCACGTCGGACAGCGCCGGACGAAGGCGCACATTCCGCACTTAAGCTTATCGGTGTGTAATATGACGATGCGCGTGAGAGTTGACTGAGAAAATCGACTAACATGTTTAGGTTTGGAGACACTCGTAAATCAACACCACTGTTATCGTCCAAGCGCAGCGCAAATTCTCCGTACTGCGCGCGTTGATATGGAGTTAATTTATTTAATAGTTCGCTGACTAATTGTGGGTTATTTAGATATTCATCCGCACGTATACTTTTTAACACGGATACGCAATTCCGTACTATTGTGGCAAATTTACGTATCTCGGGTCCATTTTCAGTAACTGTAGGTAAATCACGCACTTTCTTAATGGCACACTCTAGAAGGCGATTAGGGTGTCCGAACTCGTCCTCGAGCGCTCTGAGGACCTCCTCAGGGTCGTAGGATGTTCTTAGCAGGTCCGCGACGGCGGCCTTCGCCTCCCCGACAAGCGCCATCCTGAGGCGCGCCATGTTTTCGAATGGCTTGAAGTTGTGAATCTCACTGGTACTCCGGTAGGCCTTCTCGAAGCTGAGCCAGTCCGCGGCGTTACCATCGTATATCGGTATCTCGTGCACCTGTCGCGGTACTCCTCTCGCCTGTCCTAGCTTGCCGATGGCCTCCGCCAGCCGATCCATATCTGTTAGAGCCTGGCTCTTCGGCGGCGGCGGCGGCGGCGGCGGCGGCGGCCACGTGCGGCAGGTCCGGGCGGGCGCGCGGGGGGCGGCGGGCGCGTCGCTGGGCCAGCGCGCCACGCGCACGCGCGCTGAGGCACCGCTCGCGACGCTCGCCGGCGCGCCGTCCTCTTCCTCTTCCTCTTCCTGTGCCGCTAACTCTGCCATCTCAAGTGCAAGCTTCTTCTTTATGAGGCTCTCTCTGAGCTTAGCCACCTCTAGCTCCGCCTCATATTCCGCGCGCATTCGAAGCGCTTCGCGCCCGGCCTGGCTAAGTCTCGACGTGTGGCTGGCATTGCTCCGCGCTCTCATGGTGCGCTCTGTAACCGGCGTACTGATCTCCAACGGCAGTCGTTTCTCTCCGTGGTCACTAAAACCACCTACCTTGGAGGCATCGGCAAGTTGTTGAGGCGGCGTCGACTGTAGTCCGGGGCACGACGGAGTATTTATTCCCGAATCTGCGTGTACTTCGGCCTTTTCCATCGCATTTCTCGTTGCACTACGTGTCCTTGGTTTCCGATCACTGTCACTCATAATGACTACCGATTACTTCATCCGGCTCGAAGGACCACAAATTGTACGGGAGGTGCGGGGTTGATTATAACTGAAGTGGATAGGTAGAAATTAAAAAGCAAAGTGAACTGATAAGACTCTAATACTTAATGGAAACACACAAACTAAAAGAACACAATGGGTAGATTAACAACTTAATAGCGAGAACATCATAATTTACGGCGCGAAAGTAAGATCAATTAGCAGTGCGGTTGCTAGGCGCAGACTAGCTCACTCTAGCGGCGGCGCGCATCAAGCGATTGCCCCCGCCGCCCTCGCCCCGCGCTCGCCTTACCGCGTCAACATTGCCTTGGGGCCGGCAAAGCGCGCGCGAGAACAGCATTATCAATTACAATTCAAAACAAATAAATCCTAGTAAAAATAACAACTAAAGAAACTTGGATAGTCGTGCCATTTAATTAACAGTTTCTAATATAACATTTCATACAAACTTCACGTATTTTTTTTATTCAATATTTATTTTATTTGGAGACGTTTCGTCTTCTACTACGCAATTAACAATATCGATAAAATAATGTTTCTACCACTAGCTAGATTACGATAGTGTTTTGTTTTGCCGTGAAAAATCCGGGCTGTGATAATTATAACCAACAAGTACAATATAAATTTTTCTAACGGCGGTCAACATACGTTTTTTTCATCTCAAATCCGTGCGCGCTTGGGGCATTCGGCCTACAGAAAGCCGCACGCTTGACGAAAAGAAACGCTTGAAAATCGGGAATCTATCTTGGGGATGTTCGAAAGACAACACTTTAGGGCGTTCGATAAAGGTTACATACTAGAAATCTGGAGTAGAAAATTGGAAGTTATTCTGCAAATTTTTCTTTATTTAATTATTTAGTTGCAAAGATACGAGTAGCAGGCGGACGAAACTATAAGCACATTGGAATGTGGTTAAAATGGAATTGCTTACTATTCATAATATATATTAATGAAGCGAATTGCGCAGCGTAGACCCCTGACAGGATAGATTCATGTTTTGGTAAAAATCGCGCGGAAGTGGCGCAGGAGCGGCCATCGTAACACTCTTTGGGGGTGGTATGATGAATGAAAGTAGTGAACTCACTGGAGAGGAACTCGAGCATGGGCCCCGCGATGGGCTGCGTGTCGGACACCTTGGACAGGTCCAGCAGCACCTCGGGCAGCATCTTCACCATGGTGTCGCGCGCCTCCAGCGTGAACTGCGTCAGCGCCGCCAGGTACGGCGCGGGCGTGCGCATCACTGCGGACACCAAATGTACCCTAGGCTTACTCTATGCTCGCGTCAAACTAATACCTGCTGTGCTCTGTCATAGCCACTTGTCTCACCGCCGGCGAGTAGCGAGTACTCTCATAGTAATTCTTCCTCGCTTTTACTTGCGCGAGTAAGTATTACTTTGAGAGTACTCGCTCCCGCCGGTGAGAGGTGCCGAGCTCTCATAATTAATGGGCCCGGACGCAGAGAGAGTTTCATAATAGTATCGTTTCAAAACGCTTCTGTGGTGGGAGGGTTTGTATACCATCAGCCTTTTTAGAAAGCCTAAGCGCTTTCGAAATGAACTCGTTCTATAGGTGATTACCGTCCATGGCACTGAATCAACATGAACCCGGAGAGTTAAGACGATGAGGAGTCTTGCGCCGGAATCCATGAACCACATATGAATTGCTTCTTTTCCTAGTCTGTAAGAAGAGACACATTGTTCTAGCACATACCCATGCCGTATCTCAGCAGACAGCGCACCACGCGCTGCTGCGTGGGCGGCTCCAGGAAGGAGTGGTAGGGCGCCAGGGCTCCCAGGGACGGCAGCACGCAGGCGTGCAGCTCCGACACCAGCACCTTCTGGCCGCGCAGGCAGTCCGGGAAGGCTAGGCTGCGGTCCGACACCTGGGGACATCGGGAACGTTACCTAAACTGCGAAACGCGGCTCAAATACCATCTTTATGCTTTTATAGTAACAAAATTATATGACAAGTTTGACAACAATGGACCTAAACGCAATATTTCGCGACCGAATCAGTAATTTACTTAATTTTCCATACAAAGATTAGCGTTTCGTCTACCGCCAGCGAGGTCCGTCTGTGAATTAATTTGTTATGTACTTTAATTGTACTTGCTCCCCTACAAACATTTGTTCCCCTCTAAAAACTAATTCGAATGGCATCGAAAATAAACGTTAGTCATCCCTATTGTAGCATTGGTTTTCCGTTGACTCTGAATAATTTGAGAAAAATAATGCTTCTCCGAGTCAAGCTAGCGTGACGCTGCAACTGGCGGCGTTTCCTCTCACTAGCTAAGTAAAATCTTTAAAAAAAACGTTTCTGGCGCTTTGCCGGCCGCTACCACTGCACGCTCGCTTGGCTAGCGCGCTGAGGGTCGCAGTTCTACCTAACACACCTTCGCTCGTCGTCGTACCTACTCCGACCTTAAGGTACAAATTGAAACCCGAACGCAGACAGCACCAGCAGACGACGGGTCGAGGTGTAGCAAAGGGTAACCAGAAAATTCATAGTTGTTAGTGGGACAGTGACATTACTCCGCCTTAGCTCCGGCGCTGCGGGGAGAGCAGCTCTTTCGCCCTCGCGTGACAAAGCACGGTCGCCCGTGGCTCCAGCCTTTTATATCTATTTATAGTAGAATCTATTTATTGTTCTAAAATGAATCTAATATCTATGTAAATAGAATAAATACTTTGTAATAGTTACTTAAGTTTTGTACTGTATTTAAACGTAGATTTTCATGGTTTGCATGTACCTATGTGTAAAATAGTTATACTGATCTATCCTACTGCCTGAAACACAGAATATCCTAGTTCAGGCCCTCATAAAATTGTATCCCTTAATATAATATTTTAGTATTAAGCCATTATTTCTGTAAAATACGTTTTGCTTAATAAATGAATTATGAATTATAATTATGAATTATATACACTCTAGGGGTAGGGCAGACAAGACCACGTGGATATTGGGGTGCTCCGATTCGATTTTGCTACCCGTGTGCATGCATATAAAATACAATCATTCCGACCGAAATTAGGCAAAAAGTTTGTAATTTGTACAATTAGTACTTTTTAAGGTGTAAATATTATAATGATTCAGTATTAGACAAAAAAATCCATGTAAAAACGTTATTCGGCAAATGATTTTTCGATAAAATAATATTCGCCAAAGCAAGACTTATGACAATCGTCATTTAGGATAAACGTATTTCGAACAAACAATTATTATGAAAAATGAAATTATACAAATTGGCTTTAGAAAAAAACATTATAGTTAAAGTTGTAAGACAAATTGAAATTAGATAAAACGTTATTACGCCAAACAAGGGAATCCCCTTTAAGATTTCGCGGCTCAGCGGAGCGCTAAATCAGAACAATTTCAATAGAAGAACTAATAAACTATATCAGTTCTACTGCTATCGTTCCTGACCTACTCCATCATCCTCCTAGCGTTATGCCCGGGGGGCACAACCCAGCAACAAAGGAGCCCGGGGTCCACTTTAGAACATTTTCAATAATTCGTGTACCCAATTAGCGTGAGTCATTAAACAAAAATTAACTCAGTGTCAGTTTTGTGACGAAAATTAAGCATACAAATCATATGGAAATTAACTTTTATCACATTTAATTAACATGTATCTATAAGCATATCATTTATAAATTAAACAGTAAAAGTAAGTGTTGCTTAAAGTATGCTTAATTGTCGTCACAAAACTGACACTGAGTTCATTTTTATTTAGTAACTAATGCTAATTTTGAGTACACGTATTATTGAAAATGGCCTTTAAAACATAATCCCATGATCAAATAATAATAATAAATCTTTACTCTTTTTTAGGGTTTCGTAGCCATGTGGTGTATGACGCAATATCGAATAATCTTATGAAATGCAACATTGTAGTAATAGCCTTGTAATACAATACCCTAGCAAATGGTTTACGCACAAGTAAACACATCACCATTAAAGTGCATTACCGATAAGAATCTACATCGTTAAACCTCTGTAAGCGTCACTCACACAACGACACACAGACCATATATAAAGCCCTGTTCTACCTAAATAAAAGTTTCTTTTATGTTCTTTATATCACCGAGATCCGTTGTATTATTTACTCTCTACGACATACGTCTCAGCCAAATGGCAAAAAATGGAACCCTTATAGATTCGTCATGTCTGTCCATCCGTATGTAACAGCCACTACTGTTGAAACTTGGTAAGTAGACGTATTCTGTGAACCGCATTAAGATTTTCACACAAAAATAGAAAAAAAAACCAATAAATTTTGGGGGTTCCCCATACTTAGCACTAAAACTCAAAAAAATGTTTTTTATGAAACCCATACGTTATGAAGACCTATCGATAGATACTCCCTATGGATAGGTCTTCAAAAATGATATTTAGGTTTCTAATATCATTATTTTCTAAACAAAATAGTTTTCCAAAGTGGTAAATTGTGTGCCCCCTGTAACTTCCAAAATAAGAGAATGATAAAACTAAAAAATATATATGATGTACCATGCAAACTTCCACCGAAAATTGGTTTGAACGAGATCTAGTAAGTATTTTTTTTAATACATCATAAATCGTAAACTGCAATTTACCTTTCATTCAACTGATAATGGTACGCACCCTTTGTGCACGAGTCCGACTCGCACTTGGCCGGTTTTTTTATTTAGGCATAGGCACTAGTTTTACGAAGCGAAAGATGGCAGGCCATGATGATCTGACCTTCCAACCCAGAGGGAAAAATAGATCTCATTGGGATTATACCGGTTACCTCACGATGTTTTCCTTCACTTATTTACAGCACGTGCTGCAGCACCGACCACTCCTTCTCGCGGCCCAGCGCCAGCGTCACGATGCGCGCGCAGCGGCCCACGGGCAGCATGCACGTGCCCTGGGGTGGGGAAGCAACGAACCATGGCACAGAGGGTAGAAGCCAACAGGTCCAGGTCCTGCGCGCGGCGGCCCACGCACAGCGCCCGCGAGTGCAGCAGGGCCGGCAGCGCGCGCAGCACGTGCTGCAGCACCGACCACTCCTTCTCGCGGCCCAGCGCCAGCGTCACGATGCGCGCGCAGCGGCCCACGGGCAGCATGCACGTGCCCTGGGGGTGTTCACGGGTTAACTAAGTTAAGCGGCATTTTCTAACACAATCACTTCAACTGTAGACACGAAATTCCGAAAACATCACAGGCAAAGGTACTAGCTATGTCTAAACATAGCCGATATGCGTATGATTCTACTTTAGGGCATTTAAAAAAATACATGTACCCAATTAGCGTGAGTCGTTAAATAAAAATTAATATTAACTGTAAGTCTATTTTTAAGAAATGTTTCTGCCTTATGTATAACTACATATAAACGACTGTTTGTTTCTTAAATAAATAAATATTAAATTAATAAATAAATTATTAAACGAAATAATTTATTTATTAACTCAGTGTCAGTTTTGTGACGAAAATTACAAATTATGCATACAAATTATGTGAAATGGAACTTTGTTCACATTTAAATAACGTGTATATCCATAGCATGTATAAATTAAAAAAAAAACCTTAATTGTCGTCACAAAACTGACACTGAGTTAATTTTAGTGTCGTCACAAAACTGACACTGAGTTAATTTTAGTGTCGTCACAAAACTGACACTGAGTTAATTTTAGTGTCGTCACAAAACTGACACTTAGTTAATTTTATTGTCGTCACAAAACTGACACTGAGTTAATTTTAGTGTCGTCACAAAACTGACACTGAGTTAATTTTAGTGTCGTCACAAAACTGACACTTAGTTATTTTTTATTTAACAACTCAGGCTTATTGAATAAGGATGCGATTTAAAAAATGCCCTTTAACTTATAATCTTATAAAAAAAGATGAGTCATTTGAAACATCGCGCAATAACAGTCGAAGCTTCAATAGTAGCGGTCAGGGAAGTGGAACCGAGTTACCGGCAAGAGATCCTTGGTGGGCGGCGGATGGTGTCCGCGCGCGGCGAGCGGCTCGGCGAGCAGGCTCGGCGAGCACAGCGGCTTGATGCGCAGCGCCGCCGCACCGTACACGGGGCTCCCGGCGCTGTCGTAGCAGAAGCCCACGCAGTTGAACGCGTTGGCCCGGAGACCGAATATCATGTCCAGGATCTGTGGAGACAAACACTTCACATTACAAGTTTGGTAAGTCTTTGCATCTTGGTTAAACAAATAGTGTATTGCCGTTCAAACAAATAACAAAAATTGTAGGAAGGAGAAGAAAGTGACCACGTTTCAGTTGCCACTCATGTACCGTGTAAAATGCTTGACGGGGTGTAGACACCAATTAAAATAACTAATGGTGTGCACACGCGGAAGCGTTTAGTCGCAGGAATGCTACAAAGTTTGGGGAGTCTACAAGAGGAGGTTATGTAGGGACGCTTAGTATGTTCGGTAGTGTGGAGAGTATAGATACCTTCTTCCTGCAGGGCGCGTGCTGCGCGGCGTAACGCGGGTGGTTGAGCGCGTGGTCGAGGTGGTCGAGCAGCACGAGGCACGCGCGCGCCGCGTGCGCGGCCGGAGCGCGCAGCAGTTTCGCGTGGAACACGTCCAGCAGACCTGCACACAACAACTGCACTTTACCAATCTGCCTGGCTCAGAAAAATACGTGGACGAGAATTATTGGGACGTACATAAACCTGACCCACCGCGTGCAAGAACAAAAGGAGGACATGAAATATCACTAGACACGGACCTTGATATAACAAAACCGGCCAAGTGCGCACGAAGGGTTCCGTACCAGTATCTATAAAAACGGTAAATACATCACGTTTATTGTATGGGAGCCCCTGTTACTCGAGGAGCTCCCCAATTTGGATCATACCAAAAAAAGCAGATGCATCAGGCAAAGTAAAATGGCATCTTGTCGTGGACTTCAGAAAGGTTAGAGAAAACGATTGACAACAAAAACCCCATTCCAAACATAACGGACATATTAGACAAGCTCGGAAAATGTCAGTAAACCCTAAACCTGGCTAGTGGGTTCTATCAGGTGGAAATGAACCCAGAGGATATTCATAAAACCGCATTCAAAGTAGAAAATGGGCATTATGAGTTCCTTAGGATGCCCATGGGATTAAAGAACTCACCATCCACATTTCAACGAGTGATGGATATTGTCCTCAGAGACCTGCAAAACCAAGTATGTTTCGTCTCCTTAGACGACATAATCGCTTACAGTGACTCCCTTCAGGAGCACATCATAAATCTTGAAAAGGCCTTCAAGAAGCTTCGAGAATCTAACTTCAAAATTCAGATGGAAAAATCCGAATTTTTGGAAACCAATTTTCTGGGGCATGTTATGCCCCAGAAATTCGGTTGCAGAAATGCAATGAGGGCGTTAAACCAAACCTTAATAAAATCCAAACCATTCAAAACTATCCCATACCGAAATCTAACGTTTTTAAATTCAATTCAATCATTTTATTGCATTCATGTTGTTACAGTACAGATGACAATTGTTACAATATATTTCAAACATGAACCCTGTAAGGGTATAACAATATGTTTTATAAAATAACTTACAGCTAATAATTATACAACAATAAAAACTTAGAACTTACAGCCTTAAGATTTCTATTTCTAAATATAAGATAGTTATTTTTATTTTATACTTTAAGATTTCGTGAGACATATTTAGAATAGCATAACATATTAAATAATAATGTAAAATATTTATGTTAAAACTATCGCTTAAAAAGTCTTTTGCTGCGTAGTAGGCTTTTTTTGCAACGAATAATTTCAACTTATTCGCGTAGATTGCGTCTTTTTCTTGTGCCTTGATATAGTCCGGGAAGTGATTATAATATCTTACTGCTGAGTAGTGAGGGCTTTTGCGAAACATTTCTAGTTTTGGAGCAGGTAGTTGAAGTTTGTATTTGAACCTCTTATTTGGTAGTTCTCTGAATAGGTGCATGTTTTTCCACACATACAATCCTAATTCTAATATGTATAGACATGGGAGAGTCAGTATACCGTGCTTAATGAAATGTGGCTTACAGGTTTCCCAGTTTCTGATACCCGCTAGTACACGTACACATTTTTTCTGCATCACAAATAATTCGTGTGCGTCTGTACTATTGCCCCACATTATAATCCCGTATCGCAGCCAGGATTGTGTAAAAGCGTAATATGCAGATAATGCCGTTGAAAAATTTGTTGTCTTACGAAGCGTAAAAAGTCCATACAAAAACTGGGATATCTTTGTTTTAGTGAGTGTTATATGAGTTTTCCAATTAATACGTTTATCTAAAGTTATACCTAAAAGTTTAAAGCTATCTACCTCTTCAATATCTGTGTCATTTAAGGTTAATTTTAATTGTAATGGCTTTCCTTGATGGGGATAGAATTGCATTATTTTTTTCTGAGTTTACTGTAAGGTTATGGTCACGCATCAAAAGATTAATATGATTTAAAGTTTGCGTTAGCTTTATGTTAAAGTTTTCATCATTTTTAAAATCGAAGAGTATAGAAATGTCGTCTGCAAACAACGTACACTTGGCGTCTATTTCTTCCGGAAGGTCGTTTATGTACAATAAAATAAAATAAATAAATAAATAAATATTTGCGGACAATCTTGCACAAATCGACCTAGCTCCAAACTAAGCAAAGCTTGTACTATGGGTGCTAGACGACGTTAAACATACTTATATAGATAAATACATAGAAAACATCCATGACTCAGGAACAAATATTCGTGCTCATCACACCAATAAATGCCCTTACCGGGATTCGAACCCAGGACCTCCAGCTTCGTAGGCAGGGTCACTACCAACTAAGCTAAAGCGGTCGTCAAAAAAAGTACACAACCCAGTACACCTATTCTTTCGAAAACCATATTGATTTTCGTCCAGCAATCGATTTTTTCCAGGAAATTATACACACGGTTACACATAGCTTTTTCGACTACTTTTGAAAGGGAGGGAAGGAGTGCTATGGGTCGATAGTTGTTAATGTCGTGAGTATTACCTTTTTTGTGGATGGGTTTTATAATAGTTAATTTAAGCTGTTGGGGGAATACTCCTTCATTAAACGACTGATTGATTAGCATGCATAGTGGTGGTGCCAGTTCAGTGACACACAACCTAACCAAACTTGAGGGGATATCATCAACTCCCGTGCTGTGCGTGTTCTTGAGACTGCGTATAATTTTGAACACCTCTAGCTCAGAGACTGGGTGCAAGTAGAGGGAATTAGTAAGAGTAGTACGTATTGGACGGCCGCGCGGGGTGGTCACAGTGTTACCATCGTGAGACTCTTGACAAGCATGAACAGAGGCAAAAAACTGATTAAAAGTATTGGCTATGTGGTCAGGATTTTCTGTGGTAACATTTTGCGGCATGATAACTAGTTTTAAATTTTTCTTTGCCTTAACGTTATTTTTCAAGCGGTTTATAATTTTCCACATCGTCGCAGTTTTATTATTGGACTTCTTCATTTCATGGATGTAATTTAATCTTTTTTACTTTATGACCGTTTTTTTTAAGTGTTCGTATATTGCTTATAGTACATTTTAAGTAAGGTTGCTATTTGTTTTACAAGCGTGAATTTTTAACAACCTTTTATGCACACAAGATATTTTTAGGCCCCTAGTTTTCGCGGCCTTCTAGGTTACTATCGGAAATAGCCACTAACACAATGCTTAAAATAGCACTCAAAAATCAATTTGGACAAAAATTACACGGAATGCTTTGATCGTTGCAAAACCCTTCTGACTAACGACCCTATACTTAAATAAATAAATAAATTTTATGGCACAATCTTACACAAATAGACCTAGTCCCAAACTAAGCAAAGCTTGTACTATGGTTACTAGACGACGATAAACGTAATTATATAGAGAAATAAATACTTAAGAGGCCGCAGTAAGCTCGGCCGAATTTCACCTTCCCATACAAACGTAGTTACGCTCTCATTTTAAAACTACGTGTTGGATTGTGACGAAACTTTGCATATACAATGACATGAGGTATATCTATGTCTGTAATTAGTTTAAATGGTTCCAATTTAAAAAACAAAGTAAATACAGCAAAAACTAGTTTTGTATGAAAAACTTAAATTCACTGTATCTTTTTTATTATGGTATCTGAAGCTACGTAAACTAATTTCAGACATAGATATACCTCATTTCATTGAACATGCAAAGTTTCGTTACAATCCAACACGTAGTCTTAAAATGAGAGCGTAACTACGTTTGTATGGAGAATCGAGCTTACTGCGGACTCTTAAATACATAGATAACATCCATGACTCAGGAACACATATTCGTGCTCATCACACAAATAAATGCCCTTACCGGGATTCGAACCCAGGACCTCTTGCTTCGTAGGCAGGGTCACAACCAACTAGGCTAAAGCGGTCGTCAACTTCAATGCATGATTTCACAAAGGAATTTGTACTAACCACTGACGCTTCAAACGTAGCCATAGGCGCCATGTTATCACAGGGACCCTCGGGTTCGGATAAACCCATTGCCTACGCAAGTCCAGAACCCGTGAGTGAATGCAACTATATCACAATTGAAAAGGAGTTATAGTTCGCTGTTCTGCGGGGGAGGGCGCTGTTTTACGCAAGGCCGATACATGGGAACCGCCGAGCTCGCGCCGTTCAAAGGAAACATCGTCAGCGGAGCGTGGATGCAGCGCCACGCCCGGCGACACGAGGCACGAGACACGAGACACGAGGCACGAGGCACGAGACACGAGACACGAGGCGCGGTCAGCAAAGTGGACGCCGCATTCTTGATCTAGCATCGATCGGGTGTCGTTCATTTTATTTCTACCTAATTGTAATTTATTTAATTAAATTCATTTCAAATAACTTTGGGTTTCTTGCAACCCCGGTCTGTGGTAAACGTATTTTCCCCCTTAAATATTTATTTTATTCTGTTTTGAAATTTGTTGTTATAGCAGCAACATGTATTTTAAAAATAAACACGAATGTATTAGAATAGATAGTGGTTCTTAAACTTTTAGGCATTCAGAATTTCAAATACTCGTCTTGAAAATAAAATCTTAAAGAATCGCGTTTATTACTTGTTTTGGTCACTGTGCCATGTGTCTATATCGCTCGGCAATAACAAGGATAAGCAGAATAACAATGTAAACTTACGCTAAATTACATCATCTGTGAAAATTTCAACTGTCTAACTATCACGGTTCATGAGATACAGCCTGGTGACAGACAGACAGACGGAAGGACAGCGGAGTCATTGTAATAGGGTCCCGTTTTTACCCTTTGGGTACAGAATCCTTAAAACTAACAAGAGAACAAAAACACACTAGGTTTGATGAAGGTTCGCTCTCTGACGCTTGCAGAATAATCTTAGTAGTTTTCCGTGCCCTCTTCACTTTGCGGCCCGACAGAGCGCGCGGCGGTAGCGGCAACTAACCCAGTGCGTTGCGCGTCTCGACCGCGCAGTTCACAGATAAAACCCTTGCCGCAGCGCAATGTCCGTTCACCATTTGCTCATCTCCGTCAGCCCTTCAGCCGTTGTCTATTACATTTCAATACTGATGGCTGGGTACAGACCTGAGACCGCGAGGGTGACGTCCGTGAGGTCGGGCTCGGGGTCGCTCTCGTTGAATTCCTCGCTCTCGAACGGCCGGTTCATTATCTGAAATAAGACTTAGCGTTAATTCCTGATTAAAAATGTTTGGTACGTTTTGACATCTAGAGCTCTCTTTACAGTGTGTGTGAACTCCAGCACCAGCTCACCGTCTCCAGCAGGTCCACCAGGTCGGTGGCGTCCCCCGCGGCCAGCACGGCCAGCTCTGCCGCCCGCAGCGCCGGGTCGCCGCTAGCACACCAGCCCAATAGTGGGCACACCGACTCCAGCACCAGCTCACCGTCTCCAGCAGGTCCACCAGGTCGGTGGCGTCCCCCGCGGCCAGCACGGCCAGCTCTGCCGCCCGCAGCGCCGGGTCGCCGCTAGCACACCAGCCCAATAGTGGGCACACCGACTCCAGCACCAGCTCACCGTCTCCAGCAGGTCCACCAGGTCGGTGGCGTCCCCCGCGGCCAGCACGGCCAGCTCTGCCGCCCGCAGCGCCGGGTCGCCGCTAGCACACCAGCCCAATAGTGGGCACACCGACTCCAGCACCAGCTCACCGTCTCCAGCAGGTCCACCAGGTCGGTGGCGTCCCCCGCGGCCAGCACGGCCAGCTCTGCCGCCCGCAGCGCCGGGTCGCCGCTAGCACACCAGCCCAGTAGTGGGCACACCGACTCCAGCACCAGCTCACCGTCCCCAGCAGGTCCACCAGGTCGGTGGCGTCCCCCGCGGCCAGCACGGCCAGCTCTGCCGCCCGCAGCGCCGGGTCGCCGCTAGCACACCAGCCCAATAGTGGGCACACCGACTCCAGCACCAGCTCACCGTCTCCAGCAGGTCCACCAGGTCGGTGGCGTCCCCCGCGGCCAGCACGGCCAGCTCTGCCGCCCGCAGCGCCGGGTCGCCGCTAGCACACCAGCCCAGTAGTGGGCACACCGACTCCAGCACCAGCTCACCGTCTCCAGCAGGTCCACCAGGTCGGTGGCGTCCCCCGCGGCCAGCACGGCCAGCTCTGCCGCCCGCAGCGCCGGGTCGCCGCTAGCACACCAGCCCAGTAGTGGGCACACCGACTCCAGCACCAGCTCACCGTCTCCAGCAGGTCCACCAGGTCGGTGGCGTCCCCCGCGGCCAGCACGGCCAGCTCTGCCGCCCGCAGCGCCGGGTCGCCGCTAGCACACCAGCCCAGTAGTGGGCACACCGACTCCAGCACCAGCTCACCGTCTCCAGCAGGTCCACCAGGTCGGTGGCGTCCCCCGCGGCCAGCACGGCCAGCTCTGCCGCCCGCAGCGCCGGGTCGCCGCTAGCACACCAGCCCAATAGTGGGCACACCGACTCCAGCACCAGCTCACCGTCTCCAGCAGGTCCACCAGGTCGGTGGCGTCCCCCGCGGCCAGCACGGCCAGCTCTGCCGCCCGCAGCGCCGGGTCGCCGCTAGCACACCAGCCCAATAGTGGGCACACCGACTCCAGCACCAGCTCACCGTCTCCAGCAGGTCCACCAGGTCGGTGGCGTCCCCCGCGGCCAGCACGGCCAGCTCTGCCGCCCGCAGCACCGGGTCGCCGCTAGCACACCAGCCCAGTAGTGGGCACACCGACTCCAGCACCAGCTCACCGTCTCCAGCAGGTCCACCAGGTCGGTGGCGTCCCCCGCGGCCAGCACGGCCAGCTCTGCCGCCCGCAGCGCCGGGTCGCCGCTAGCACACCAGCCCAGTAGTGGGCACACCGACTCCAGCACCAGCTCACCGTCTCCAGCAGGTCCACCAGGTCGGTGGCGTCCCCCGCGGCCAGCACGGCCAGCTCTGCCGCCCGCAGCGCCGGGTCGCCGCTAGCACACCAGCCCAGTAGTGGGCACACCGACTCCAGCACCAGCTCACCATCTCCAGCAGGTCCACCAGGTCGGTGGCGTCCCCCGCGGCCAGCACGGCCAGCTCTGCCGCCCGCAGCGCCGGGTCGCCGCTAGCACACCAGCCCAATAGTGGGCACACCGACTCCAGCACCAGCTCACCGTCTCCAGCAGGTCCACCAGGTCGGTGGCGTCCCCCGCGGCCAGCACGGCCAGCTCTGCCGCCCGCAGCGCCGGGTCGCCGCTAGCACACCAGCCCAGTAGTGGGCACACCGACTCCAGCACCAGCTCACCGTCTCCAGCAGGTCCACCAGGTCGGTGGCGTCCCCCGCGGCCAGCACGGCCAGCTCTGCCGCCCGCAGCACCGGGTCGCCGCTAGCACACCAGCCCAGTAGTGGGCACACCGACTCCAGCACCAGCTCACCGTCTCCAGCAGGTCCACCAGGTCGGTGGCGTCCCCCGCGGCCAGCACGGCCAGCTCTGCCGCCCGCAGCGCCGGGTCGCCGCTAGCACACCAGCCCAGTAGTGGGCACACCGACTCCAGCACCAGCTCACCGTCTCCAGCAGGTCCACCAGGTCGGTGGCGTCCCCCGCGGCCAGCACGGCCAGCTCTGCCGCCCGCAGCGCCGGGTCGCCGCTAGCACACCAGCCCAGTAGTGGGCACACCGACTCCAGCACCAGCTCACCGTCTCCAGCAGGTCCACCAGGTCGGTGGCGTCCCCCGCGGCCAGCACGGCCAGCTCTGCCGCCCGCAGCGCCGGGTCGCCGCTAGCACACCAGCCCAGTAGTGGGCACACCGACTCCAGCACCAGCTCACCGTCTCCAGCAGGTCCACCAGGTCGGTGGCGTCCCCCGCGGCCAGCACGGCCAGCTCCGCCGCGGCGCGCGCCGCCGCCGCCCGCAGCGCCGGGTCGCCGCTAGCACACCAGCCCAGTAGTGGGCACACCGACTCCAGCACCAGCTCACCGTCTCCAGCAGGTCCACCAGGTCGGTGGCGTCCCCCGCGGCCAGCACGGCCAGCTCCGCCGCGGCGCGCGCCGCCGCCGCCCGCAGCGCCGGGTCGCCGCTAGCACACCAGCCCAGTAGTGGGCACACCGACTCCAGCACCAGCTCACCGTCTCCAGCAGGTCCACCAGGTCGGTGGCGTCCCCCGCGGCCAGCACGGCCAGCTCCGCCGCGGCGCGCGCCGCCGCCGCCCGCAGCGCCGGGTCGCCGCTAGCACACCAGCCCAGTAGTGGGCACACCGACTCCAGCACCAGCTCACCGTCTCCAGCAGGTCCACCAGGTCGGTGGCGTCCCCCGCGGCCAGCACGGCCAGCTCCGCCGCGGCGCGCGCCGCCGCCGCCCGCAGCGCCGGGTCGCCGCTAGCACACCAGCCCAGTAGTGGGCACACCGACTCCAGCACCAGCTCACCGTCTCCAGCAGGTCCACCAGGTCGGTGGCGTCCCCCGCGGCCAGCACGGCCAGCTCCGCCGCGGCGCGCGCCGCCGCCGCCCGCAGCGCCGGGTCGCCGCTAGCACACCAGCCCAGTAGTGGGCACACCGACTCCAGCACCAGCTCACCGTCTCCAGCAGGTCCACCAGGTCGGTGGCGTCCCCCGCGGCCAGCACGGCCAGCTCCGCCGCGGCGCGCGCCGCCGCCGCCCGCAGCGCCGGGTCGCCGCTAGCACACCAGCCCAGTAGTGGGCACACCGACTCCAGCACCAGCTCACCGTCTCCAGCAGGTCCACCAGGTCGGTGGCGTCCCCCGCGGCCAGCACGGCCAGCTCCGCCGCGGCGCGCGCCGCCGCCGCCCGCAGCGCCGGGTCGCCGCTAGCACACCAGCCCAGTAGTGGGCACACCGACTCCAGCACCAGCTCACCGTCTCCAGCAGGTCCACCAGGTCGGTGGCGTCCCCCGCGGCCAGCACGGCCAGCTCCGCCGCGGCGCGCGCCGCCGCCGCCCGCAGCGCCGGGTCGCCGCTAGCACACCAGCCCAGTAGTGGGCACACCGACTCCAGCACCAGCTCACCGTCTCCAGCAGGTCCACCAGGTCGGTGGCGTCCCCCGCGGCCAGCACGGCCAGCTCCGCCGCGGCGCGCGCCGCCGCGGCCCGCAGCGCCGGGTCGCCGCTAGCACACCAGCCCAGCACAGGCACGCCCACGCCCAGGACTACCTCCTCTTCGTATGCGAACCTGGGACAACACACGATTTTACTGATGGATACAGGGATTCCAGGGACCAAAAAACCATTGTGATGAATCATGGCAATGATAAAAAGTCAACCAAACGGCAATAGAGAGCGCAATGCTTAGAATTTCTCTGCCGCTTTCGATTCTTGTACCGCATCAGAAATAAGGTTAATCCGTAGTAAAACTAAGGGCGGGTTGCACCGACTTACGATTACAGACCGATCAACGTTAAATATGGCGCTGACAGCTGTCAGTCCATTGAAACTTGTCAAACGTTCCATACATTCAGATGTTAACGAACACCGCTTACGATTACAGATGGTTTGGTGCAACTCACCCTAAGAGGTAACAGATATAGCCCTCCGAATAACGGATGGCCGTTGGGGAAGGTCCTCGAGTGGCGACCACGTGCCGGAAGGCGCGCAGGCAGAACTGATGACCTGGTAATGTCACTTAGTAAACTGAACATCCGTTTACCAAGTAGAGAACGGCGTAAGCGGCCACTATCCGTGCCACTATCATCTACGAGTAGCTATAGGCAAAACAGTATATTGGCCAAAGCAAACAACGACATAAATTATGTGTTTCAGAGGTTTGAAGACCTGGATCTATTCTGTTCGGGCCCGTGTGAAAGGGGCTAGAATTATTCCCAGGGCAACACCGGCGGATTATTAAAACGTAAATAGTGACAGCTGTCAGTTGGACAGCTGAATATAAACCTATTTCATACGACAAAATTCAGTTTGAGTTACACCTTGGCAAAAAAGTCAAGACCCGGAACTATTTTTTTTCGACCCTGGTAACTTCATTAAACTTGTCATTGTAACAATAACAATAACAACTTTACCGTATTCGTTACATTTCGCGGATTTATTAACACTCAAATGCAACAAAAATGCCATACAATGAGCAAGTCCCGGTTCCGCTCGGGACATCGCTTGTAATACATTATAAATTACTATAATGTATTACAAGCGATGTCTTGCGGAATATCAAGCCGTATTCAATTTTTAGGGTTCCGTACCTCAAAAGGAAAAAACGGAACCCTTATAGGATCACTTTGTTGTCCGTCCGTCCGTCTGTCACGACCCTTTTTCTCGGGAACGCGTGGTGGTATCAATTCTTTGTCTGGCAAGGGCATGACATTCACACAGTAAGTGTTCCATAGTCTCATCCTCCTCGCCACACATTCTACAGTCTAAGCTGTCTGATAGTCCCATCTTGGCCAAGAGATCCTTGACCCCGAAGTGACCTGTAAACACTCCAGATATGATTATGAGCTGCTTCCTACTGGATTTCCAGTAGGAAATTTGGTTTGGTTTTGGCGTAGGCTTTAAAGGCTGAAATTATGGTTCCCTGCGAGAGTCCCACAAATGGTTCTGGACCTAATGGGTGGACTGGCTTCTAATGGGAGGGAATGATTGTTGGGGTTTATTTAGGTGCTTAGTGGCCTTCCAAAGAGAGAATTCGCCTCGCTTTTTTGGTGACATACTTTCGAGAGTTTTCTGGAGGCTGTAGTTTCTTTGATCCTCGAGTGCCGCTTTTAGATCCTTAATGGCTCTGTTGAATTTTGTTTCTTTTTTATTTCAATAGGTTGGATTACCAACAGGTTCTCAAGTTTGTACAGGCCGGAGTATTGATCCATGCTGCTACCTAAATAGCGTTGGTGATATAGCTACAGGCTTCTTCAACATCTTCTTTTGTTTTAAGTGGAATTCTCAGATTGAGTTTGTTATCCAGATATGAGCGGAAGCAGTCCCAGTCCGTTTTTACATTATGTAGCGATTCCGAATTCTCCCGTTGGATTACAGTAGAGATCACGGTTAGGATCACTGGAGTGTGATCTGATGACCCATCTAGATTGGATTCGATGCTGGTAAAGAGGTCGCTTATACCTTTCGTAATAAAGAAGTCTAGCAAATCTAGTAGCTTCTTAGGGTCTCTGGGCCAATAGGTCGGATCTCCAGTCGACAGTGGATGGTAAGAAAGGCGGTCCACGCATTTCTTTAGTTCACTTCCTCTTGTAACAGTTAATCTGGAGCCCCAAAAGGTGTGCTTGGCATTCCTGTCTCCGCCAGCAATAAGCCTGTTACCCAGCGTATTGAAGTAGTCCGGAAACATCTCCTCAGTTATCTTGTATCTAGGCGGACAGTAGATTGCCGACAGGGTGATTGGTCCTGCACCATCCTCTTGTTTCACAGTAGTGGCCTGCAGATGGTTGGTCGAGTACGCTTCGAGAGCTTCTAGTTCAAGAACGTTGTGGGATAGCCCACTTATGTTCCAAGTGGCAATCCGTAACGATGCCATTATTTGGTAAGTTTTGGGATGATGGCAGGGAGTACACTAAACAATGTGCTGATTTGTTGTAGGAGTAGGTCTATCTTTTCGGATTGTTTGATCAGTATCTGTTCTACCACAGAGGTTTGTTGATTTTTAGTTTTTTCTGCATAGGGATTCTCATCAGTCTTGTTAGGTGCCGTCTGGGGTAGCGATCCCGATATGTTACTAGTCGAAGGAGCGTTGTTGGATTCGGTTATAGGTGCTGTCGGAGGTGGACGTGTTCTGGGTCTAGGTCGGTTAGTTTTTCTAGCTAATATCTCTTTGAAGACTTGACAGCCCTTATAGTTGGCAGGGTGGTCATTATCACACAGAGCACATTTGGCAGGGGTGTTTCTGTCTTTTTTCGGGCAATCTGATGTCTTGTGCCCTTCTGCGCATTTCAAGCAACGATATGGTCTCATGCAATTATTTTTAGACTGGCCGTTCTGTTGGCATCTGTTACATTGAACAGGGGTTTTTTGCTTGCGGGGATTCTCTATTTTGACTCTTTGGTGAAATATATATTCAAT
>OX244268.1:27977196-27987196 GCA_945867215.1 Epinotia demarniana
ATGTGCGAGAGCAGTGTTTGCCTGTTGTTCTATTTCGAGAGCAGTTTTCCCGTCAAAGACCAACACCACGTCGTCCGCAAATGCCTGGCAGTACACTTTTTGTTCCGTAAGTTGCCAGAGGAGTGGATCCAACAAAAGGTTCCATAGAATGGGTCCTCCAACTGACCCCTGCACACATCCCTTGTTGGTTTTCCGTGTTATTTCGTCTCCGGCATATCTTACCCTGACCACTCTATCTGCGAGATAGCTGTCCATTACGCGTCTTAGATTCACTGGACATTTCTCCTCCGCCAATCGTAGTTTGATCGCAGGCCACCATGCACTATCGAATGCTCCCTCTATATCTAGCGATACCAGCGTTAGTATTTTCTTTTCATTTAGTTTATCTCGTATATGCTGCATCAGAGTGTAGAGGGAGTCTTCAGTGCTTCTCTGGGGCATAAAGCCGTATTGTCGTGGGCTAGTCCTTGGCAGCAGGTAGAACCTAAGACGCGCAATCATCATCTTCTCAAAGATTTTCCCAATTACAGGCAAAAGCCCAATCGGCCTATAAGACTTTGGCACTTTGTATGAGTCCTTGCCCGGCTTCCGTAGTACTATTACCGTTGCTTCCTTCCAGGCTTTTGGGAAGTATTGGAATGCCAGGCTTTTATTCACTAAGGCCAGGAAAAATTTTGGGTCGCAGTTTATTGCTTGCTGGCATATGTCCGCTGTGAAGCCATCGGCTCCGGGAGCCTTTTTTGGGTTGAAGGATGATGTTGCCCGCTTTAGCTCATCGTGTGTAAAAGGTGGGTCATGTATCTCAGCATGACTCACTGCGTTTACCGTCTCGGCTAGCCATCGTGTTTGGCTGTGATCCTCATTGTCATCTTCAACCCGATCTAAGGGATAAAATGTGTCCGCCAACAGCTCCACTGAACCCCTGGCGTCAAGTACTCTGCCTTCTTTTTCCAGGGGTAGATCTTCTACTCTCTTTGAGGTCCTTCCCATGACTCTATATATCCCGTCCCAGACATTTTCTTTGTCCTGTCTGCTGCAGAACTCCTTCCAGCTGTTGATTTGGGCTTCTTTTACCGCAGTTTCATATTTTAATTTTTCTTCCAGGTATAGATTTACTACGTATGCTCTCCGCTCCGGCGCCGCGCATCTGATCCTGCGTTTTTTTGTGGCAACCTGTTTCTTGATCTCAGCAAGGTCCTCAGACCACCACGGTATAGTTATGGTCTCGGTATTCTTTTTGCTAGGTATTGTTTCTTGACATGTTTTTGTTATGGCTTCCGTATATGCGCTAACTGTTTTGTCTATTTCATCTGAATTTTGAATAGTTTCTAATGTTTGTAGAGTAAGTAGTCGATCTTGCATAAATTGGGTCAGTTTCTCATGAAACTGGCCCCAATTCGCTTTTTTGGTGTTGAAGAGGCGCGTTGTTCGTTTTACTACGATTCCGTGTGACTTGCGTAAGTTGATTTCAAAAAGAATTCCGTTGTGGTCTGAGCTTGTGAGATTTTCTTCAACTCTCCAATCGTCCACTAGACCGAGTATATCGGTCGTACAGGCCGTCACGTCGACATAGCTGCTATACCTAGTTTGCCCCCTAATAGTGTCAAAGGTCGGGATGTGTCCGTCGTTCAATATGTGCAGGTTCATTTCTTCAAGTGCACCACTCATTTGTTCTCCTCTAGAGTCTTCATTGGGACTTCCCCACCAGGTGCTCTTTGAGTTTGAGTCGCCACCTATTAGCAAATTTTTTGATCCCGCTATAGCTTCCACCTTCCTTAGGTGGTCCAAGTATGGTCCAATGGGCTGGTCCGGTTCAAAGTAATATGAGGCCAGCGTGATCGTCCATGCTCTAGTTCTGATCCCCACCACCACGATATTATTTGTGGTGAGTTGCGGGTACTGTATTATGTCGAGGTCATGATCAAAAACGACAATCACGGCTTTCACAGTACCTTCTTCTACTGCTGAGTTTTGGAAGACTCTCGCTCCTCGGTATCCCCTCATACTCTTCTCTCCGCCGATATAGGGTTCTTGTAGCAGTGCCAGAGCAGTTTTTCTTTTTGATGCTTCTATCAGTAGTTCCTTTGTGGCAAGTTGACTTCGTTGTAGATTAGCTTGGATGATTTTGTACTGGGATGTAATCTCCGGGGCAACTTTAGCAATACGCCACTGAAGCTCGCGCCAGTGCATCCCACCTTCGACGGACAGGGCACTCGCTATTGAATGCGTTGTGATTTTTACTGTCCATGTTTGCTCGGGTGCAATTTATACAGGCGGGTGCCACCCCAGCGAGCCTATCGGGACACTCTGAGCTTAGATGCAGGTCCCCACAGTGGCTACACAGGTCTGCTGGTTCCTTGCAGAACCTCCTTCCATGCCCGTAGCCCAAGCAGCGGGTGCATTGCACCAGTGGTGACTGGTCCTCGACTCTGATACGTTGGAGATCGATTTGGGCCTTCCCTGTATCTAGTACCCTTTGCCAGATGATCGGCGAGGCACTAACCACTATGTGGTTTGTGTGTGGGTTTCTGGTTTTTCTTCTATATTTTATCTCCAATCTATCCTCTTCCTTTTCTAGACCAAGAAAAACATTGCGATTTTGGTTTCTCATGGCCTTGAGGACCTCGTCATCAGAGTGTATCTGGAGAACATCTCGCAAGATCAAAAGTGGGTCCTTATTTTTTACTTCTTCAACATTTAGGTTTGTATTCTCTCCCAGTCGGCATTTCACCTTATCTCTGTCCTCTTTTGTCCCAAATCCCATTACTATTTTCCTGTCTTTCGCCTTTCTTACCTTTTCTACCGTTATCCATCCATCCTTTGCATTGACTGCTTTTCTTATTTTATCTAGGACTTCCTCTCCTGTTTCCATCTCGTCTTTAGATGTCACCACTACTGAGTGTAGGGTGTTTCGCTGTTGCCTAATAGTTTTGCTCGCGGTCACATTCGCATATGTCGGGGTTCTCTCCATACTCTCTCTGTGCTTCTCCAGTGACACCTTTATCTCACCCATAATTCTGGTGTTCTCTATGAGCAGTTTTTTGTGTTCCTCAATTTGCGTTGTGAGGTAAGCATCGGTGTTTCCAGCCGCGAGAGCGGTTGGGTCATCGTTGTTTTCTCTATCGTGATCGTCTAGCACTTTCCTCTGCTCGCTCTCTCCTGTCTTTTCGTCCTCAGCTCGGTTATTTCCTCCTTTTTCTTTCCGTTTCTGAGTCAGTTCAGCCTCCGCTTCTTTTACTAGCTGAAAAAGCCTCTCCACGCTCTGAGTGACGTTCGTCTTTATGTCCGTCCTCAAGTTCCTGGATGCAGCAATCCCAGCTTTTGCTTTGTTATTGCAGGCTCTCGCTTCGTCCAGTCGATTTTTGAATTTCTTCGGTGAAGTTGAGGGGTCTGCTAGCGGTGCTACCTGTGGCTTTGTCACTGGTAGCTTGTCGGTGCTTGGCTTTGGCCTTTGTGCCGATGCCAATGTCGGAGCCTGCACCGGAGCCGGAACCCGATTTGTCTTTGGGCTCGGTTTAACGGGCGATATCTCAAACGTCGTTGATTTTGCCCCTTTTTGGGTCGGTGTTATCTTTTGCTGAGATGTCGCAGGGCCCGCCTGCGTTGTCGGTAGTCCTAGCAACTCAGTGGTTGAGGTCTTTTGCGCCGCAGCGTCTTTGCATGGGGCTTCTGGGTCACCTAAATCCACCAGCAGGGGGGCTCTCTCCGTTTGGTTCTGGCTTTGCTTGCCTAGCTCCCATTCTCCAATGCTGCGTCTGACTACGTTTAATGCCGGTTTATTCCGTGCTTCGTCATGTGTTTGGCTCTTATCTTCCTCAGACATCTTCGCTGGGGTTCTAAATCCAAACATTTGCCTAAATATAAAAGCACTTAATATACTATACTAAGTCAAGTAACAAAATGTCAAAAGGTAGCGCCGTGTATAGGGCGGCTAGTGTCAGTAGCGGCTAGTCTTAACTTCTTATCTCTACTTTGTATTGGCGTACTGGCTGACAAAATGGCGATACTAACGGCGAAGGTATTGGCTATAAAAAGGCTGGGGTATTGGCGAGGACTGTGGCCGCAAAAACGGCGGTACTAACGGCGAGAAAAATGGCTTTTGCGGGTGGCTCTAAAATTGGCGTGAGAATTGGCGCCCGGGAGTGGTGTCAGAATTGGCGTGAAAATTGGTGTGGAAATTGGCGATAAAAATGGAGTTCAGATTGGCGAAAATTTTGGCGTTGAAATTGGCTAGTAGTGGCGATATGGAAGGAGCGGTGCTCGAAAAGAAAACCCAAAGAAGTAATAATAACAACAAATTTACAAAGCAAAATATAACGCAGTTTGATTCTAACTATATAATCACAGACTCTGGTCGAGTTAAACTTAAGGATAACTTACAGTCTCTAAAATATAGTAATATGCTGCTCCTGCTCCGGTGGTCGCTCTGCGACCTGTTGTTCGGCGAGGCGCAGGATACTACTCGTCCGGTCGGAAGAACGGAGCCGCCAACTTGTTGAAATATGACTCCGGTAGTTCGCGCCGTCAGCTGGAGTCGTCAGTCAGTTTTGGACTTTTGAGCCGGGGCGATCCAGCTGTCATGCGGGTGGGCTGGCTAACCTTCTGGGTCGGGGTGATACAGATATTCGGCGCGACTTCCCCGCCAAACAGATATTTCGCCACGTGCAGGACAGAGGGCAACAGCCCCCGCCTTTGAGTTTCGGTGCTATCCGGTGATATCCAGTCAGGAGTGCCTGGAACAACTCACTGCGCTTTTTTTTTTTTTTTTTTTTTTCAACAAGACACTGCACTTCTACTTTGCACTGCACTGTACCCTTCAACAAACCCGAGCCGTCGTGGCCCTAGTGGCGACTTTAACGGCGACGGAACGACTTTCCTAATGGCGATTTTATTGGCGATATCGAACGGCGTGAAAAGTGGCGCCGAAAACGGCGGCAAAAGTGGCTGCGAAAACGGCGTCGAAATCGGCGGCAAAAGTGGCGAGTCGAAGACCGGGAGCAGTGGCGATGCTCGACCGATCCGCTTGACCGCTGGCGACCAACTGGTTAGGTTAGGTTAGGTTAGGTTAGGTTAGGTTAGGTTAGGTTAGGTTAGGTTAGGTTAGGTTAGGTTAGGTTAGGTTAGGTTAGGTTAGGTTAGGTTAGGTTAGGTTAGGTTAGGTTAGGTTAGGTTAGGTTAGGTTAGGTTAGGTTAGGTTAGGTTAGGTTAGGTTAGGTTAGGTTAGGTTAGGTTAGGTTAGGTTAGGTTAGGTTAGGTTAGGTTAGGTTAGGTTAGGTTAGGTTAGGTTAGGTTAGGTTAGGTTAGGTTAGGTTAGGTTAGGTTAGGTTAGGTTAGGTTAGGTTAGGTTAGGTTAGGTTAGGTTAGGTTAGGTTAGGTTAGGTTAGGTTAGGTTAGGTTAGGTTAGGTTAGGTTAGGTTAGGTTAGGTTAGGTTAGGTTAGGTTAGGTTAGGTTAGGTTAGGTTAGGTTAGGTTAGGTTAGGTTAGGTTAGGTTAGGTTAGGTTAGGTTAGGTTAGGTTAGGTTAGGTTAGGTTAGGTTAGGTTAGGTTAGGTTAGGTTAGGTTAGGTTAGGTTAGGTTAGGTTAGGTTAGGTTAGGTTAGGTTAGGTTAGGTTAGGTTAGGTTAGGTTAGGTTAGGTTAGGTTAGGTTAGGTTAGGTTAGGTTAGGTTAGGTTAGGTTAGGTTAGGTTAGGTTAGGTTAGGTTAGGTTAGGTTAGGTTAGGTTAGGTTAGGTTAGGTTAGGTTAGGTTAGGTTAGGTTAGGTTAGGTTAGGTTAGGTTAGGTTAGGTTAGGTTAGGTTAGGTTAGGTTAGGTTAGGTTAGGTTAGGTTAGGTTAGGTTAGGTTAGGTTAGGTTAGGTTAGGTTAGGTTAGGTTAGGTTAGGTTAGGTTAGGTTAGGTTAGGTTAGGTTAGGTTAGGTTAGGTTAGGTTAGGTTAGGTTAGGTTAGGTTAGGTTAGGTTAGGTTAGGTTAGGTTAGGTTAGGTTAGGTTAGGTTAGGTTAGGTTAGGTTAGGTTAGGTTAGGTTAGGTTAGGTTAGGTTAGGTTAGGTTAGGTTAGGTTAGGTTAGGTTAGGTTAGGTTAGGTTAGGTTAGGTTAGGTTAGGTTAGGTTAGGTTAGGTTAGGTTAGGTTAGGTTAGGTTAGGTTAGGTTAGGTTAGGTTAGGTTAGGTTAGGTTAGGTTAGGTTAGGTTAGGTTAGGTTAGGTTAGGTTAGGTTAGGTTAGGTTAGGTTAGGTTAGGTTAGGTTAGGTTAGGTTAGGTTAGGTTAGGTTAGGTTAGGTTAGGTTAGGTTAGGTTAGGTTAGGTTAGGTTAGGTTAGGTTAGGTTAGGTTAGGTTAGGTTAGGTTAGGTTAGGTTAGGTTAGGTTAGGTTAGGTTAGGTTAGGTTAGGTTAGGTTAGGTTAGGTTAGGTTAGGTTAGGTTAGGTTAGGTTAGGTTAGGTTAGGTTAGGTTAGGTTAGGTTAGGTTAGGTTAGGTTAGGTTAGGTTAGGTTAGGTTAGGTTAGGTTAGGTTAGGTTAGGTTAGGTTAGGTTAGGTTAGGTTAGGTTAGGTTAGGTTAGGTTAGGTTAGGTTAGGTTAGGTTAGGTTAGGTTAGGTTAGGTTAGGTTAGGTTAGGTTAGGTTAGGTTAGGTTAGGTTAGGTTAGGTTAGGTTAGGTTAGGTTAGGTTAGGTTAGGTTAGGTTAGGTTAGGTTAGGTTAGGTTAGGTTAGGTTAGGTTAGGTTAGGTTAGGTTAGGTTAGGTTAGGTTAGGTTAGGTTAGGTTAGGTTAGGTTAGGTTAGGTTAGGTTAGGTTAGGTTAGGTTAGGTTAGGTTAGGTTAGGTTAGGTTAGGTTAGGTTAGGTTAGGTTAGGTTAGGTTAGGTTAGGTTAGGTTAGGTTAGGTTAGGTTAGGTTAGGTTAGGTTAGGTTAGGTTAGGTTAGGTTAGGTTAGGTTAGGTTAGGTTAGGTTAGGTTAGGTTAGGTTAGGTTAGGTTAGGTTAGGTTAGGTTAGGTTAGGTTAGGTTAGGTTAGGTTAGGTTAGGTTAGGTTAGGTTAGGTTAGGTTAGGTTAGGTTAGGTTAGGTTAGGTTAGGTTAGGTTAGGTTAGGTTAGGTTAGGTTAGGTTAGGTTAGGTTAGGTTAGGTTAGGTTAGGTTAGGTTAGGTTAGGTTAGGTTAGGTTAGGTTAGGTTAGGTTAGGTTAGGTTAGGTTAGGTTAGGTTAGGTTAGGTTAGGTTAGGTTAGGTTAGGTTAGGTTAGGTTAGGTTAGGTTAGGTTAGGTTAGGTTAGGTTAGGTTAGGTTAGGTTAGGTTAGGTTAGGTTAGGTTAGGTTAGGTTAGGTTAGGTTAGGTTAGGTTAGGTTAGGTTAGGTTAGGTTAGGTTAGGTTAGGTTAGGTTAGGTTAGGTTAGGTTAGGTTAGGTTAGGTTAGGTTAGGTTAGGTTAGGTTAGGTTAGGTTAGGTTAGGTTAGGTTAGGTTAGGTTAGGTTAGGTTAGGTTAGGTTAGGTTAGGTTAGGTTAGGTTAGGTTAGGTTAGGTTAGGTTAGGTTAGGTTAGGTTAGGTTAGGTTAGGTTAGGTTAGGTTAGGTTAGGTTAGGTTAGGTTAGGTTAGGTTAGGTTAGGTTAGGTTAGGTTAGGTTAGGTTAGGTTAGGTTAGGTTAGGTTAGGTTAGGTTAGGTTAGGTTAGGTTAGGTTAGGTTAGGTTAGGTTAGGTTAGGTTAGGTTAGGTTAGGTTAGGTTAGGTTAGGTTAGGTTAGGTTAGGTTAGGTTAGGTTAGGTTAGGTTAGGTTAGGTTAGGTTAGGTTAGGTTAGGTTAGGTTAGGTTAGGTTAGGTTAGGTTAGGTTAGGTTAGGTTAGGTTAGGTTAGGTTAGGTTAGGTTAGGTTAGGTTAGGTTAGGTTAGGTTAGGTTAGGTTAGGTTAGGTTAGGTTAGGTTAGGTTAGGTTAGGTTAGGTTAGGTTAGGTTAGGTTAGGTTAGGTTAGGTTAGGTTAGGTTAGGTTAGGTTAGGTTAGGTTAGGTTAGGTTAGGTTAGGTTAGGTTAGGTTAGGTTAGGTTAGGTTAGGTTAGGTTAGGTTAGGTTAGGTTAGGTTAGGTTAGGTTAGGTTAGGTTAGGTTAGGTTAGGTTAGGTTAGGTTAGGTTAGGTTAGGTTAGGTTAGGTTAGGTTAGGTTAGGTTAGGTTAGGTTAGGTTAGGTTAGGTTAGGTTAGGTTAGGTTAGGTTAGGTTAGGTTAGGTTAGGTTAGGTTAGGTTAGGTTAGGTTAGGTTAGGTTAGGTTAGGTTAGGTTAGGTTAGGTTAGGTTAGGTTAGGTTAGGTTAGGTTAGGTTAGGTTAGGTTAGGTTAGGTTAGGTTAGGTTAGGTTAGGTTAGGTTAGGTTAGGTTAGGTTAGGTTAGGTTAGGTTAGGTTAGGTTAGGTTAGGTTAGGTTAGGTTAGGTTAGGTTAGGTTAGGTTAGGTTAGGTTAGGTTAGGTTAGGTTAGGTTAGGTTAGGTTAGGTTAGGTTAGGTTAGGTTAGGTTAGGTTAGGTTAGGTTAGGTTAGGTTAGGTTAGGTTAGGTTAGGTTAGGTTAGGTTAGGTTAGGTTAGGTTAGGTTAGGTTAGGTTAGGTTAGGTTAGGTTAGGTTAGGTTAGGTTAGGTTAGGTTAGGTTAGGTTAGGTTAGGTTAGGTTAGGTTAGGTTAGGTTAGGTTAGGTTAGGTTAGGTTAGGTTAGGTTAGGTTAGGTTAGGTTAGGTTAGGTTAGGTTAGGTTAGGTTAGGTTAGGTTAGGTTAGGTTAGGTTAGGTTAGGTTAGGTTAGGTTAGGTTAGGTTAGGTTAGGTTAGGTTAGGTTAGGTTAGGTTAGGTTAGGTTAGGTTAGGTTAGGTTAGGTTAGGTTAGGTTAGGTTAGGTTAGGTTAGGTTAGGTTAGGTTAGGTTAGGTTAGGTTAGGTTAGGTTAGGTTAGGTTAGGTTAGGTTAGGTTAGGTTAGGTTAGGTTAGGTTAGGTTAGGTTAGGTTAGGTTAGGTTAGGTTAGGTTAGGTTAGGTTAGGTTAGGTTAGGTTAGGTTAGGTTAGGTTAGGTTAGGTTAGGTTAGGTTAGGTTAGGTTAGGTTAGGTTAGGTTAGGTTAGGTTAGGTTAGGTTAGGTTAGGTTAGGTTAGGTTAGGTTAGGTTAGGTTAGGTTAGGTTAGGTTAGGTTAGGTTAGGTTAGGTTAGGTTAGGTTAGGTTAGGTTAGGTTAGGTTAGGTTAGGTTAGGTTAGGTTAGGTTAGGTTAGGTTAGGTTAGGTTAGGTTAGGTTAGGTTAGGTTAGGTTAGGTTAGGTTAGGTTAGGTTAGGTTAGGTTAGGTTAGGTTAGGTTAGGTTAGGTTAGGTTAGGTTAGGTTAGGTTAGGTTAGGTTAGGTTAGGTTAGGTTAGGTTAGGTTAGGTTAGGTTAGGTTAGGTTAGGTTAGGTTAGGTTAGGTTAGGTTAGGTTAGGTTAGGTTAGGTTAGGTTAGGTTAGGTTAGGTTAGGTTAGGTTAGGTTAGGTTAGGTTAGGTTAGGTTAGGTTAGGTTAGGTTAGGTTAGGTTAGGTTAGGTTAGGTTAGGTTAGGTTAGGTTAGGTTAGGTTAGGTTAGGTTAGGTTAGGTTAGGTTAGGTTAGGTTAGGTTAGGTTAGGTTAGGTTAGGTTAGGTTAGGTTAGGTTAGGTTAGGTTAGGTTAGGTTAGGTTAGGTTAGGTTAGGTTAGGTTAGGTTAGGTTAGGTTAGGTTAGGTTAGGTTAGGTTAGGTTAGGTTAGGTTAGGTTAGGTTAGGTTAGGTTAGGTTAGGTTAGGTTAGGTTAGGTTAGGTTAGGTTAGGTTAGGTTAGGTTAGGTTAGGTTAGGTTAGGTTAGGTTAGGTTAGGTTAGGTTAGGTTAGGTTAGGTTAGGTTAGGTTAGGTTAGGTTAGGTTAGGTTAGGTTAGGTTAGGTTAGGTTAGGTTAGGTTAGGTTAGGTTAGGTTAGGTTAGGTTAGGTTAGGTTAGGTTAGGTTAGGTTAGGTTAGGTTAGGTTAGGTTAGGTTAGGTTAGGTTAGGTTAGGTTAGG